>VXBT01000044.1:0-285586 GCA_013400235.1 Oriolus oriolus | reverse complement strand
GCCGCGGGCAACCCCGCCGCACGTGACCGCGGCACGTGACCGGGCAACAACAAACCAGGGCACGTGACCGGGGGGCGCTGCCGGCGTCACGTGGCGCTCGTGCCGCCTCACGCCCCGCTCCCTCAGCCAGCCTCGCAATGGCGGCGTGGAGACCCTGAGGGAGCGCTGAGGGGCGCGACCTGCCCGGCCCGCCCGCAGCTGCCCTTCCCGTCCCTGCCGTGTGCCGCTCACAGCCCGCCCGCTGCGGAGCGCTGACCGCGCGCGGCTCCTCTGCGCTCCCCGGCTGGCGGCTCCCGGCAAATGCCGGCTCCGGTGTTCACTCCTCTCCAGCCGTGTGAGAAACCCTCAGGGCTCGCTCTCCGTCAGGGTATCGGATAGACAGTGGCCCTTCCCGGGAGCGAGTTCCCCGCTGCAGAGCCCTTTGCTGGGCTGTGCGGTACCTGGCCGGGGGAAGCCTCCAGGCAGGGCTGCCCCCTGAGCCCGTTCCCAGCTGCAGAGCGGGGCCGGGGGACTCGGAGCGGCCTCTCTGAGCGCATTGAGCCGAGGGTGAGGGTGCTCACAGGGCACGGCCGCTGCCTGCCTGCTAAGGGAGCGCACCGGCACCGCGGGCTCTTGGCAGGGATGCTCTAAGGTATTGCCCCTTACCCTCCGGGATAACACATTAGCCCCACCTGGGATTCTGCATTGGGGTACTTGAGCTCCCGGGATGCAGGAGCTTTTTTGGGGGGGTCAGCACCCATCTAAACCACCGCTGCTTTAGGAATGGAGCCTGCGTGGTGCAGGAGAGACCTGAGGGTAAGCGGTGAGAGCTGGGATTTGCTCGAGTAACGGCCCCAACTTCATTGTTTCCCGTGCCCTGCAGAGGTGTGCGCGGCTCGTCTGCCTGGCTTCCCGGCCATCTCGTTTGTTATATGGAGTGTAGGAGCAATCTTTACTGCCCCACCTGGGCGCTGTCACTGCATAGCGAACAGGAGGTGCCCCGCGTGGACTTGCCATGGCGTAGTTTCTTTCCACCTGAGAGTTTGGACTGGGTAGGGTTTGGCCTTTTTCCCGGGATGGCCACCAACAGAGAATTTTGGTCTGATCGTGGATATAAATTTAAATATTGGTTTGTTGTTACTGTTCAACATCACAGGCTATTTGCGGAATAGTTTTAGTGGGTTTAATACAACGGAGTTCCTAAATTTAGTGGTAAGACCCAGGTTAGACAGGTAGAATTTCCCCCTTGCAGGTGTTGATAACCAACAGCTTTAAAAAAAACTTGGGGTTAAAATTTTTGGTACATATGGGTTCAAAAGGGATTACTTTATGGATAATTAACTTTATAGGTGGTCTTTGTAGGGGGAGGGAGGTGGTTTTTTCTGGTTCTTTCAGGTATTCACAACCCTGAAAAATAGGTACATACTGTTTTTCACACTATCTGCTTCTTAAAACAAGCTGTAGAGTAAGCAGATGTGAATCAGAAAGTTTTTATTATTCTATGCAACTTTGTATGCAAGCATTCTTTTTCCTTCTGGAAGTTGAGGCAAGATTTGTATTTCTTAAAAAGCACTTGCAAGATGCTTTTGTCAGCATAGAAAGGGAAGGTGGGGCTTTTTGTTTTGGTGGTTATTTGTGTCCTGAAGACAAAATTATCCAAGTGATGTAGATGTAGGATCTGAGGCTTTCCGTGAAAGTATCGGTGAGGGAGTGACTCAGGGATCCTAAAGCCACCTCTGATATTGCAGTCATTTCTCCACGTTAACGATGGTGTTGCAGGAGTTACCCTTATTTTGGGAAGTCAGTTTGGCACTGCTTGGGTTGTCTTCTGTTTCTGCAGATCTGAGCTTATGTGAGGACAAGGATGGCGCACAACAGGCAAAGCTCAAATGAGGTATATTGTGCCTTGGACTTCTTGTGTTCTCTGCCCTCAGGAAGCAAAACCCCTGAAGTCAGTTGAGAAGAACTGGTCCCAGAAGACTTGATGTATTTTACAGGAATAAATTCAAATAGAGATTTACAGATCTTACTGTTTCATTTAAAGGGCCATTTATGACTTTTACAAGTTGTTGGTAAATGTCCTGTTACATTGGAGCAGAATTTAGTTTTGCTCTTGACTCTAAACAAACAGAATTGTCAATATGTGTTAGGACTGAGAGACACCTTTTGTTGGTGACTGCATACAGAGAACAAATATGAGATTTCCTCACTCCCAGAACAGTTTGTGCATCCTGAGCAACACTAATCACAGCATGTGTAGGCAATACTCTATGCCATCTCCTGCGCTGCAATTCCCTTTTAAATGAACTTTATGTCCTGGGGCTAATCTTTGTAATTTTTTCCGTGTATTTCAGATGGGTGCTCTTGCTCTCCTTTTTGGTGATGCTTTGAGAGTTGCCCCTCTGAAGTCAGTAGGAGCAGTAAAATCCTGAGTTATTATTCATTGTATTTTTTGTCCTCCAGACACAAACCTGCAGCTGGTGCTGTGGGAGCCTTTGTGCCCCAAGCACCCAGGGATCTCGAGGGCCAGGGGCACGAGTGTGGCTGCTGCTGCAGTTTGGGTCGGAGCCCTGGTTTGTGCGGCCTGACCAGGTGAGTAAGGTGGGACTGAGGCTCCAGGGAGCACATTCCCGTGGAACACACAGCTGGCAGGTCTTGGGTTTGTCACTGGAGTGCAGCCCTCGGACCGCAGCTGCCTGGCAGCACAGAAATAGCCACTGAAAGCTGGAGGGGAAAAGGGTTAAAGGGCTTCCCTTTCACCTTATGCAAACATGCGAGGAATACTTGGAAAAAGGAAGGTATGTCAGGAACGCTGTTGGGAGGAGGGACAGCATTGTTTGTTTTTTGTCCTCCCCCAGAGTACAACCTATTTAAATATTTACATGTTCTCTTGTTAAAAGACTTTATTTTCTTTCCTGTACTTTTCTGGTTATTAAGTTATGAATGGTGGAGATGGAGAGATTTGTAATTGCTAATTCTTCCACTTGTAGTGATGTTGAAAAAGAATTTCTGTTGTTTTATTTACTCAGAAAAATATGGTGGTAGAGTTTTCTATCAGATTTAAATGGTTTCACCAAGGCTTGTGCTTTTTCTTTCAATATTATCGCTTCTTTTATTTACTTTATGTATTTTATAATCTTAGTAGGCTATCTGAACATGCAGTAAAAGCAGAAAATTTCAGACAATGCAACCTTGAAGAGGAAGCGATGGAAGATTAATATTAAATGTCATTGCAGAACATTAATAATGCAGACAATAAAGCACTTGTGGATGCAAAAATTATATGTTATTCATAAATAGCTCTGAATGGCCACTGGGTCCTTCGTTGATTCACACGTGGCCTGTTCCAGCCTTGGTTACATCCTGGGAATCTGTTCTCCTACAAGGTCACTAGAACTGTATAATTACTCACAGCATCTATTTGTAAGTGTTAAAGAATCATCAGGATTTAATGACATGAAACATCTTGGGTTACAGAGCTCTTTCAGGGGTGGGAAGAGTAAAAACAGAACTCCTGAGGCTCCAGGGGAAAGACCTCAGCACATGGTTATATTACACTTAGGAAGTAATGTTTTGAAATCAGCAGATCATGAGTGACACCAAACATGTCCAGAGTCTCTGTTGGGCTGAGGCCTTGGTACATTAAAGGTATTTCACTTCAATGTAGAATGAGGAACGTGTTTTGCACACAGTACAGACCTTCAATACGCCGTCTGAAAGTACTTTAGCATGAGAAAGAGTATTTAATTTGATAGTGGACAGTGAGTATTTCATGTCTTTGGGTAGTTTTAATTTGTCAGACATGCTACTGATGTACAGTTGCTGTTTGGTTTTGGGGTGTAGAAGGAAGCCTTCAGAGAGTGAAGATTGCCCCCTTTTTGTTGAGCTGACTGGCAGAACTCTGACAGACTTTGTCAAGTTGGTACTTTGTTCTCCAAAATTTGCACCCTGTAATCGTTATTTTGGAAGTAATCCTTACTCTTTTCTATAATTACCCATTTAATCATCTGGCCAAAGATGGTGGCAAAAGCTGCAAATAAAAATTGAGCAGAAAATGGCTCAGGTGCAGGGAAGTCTCTCGGTGTGTGCCTGGTTTGCAAGTGGCTGCACAGGTGATGGCGCGAGCCAAATCTCTGCCGCGTTTCAGCGTCCAGAGCTCTGCGGTCTGGACGGGAGCCACAGTTTAACGCTGAGGTGACTCTGGCAACTACAAATCCCAGGGAGCATTGCCGAGAGCGAGTCTGTGCGGGCGGGCTGGCACCGTGCGGGGACCAATGGCAGCGGGGAACTCCCCAGATCTGTGCGTGTCAGCTGCCAGCGTTCAAAAGCGCCGCACGGGGCTGCGCACCGGGCTGGGAACTGCCTGTTGCCCTGGGCTACTTCAAACTCCTGTGTGAGTTCTGACTTGACGCTGTATTCCGCAGCTGCCGTGCCGGCTGGAAAAAGCCCGCTGGACCAGTGCCGATGGATGCCATCCTGAACTGCAACCCAGAGGACCTGGAGGATTACTACAACTTGCTGGGATGCGATGAGCTAGCGACGGTAAGAGCCTCTCCCTCCCCGCCAGCTTATTCACAGTTTGAACGTGCTCGTGTGTCTGCAGGGAATTTGCTGTTGCGTCTCTGCGGGCAGGGATATTTGAAGTGGCTCGTGAACGTTCTTTATTATTGCCACTTGTAGGATCTCCCTTGGAAAGCTCAATTTTCTTTCCTGTGTGCCGACATTAAGAGCCTGGAGCAAGGCTTCGATTGAAAGAGCCGTGTAGAACTGGATTATGGGGAGAGCTGAAATAACGGTTTATTTATCAGTGTAGATCAACATGTGAGATTGTTATGAATCGGGAGCCAACTGCATGTGTTTGACAGCATCCAAATAATAGTTTGGAATATGTATTGTTGGTTTTGAAAAATGAAAAGGAGCTATTTATGTATAGGTAATAAAATGAAAGTTCATAGCTTTAGGGCGCTGATAATGCTGCCGAGTTTCTTGGGCTTTATACATATTATAACATTTTAAAAAATGTATTCACTGGTTCAGATGAAAACAAAAACAATATCTCTTTATCATTTTCCATATTAATGTTTTTAAAAGGTTGTTTTTAATGACATTCGAATACTAGTTTTACTAGTATTTGTTTTGGTAGCAGATACACGCTTTATAATGAGATTTAGCTATGCAATTTTTGAGTGATTTGCAGCCAAAACAAGTGTGCAGCATGTTAGAGGTGTCCATATAACTTTTTTTTTTTTTGCTAGCCTGGTATGCTAATTTTTTTTTGTTTTAACTTAGCTGTTATATTAACTGGAATTGTGTTTCTGGTTTGAAAGAGGAGTTTTGATTACACTGCTGTAATGAGGGATGTATTCAGTGGAGATAAAAGCTGTCTTTTGCCCAGTAAATTTAGTCAGATGCTCTCACTTGTCCTAATGGTCAGGAATAAAGATCAGGAATAAATATCTTCGATGTGTCACGGAAGGAAATGTAAAGCTTTTCCTGAAGAAACTCCTAGAAGTGATCCCAGCAGAGGGCAGTGCTCAAGTCTCCACGCAGCCTTGTTTCGCAGATGCTATTTCTCATTTTCTGCCTCACGCTAATTCCTTAAGGGCTTAGCAATTAATGAACAGTTCAAGTACATCTGATAATGATTTTTCAAATTGCTTAAAAATGAAATTAAAAAGCTGAAATAAACGCTAATGGGTCCTGAAAAACAAGCTGTCAAGTATTATTTGTTGGGAGAAGCAGCAGATGTTGCTGCACTGTTTTTGACACGTGAGAAAGAACTCAGAGATCCCAGGCTGACTGAGCCCCAGGATCGCCTCCCCTCAGGACCCTGCACAGCTCTTCTGGGGTCTCACAGGAATTTGGAGCATTACAGGGATTTTGCAATCCCACTACTTTGTACAGGAGTCTAGTATTTGGCACAGGCTGCTTTGGGCATACACAGCACACTCCCAGCCGCAGCACTTTCATCTAAGCTGCTGCATATCCTGGTCTTGGTTGGACCTGGTTAAATTTAAGCAGAAATACTCTCAGTTTCTACAGATCTTTTGCTGTATTCAAAACCACAAATCAATTTCATTGTTGGCTTCTGGTAGAATTGAGCTCACAGATACCAACTTCATCTTCAGATGTGACAGGAAGAGGGGAGATTTAATCTACATCCTTCTTCAAGAACATCTTCTTCAAGTATATAGATTTCATGTGTGTTGTATAAACTTCCTATAAACTTTTCTTTCTACTGATTTTTCTTTTAAGATGAAGACTTCCATGCTACCTGTCTGCTACATTTTACCCCTCTGTACACATTTTAACTTGAAAGTTCCCCTTTAAGTAAGTATGTTTTAGAGATGGTAGCTGGCTATACAGTAATCAGTCTCACCAATTTCTCTGTACACTCTGTGTGTTTTTAAGTGCCTTACTGACTGTAAATACACCACATTACATCTGTTCCTCTGGAAGAAGCTACTGAGCAGAGTGAAAAGTGTAGAATTCTTAAGATACCAGCACAGACCACATTTTTTCCCAGAATATGCCAACAAAATTTGGCCAGCTAGTTGAGTGTAGTTCTATTCTAAAGAAAATATGTTAGGAGACCTAACTTTGAAAGAAATAATTTAAATTGTATGTGGCTGTCATGGTTTGACAAATGAGGAATTTGTATAAACAGCCTTTGTAGTATGGGAAAGAGTAGTAATTATTTGATACCTTAGGGCAAATTGTGAAAGTTTAAGCTGAACTGGAATGATATAAAGAAGTTTTGGCTTCTGAACTATAATTACCAGCAAAATACTTGGAAAAGCACTAAACATTTGAAATTCTAAGCTGATGCCCACTCTAGTAGCTTCCTGTATTTTAACTGCTAATATGTCTTAGTTTTTCCAATGGTTGTAATACTTTATGGTTTTAAAATCTGTGTGGAAATTTGTAATTAACTGATGAACGAATACATGCCAATATTCTAATGTTGATTATAAATCTATTCTACTCCAAGCCAACCTTTTTGCACAGAAAATTAATTTGACAGAAAGAACGTGAACTGCTGGTTATCTAGCGAGTTATCTTGGGATATCCAAGATGGAAAACTCATGTGGTGCTGGCTGAATTTCCTATGAAGAGGATGTGGAGGAAGCCACCTAATCCCACAAATCTATCTTCAGCAATACAGAGGGCCTTTGCTTCCTGCTATCAGACTCTGTTGAAAGTTAGAGTTGATGAAGCAAAGTAAAGAGCAACTGAAGTGATGCATTTTCCCTCTGTGGTCAAATGTCTTTGCACATTTTTCTAGAGCCATATTGGATGACTGAGTCTCACAAAAACAAGACTAAGGTTGAGTACATGGAAATGAAATTAAACAAGCGGTGTCACTGGCAGATGGTTGTTGTTACCTACTTTGCTTGTACTAAAGCTTGTAAAATTGAATAGGACAAAATCTTTCTGCACTCTTTGTTGTTCTTCCCAGCCTCTTTCAAAAAGAAAATTTGCAAATATTTTCTGTGTTTACTCACTTTGTCTCAATCTTTCGTTCAGGTTGAACAAATTCTTGCAGAATATAAGATTAAAGCTCTTGAATGTCACCCTGACAAGCATCCTGGAAACCCCAAAGCAGGTATGTATTCTTTCCTATTTAAAAACAGTATCTTTTTTTCTTCTATCAGCACGGCCAAGATACTAAATTCAGCCTTAAAACTTTATTTCCCCTCAATATATTTTAATCATCACATGCATAAGCACATTCTATTTAAATAGCAAGCTTGTAATATACTTTCTAAGACTTGCACACTCCTCTGTGGTAGAGCAGGAAGACACTTGCTGGATTTTTTTGTTTTCTAGGAACTTGAATTTTTTTCTTTCTTCAATAGGACATCTTTCAATACAGAATTTATTTCTGGAGTGTGTCCCTTCCTAGACCTATGCAGTTTGTGCACTTCCATGCTCAGTGGCATTCAAGGGCCACACTTGCATCTATCAGTTAATTTACTTTCAGGAACAAGCCCATGAGGAGCCACAAAGTGTGCTTTAGTTTCTTTTAATGTAATTTAATGACTGGAAGTGAAGAGAAGCCAGCCCCACCAGGAGCCTCTGTTAGCAGAACAGCAGCTGACGTTAGTGCTGATGAAAGGGTGCAGCTCCTCAGAGATGGGAGGGCTGAGCAGCACCTGAATTATTTGGAGCCAGTGTTACCCATTCATCATCATAGATAGCCCTGGGCAGAGCTCACCACAGCTCAGGAGCCAAGTGCCAAATATCAAAGTGGCTTTGTTTGTCACGAAGAAATGTTTTATGCTTTCTTTACCTGAACATGTCTTATTTATTTTAAATACCTTTTTACAGTACTAGTGAGAGTTTACTGTATGCTTTTTATTTCATCAGCTTAAAGCTCAATAAAGAGTAATTAAAGTAGACCTTTTATTTGTTGAAAACTAGTAATACTAGAATAAGGAAACCTAGTACAATTGTCCTCTCAGCCTGTTGTCTCTTGTTTGATTTATAGTTATCAAATTTGATTAGTGTTTGGGTGTAGTGTATTTCAAAAGAAATCTCTCTAATTTGTAAACTGTAATAAATGACTAACAGTAATAATAATAGATCACAGTAACATAGGTGAGTCATAGATGAACTCTAAATCTTTATAACCCTTCCACAAATAGTAACATGCAGCTGCATCCTTAGTAACCATTCCATGAAAAATTACCCTGTAGGGAAAAATGAGAGCTCTCATTCATGCAGTCTGGATAACATTTTAGCATACGTAGAAAACACACCTAATAAAATGCGCAAGATAATTAATCTGAACTATATTTAGATTATTCTTCTTGTTTGTCAGCTCCTGCTCATCTTTTTTTCTCCCTGCTCATGGTTCTTGTTGCTGTGCTCTGCCCTGACTCCCGTGCTGCTATAGATCTCAGTGTGTTCCTTCTAAGCAGTGTTGCTCTAATTTCCCTTTTTAAGGGGTCTGCAGGGGCTGACTTGTGCCTTTTACCTGTGTACTCTGTAAGTTTCTCTCAAATTTAGGAGCTTTTGAAACTGGAAGACAAAGGAACATTTTAGTCCTGGTGTCAGTCGACCAGTGGTGCCATGATCCTAAAGCCAGCCAGAACTGTGCAAGCTGGAACCAAAACCACATCCTTTGGTCGCTTGCTTCTCCTTCTGCCTTCTCCCCTACTTAGTTTGCTCTGAGCTGTTGCTGGCAGGTCTCCTTTTGTATCTGAATTCATTTCTTTGCCAAACAAACATTGTCTCTAGTATCCTTTTGGTTTGTGTCCTAGTGGAGAATTTCCAGAAGCTACAGCAAGCCAAGGAGACTCTCACTAACGAAGAGAGCCGGGCGCGCTACGATTACTGGCGCCGAAGCAAAGTCACCATCCCGTTCCAGCAGTGGGAGGCCCTGAGCAGCTCCGTGAAAACGGTTGGTGGTGGCTGGGTTTGGGCCCTCTGGAGGAGGGGAGATAGGGCTGGCCTAGACAAAAAATTGCAGAGTGAGGGGATGAGTTACAGCACTTCTGCTGCAGTGCCAGGATTTGGGAAGAGTGGAGTGGAGAGCAATTCTTGCACAGTGAATTTTAAGGAAATTCAGGAAAAATTGGAGGGCTTCAGAAGCCCATTCACAGAAGGGTGTTAGGCCAGTAGTTTTAGAGTGAATTTATCAAGTTGCTGCTTTTATATGTGTTATAGGAAGTTTAAGTAACTTAAGGGCTGTTATCAAATGCTCCAGAACACTTTGCTTTTGTAGGAAACTTATTTCTTTTCAAAGTTAAGTTGAAGCTGGGACCTTTTTATAATATATTCTCCTTTTGGTATATTGCTTATCAGATAGGTTTTCATGCTATCTGATTAAATAAAGATCTCATTGAAAAAATCCAGAAGATAGTTCCTTGGTACCCTGGGCTTCCCACAGAGCTTTGGAGGGGCCCTGCTAGGCTAGGGGGTGACCTGTGGCAGAGGCAGGGGTTCTTAGGCTGTTTTCCCTCCTGATTTTGCTATTGAGAAGATTTGGTAGCGTGTCCCTAGTAGATCTCAATTCCATAATATTGGATTATTTTTTTCCTGCCTTATTACAGTGAATGATAGTTACAAGGCTACATGGTCATATTTTAAGGCAGGTGAATAAAAGTTTCCAGTGTCACTTCTGCCCATCTCAATTCTGCTTAGGAGAGAAGTTGGAGACTCTTCAACTACAGCATTATGCCTGAGCTTAAATGTTTGCTGGAAGTATCCAATTAAGCTTAGTTCAGTTCCAAACAGATGTTATTCCACAGACTTTAATATTAAATCTTTTCAAATTGCCTTGCTTTCAAAGGGTACTTTGAAGTCAAAGACAGCTTTGAAAATGAGCATTTCTGAAGTCACTCAAGCCGTCTTAAAAAATGTCAGAATTCATGACAGAAGAAACTGGACAAAAGGCCCTTAGAATTCTGATATACTTGTACATTTTGTTCTTCAGCCCCACCTGACATAAAGCGTCCTCTCCAATGCTGTTTGTGACTTGTAACCATGCTTTCCTCTATCCTGCTGACCTGCAGGCTTTTCAGTGTGCTTTGTTTAACCATTTATTACAGCAATATAAGAAAGAAAAAGTAATTTTAAAACCCCTTAAAGCATAGGGCTTAGTTCTTTGTTACTTTTGCATTCCTTCAGTCGATGCACTGGGCTGTCCAAGGTAAGAAGGATCAAATGCTGGAAGCTCCTGACTTTGGTGATACCAACAACATAACTAATGAGATGTGGACCCAACGGACTGAAAACAGTGAAGATACATTGTTGGAAGGGAGCAGGGAGCGAGATGATGTTGCAATTCCTGATGTGAAACCACAGTCTTCAAAGAATCCAGACTCCCCAAGTAAGTAAAAACAGCAGTTACAGAAAATTGCAGCATCCAGGGAATGGCCTGAAGTGGGGGCTTTCAGTCATAAGAAATTCTTGTCCAGAACAGTGTGTTTAACTTGTAGCTTTTTTAATGTGGTTTTGGGTTGGGATTTTGGTTTGGGTTTTATGCTTTTGATTATTTATTTAATTTTGAAGTTTTCAGATGCTTCTTCCTCCCTGTCCCAAGTTTCCTTGCTTGTTTGCTAGTAAAACCAGAAACTGGAGGAGAAGAAGAAGAAAAAAAAGTGCTTCAACCAAAATGGAAAGATTAGTTTTTCTGATATATAAAAAGGCAAAGTAAAAAGAGAAGGCAGTTATTTTCAGTGACTTTTTTAAAAAAAGTTTAAAACTGTGAAGTAAAATATTTAGGTTTGGGGTTTTTAATCCATTATTCAGTACTTTTGCACAGTTTGCATCTGATGAGGTAATGAGGTCTAAACTTTGAGACTTGAAGGCTTCTTTTGTATTCAAACAATTTTGTTTTTTTAAATAGTGTATGCACCAGAATAAACGTGTATTTCAAAAGTGTCACCTACCAGTCAGCACTTCCTGGCTGCGGTTTAGGTCATTGTGCCTGATCAAAGCTTCCTTACTGCCATGGCCACCCTCTGTTCTGCCTGATCCTTCAGGAGTTAATCTCATAATCTTAGGCCTATGTTAGCAGAAAACTACTGTTAAACAAAGTCCTGTCATTGCTCCCCAGTTTGATTAAACAGGAAATTGGGGTGAACTGTGAGGGTAGCAAAACCTAATGTAATCGCAAACATTTGTGGCATGCAGAAAATAGATAAGAAAATTCTACAAAGAAGTGTATGCCAAGCATAACTGAAAACTTGATTTTGAAAAATTATGATCTATAACTTCATACAATTTGCTCATTTTCAGTAATTGAATCATCACTGTATCCTCTGTAATACAGTAAAATTTTGAAGTAAAGAAAACATCATTTGTTCCTTGTAATGGTGAATTTTCTTTGCAGGCATCTTTCTCTTTTTTTTTTTTTTTAAAGTTTTAATTTAATTTCCAGGTATTTGAATGGGAAAACCAAACTCATCCACTGCCTACTTCATTTATCCAGTGGCATATATTTACAGTAATAAATGTTAATATTATAATATATTTGACAGGGTCTGTATGCACTTCAGTGTTTATACTTGATGTTAGGATGTTGATAATGCTTTTTTTTGGTCCAGCAAAAGTTATTAAATTGGGTTCCACTTTGAAACTGTGGCTTTGTCTGTTCCTGTCTGCTGGCCTGGATGAATTCTGGGCTACCACCCTACATGGCTATTTCAGCCCAAATAAGAGATTTGAACACTAATTCTGCTCATAGGATTCACTTTCCTGTAAAAGGAAGGTCACATTTTAGTATTAAAAGGCCCCAGGTCATGGACTTGCAGATTTACCATATCACCATCTATCTCTTCTTCCTTAGATTAAGCCAGTGCAATTTGTTCAGTTTTCCTTTGTGAGTCCTCTTTAGGGACTGCCATGGTTCTTGCTGTTCTCCTTTGGACCCTTCCCAGCTGATCTCTGTCTGAAGGTTGGTGTTTGAGTTCTTGTTCCAATGTGCCGAGAATTCAGGGTGCTCGTATTTGTCAGCGCTTAGTCAAGAGTACTGGAAGTGACCACTTTTTTGCTTACTTTTTTGGGAAGACTATCCAGTATTATTTCAGGAAATTTAATTTTATGCATGTTTGTAATAATTTAGTTGTCTTTCTCTTTTTTTTTTTCCTTCTCTCAGGATTTTCAGAGGGGAATTACTGGCACTTGAGTTTCCGCTGGTCAGGCGATGCTCCATCAGACCTCCTGAGGAAATTCAGAAACTATGAGATCTAAAATGAGAAACACTCAAGAGCATGAGATCATCTGTTCAGCAGTTCAGTATTTTTTTTGACAGCAGTTCTAAGTTATTTGTATTTTGTATTTTTTGATTGTAACGTGTTGTTCCAGTCAATGTCTAAATACTGATTTATCACACATGCTGTGAGCATTACAGATGGAGGTTTTTCTGTTTAATAAGCAAAGCCCTTTTCAGTATTAACATAAAGTGATTTTGTGAAGGTATCTAACATCTTATATATTGTTTCCTGTATTCTCAAATATTGTCTAGTGATTAATATTTCTCTCAATAGTGTGATGTTATAAAAAACATACTCTCAGTAGAACCCTGGACTCCAGGGTATCCTGTTCAGTGAGGATCTTTCAAAAGCTGTATGACAGTGAACTGTAAACAGAACTGTGCTTATCTCTCAACTCTGTGCTCTGCTTTACTTTTCCATTGCATTGTACTCACTGCAGTGATTTATAATGTACTCATTACAAACTTACCTTGTAGGAGAATTGTGATCTTATGCTATAGATGAAATAAGAAGGTTCTTGTTATCCTAAGTCTCTGTGACAGATCAAGCACTCCTTAAAATCACTTGTTTTCTACCCTAACAAGAGCACTTTTTGCACCAGTAAAGTTCCAGAACTTTACTTCTTCAGATAACAATTTTTGTCTTAAGATGTATTGGTGGAAAACTGATCCCCTGTGTAGTTGTGCCAGCGTTGTCCTGTGGCTTCATAGCAATTTCCCTCCTTGCTCAGATGTGCTAGACGTGGTTTTAGCAGGGGTTTGTACAGTGAGGAATGAAAAATCAGACTAGTCTGCACTAATGTGTACAAAATCTCACATGAAAAGTTTTTGATACTTTGGGCAACTTTTCAAATTCCACATTGTTGTTTATTTATTTTGTGTTTGTTTTCTTCTTTGCGAACTTGGCTAATATGTCAGGTATTGACATTGTGGTTTTGTGCAGGCAGATAATTCCATCAGCAGCAAATAAAATTGCATACACGTAGAAAAGGGGTTGCTTTCATCTTTTTAATTAAATCCTCCACCCCCCACAGAGATTCGTTTGGAATTTCTTGTTATTTGTCACTTCAGTGGGTAAAAGCTTAAGGAGTCCAGTTATGAATCCCGGGCAGTGCAATGGAAAGTGTAACCTGGAAAGTCCAGTGTTGTCCCCACACGGAAACAATCGGAGGTCTGTCTCTCCCTGGAATGACGAGTGTGGCTCGGCCGTGCTGTGCTGCCTGAGTTACTGTGCTGCTCCTGCTTGGGGCCTGTTTGCCACAGACTGTGACCCAGGTGCTGCCAATGGAACCTGGTAATGGCTGTATCTTACTGACCTCACGGGCATCTGTATCCTGGAGCCAGCCTGCTCCACAGGGGCTGCTCCCAGTGTTAATGCTGCTTGTGTTTGTCCCAGTTTGTAAAAGCTCAGGGTGCTGGTGGCGTGCTGACACAGCTGCTCTGACCCTAGAGTGGATGGCATTGGTACCAATAGCCAGTTTTATAGCACATCATCTTTAATTTTACATGCTTTTCCCTTGCATATTTTGCAGCTGAAAACATTATGGAGATGAGATTAATAATTTTCTGTAACATTTGTTAAATTCAACTAGTGGTTTGTTTTTTTTCTAGTGCATTTGATGCTTTACTTCATACAAATGTATTTGCTCAAGAAAGGCTTTTGGTCCATTTTATAAAGAGGGGCTGTAAACAATGTCAAACAGTAGTAACAGAAGAAACTGTTACCGTATGTAAAGGATACTAAGTAATAGGGAACAATTTTCCCTCCAACAAGAAGATGGGAATGCAGCCAGCTGGAGCACTTTGAATCAGATGGCAGCCCAGATTCTCCTCTCCCTATTTCACTTAAAGGTAAAAGGGAGTAGTTGGATGGATGATTTAGCACCTAATGAGCTGGTTTCCCTTGAGAAGTGAACATACAATAGACCTTTGAACAGCAAACTAATAGTTTGTGTCATTAAAACTGATGTCATTATTAGCCAATTATTGCGTGGTTGGTTTTGGCAAAGAACCTTTGGATGTTTGTTCTGGATGAATAATTACAGATATTTGGAAGGCTCTTAGCTCAGTGAAAACTCATGGCAAACTTTGTGTTTTGCAACAACCTGCAAACCTGCTCGAGATCAGTCCTGTAATTTGTATTTGCCCTCACGAGGAGGGCAGGTTATAACTGGTGCTCCAATACACCAATACAGACTTTTTTTTTCTACTTCTGTATATGTTAAACTTGAAATGGTCCCGTTTTCTGTATTTCTTGAGTTGAATTAACCTATTCCTAGCAGAGCAAACCAGAGGTGTTGGAAAACAAGAGGAGCCTGTGCAGCCTGTTTTGCTTTTTATTCCCCAAAACCAGGTGAGACCTGACTTGTTGGCCAGTAACAACAGCTAACTGGAATAAGTGGGCAGCCCACTTCTCCCTCATGTTAGAAAGCACCTGACAAGTTAGTCAGTGTTAGATCATTCAGGGTCCACACCCTAAGCATAAACTGCTTATCTGTTTCTTTAAATATATAGTATTTTTAGAAGTTTTTTACTATTAGCATGAAAAGATCCAGTAAATGTCCCACCTGACATTTCATCAGCAATGATATGGTGCTTTGGCCCCTGCACTGGTGAGCACATAACCCACTTCACGTGCTGAAATTTTAACTGGGGCAGGGCTTGTGAGGTGGATCTCAGGCTCTGTGAAGGTGGGATTAAGGCAATAGAGTCAGGTGTACGTGGTTTTCAGGAGCCCACAGAGATTTTTAGCTCTCTTTGCAAAGTGGAAACAGCTGCAAAGGGTTGTCTGTGGGGGTGGGGAACAACAGCAACAAACCTAGACACTATTTATTAGATTAGGGCTTGCGAGTCTCAGGTTTAAGCAGGGCAGCTTTCTGCAAGACATGGTAAGCTCCCATTTTCTTCTTTAGCTCTCCTTGTGAGTTGCTTAGGTGGCCAGTAAAGGGTCCTGGATGTTTTGGGTACCTGAGGGCTCTGATTTACTGTGGTTTGTTACAGCTCTGAATGAAAATAAATGGAGTTGTGAGGTGAGCCCAGATCCTCTGGAGTCCAGTCAAAACTTGATAAAACCTGGCTGTTACTGGACTTGTCAGGGCTGAAGAGTTTTCATCTGGAAGTTGTGAGATAGTGGAGGGGGTACGGGTGTATGGTGATAATGATGATAAAACACAGAGAATAGGGCATGTTGTTTAGTGCTGTGTTCCTAGGGCTTTGAAACTATTTCAAACAGAATTTAAGCAACTATTTAGCCAGTTATTTACAGTGAAACTGAACAGCTTGGTGGGATTCTTGAATTATATAAGACTATTATATCTTTATTTACTGCTGTTATACTTGTGCAAGTGTAGAATATATAAGATTGTCAAGAACTAGAACATTCTCAACCTTTTTGTTTTGCCAGTATTTGCCAAGTGACAGTGTAAGAATTAAAGTTTGGATGATGAATACAAAGTATATGACAGTATACGACTTAAAATGTCAGGCTGAGTAATGCTAAATGATAGGTAAGGTCATTTCTTGATTGTTTGTTTTCCTTTTTAAATGAGACTTTTTAAAAAGGCAGTTTATATGTTCTATAATAGAAGCAAATATCCTGATTATTAAAAGAGATACACAGTTTCTTTAATTTCCTGAGCATGAACATTGCTATCTTACCTTCCCAGCAGGCTCATCTCTCATTTCAGGATATGAAAGTGTAAGCAGTAAGGCTGTTGTAAAGCTGATGAAATTACACAGCAGAAGATAAAGCAACTCAGTAGGTAGTTGGGCTGCATCACTGTCAGATGGGCAGATGCTTATCAGTCAGTTTGTGCTGGGTATTTTTATTGCAGCCCAGTGCACACACTCACCCTGGGTTGGGAGAGTTGCCAAGCCCCCCCGGTGATGGCAGGCACTGGGTGTGTTTGTGTTTTCACCTTTGCTGTCTTAATCTCATCTCCCTCCCTTGTTAATGAAGATTAGACTCTGCATGTGCTCTGTTTGTCCCAGCTTTGAAGGGCTTGTGTCTGAGTCATTACAGCGGTGCACAGTATAAACTGGGAACTGCTTTAGGTCTCTGATGGATATCCTAACCTGCCACACCTGATGGATGCTGGAGAAAATGAATTTTCTTTCCTCCATTCCATCTTCACAGTCGTTTGCTCTTTCTCCCTCCTTCTGGTGGAGCAGTAAGGGAGAGGGGTTACTTCTAGAAAATGAAATTTGCTGCCAGTGTTCAGAAAGTTTCCAGTCTTGGCATGTGTTATGGATATCAACATTTTCAAGAAAATTATTTGCTTGCTGCTTTGTCAAAAGTGCTTCTCTTGGCACCAAGGACAGACAACTTTTTCAGGGAGATGCAGTCTGACCTCTGGACATCAGTGCTTGCACTTTGTTAGGATTGTCAGAGCTGCTCATTCACTAGCTGAGAATTTCCTCAGGCCTCAGATTTTTGCTGGGTAGAGGACTGTGAGCTCCTCATCTTCCTCACAAGGGTTTGTGTGACTGACACCCATGAGTGGGGGTGGGCAGGAGAATGAACAGGAATGGCCAGAGGAGTAAGAGACTGTTGCAGCTGGTTGGGTCTGGGTGCCTTTGGTGCCTTTTGCTGCTCAAGGTCCTCACTTTCAAGGGGTCTGAGCCTTCCCCAGGATTCCCATGTCCACACTTGGCTTGCCACTGCCAAAGCACTGGCATGTGTCCTAACAGAAACAAACACCCAAACCTGGAATCCCTGGAAGCCGCACTAGGGAGTACTTTGAAATGTTTGTTTTGCTGCCAGCTTAAACAATTGTTTGTTTGTTCCTTTTTTTTTTTTTTTTAATTTTGTTCTCAGCAGGGATAATTCAGTGCCTGAATATTTATAATAATTTATAATTCAGGGATAATTCCTTCCCTGCCTCTATTTCTTGATTAAATTAAGTTGCACTAGCAAAATATGCTAGAAGACATGGGTTTGCATGTGTGTTTGTGTTGAGTTTTTCTCTTGTCTTTAAGAGAGAGGAGTGCAAAAGTGGTTGTTTCTGCTCTGGCCTATCTGACCCTCTGTGGAAGGTCAAGCTTTTGTCATATTTCAAGCTTTTTCTTCCTTGACTTCGCAAAATTTTCAGCCCTTCACTAATGCTAGGGCCACACATAGGAGGAGACTGACACATCTGAGTGGTGAGAGCTGAGTTTAAGCTAATCACGGATGACTGGGGGGGAATGCTGCCTTGTTTTGTTTTTCCTTGTTATTAGTGGCATAATAACTTTGGTGGCTTTTCCCCCCCTCACCACCATACTGTGTGTGTGCATCACGCACGTGCAGAAGGTCATAAAAGGCAGGAAAAGATGATCGAGGGTCCCCCTCACTGGAGGTCCAGGAAGAATCAGAGCAGCTTCCTTCAGGAAAGGGGAAGGTTTGATGGAGCAAATCCGTTCCTTATAAAGAAGCCTGCTGCTGACAGCATGTAATTTATTTTGTATCAGCTGTAGGACATGAGGCAGAACAATAGCCCTTTGGGAAAATCAGGACACTGTTTGTGTGTAAGCCATTGGATGAATCCTGAACTTTGCAGTTGGACACTGCCTGTCCTCTCTACAGGGCCTGGAAGGTGAGCTGTTGAAAGAACACCGAATCTCAGGTGCCCTTCTCTCACCTCTGTTGAGGGCTCTTATCACTGGTTGTAGGTGCAATTCCAGAAACTTGCTCTGGGACCTTTTGCAGCTTTGGTACTACTGTTCTTTCCAGCAGGGGTAGGGGAGGGGCAGGTAGGCATGGCCTGATGAGCTGCAATAGGATAAATAGCATAGGGCAACAAAGATGATGAAGGGACTGGAGCATCTCTCATGAGAAAAGGCCGAGGGAGCTGGGCCTATTTGGTATCAAGAAGAGACGGCTGAGAGGGGGCCTCTTTAATGTGTATAAATGTCTAAAGGAGGGTGTCAAGAAGGTGGAGCCAGGCTCTGCTCCCTGGTGCACAGCAATGGGACAAGACGCAACGGCCAGAAACCGATGCACGGGAATTTCCACCTGAACATCATGAAAAGCTTCTTTTCTGTGCAGTCACCGAGCACTGGAACAGCCTGCCCAGAGCGGCTGTGGAGTTTCCCTCACAGTGGGTATTCCAGAGCCGTCTGGATGTGATCCTGTGCCATGTGCTCTGGGGCCACACTGCACAAGCAGATGATCCACTGTATCCCTTCCAACCTGCCCCGTTCTGTGCCATATCACATAATCGCTCTTGTTGCTGCGGAGGCCTTTAGCCGAGAGAGGAGACGTGAGGAGTAAAACTTGCACGTAACAAGGAATAGAAGCGGGTCAGAAAAGAACAAAAAAAGCTCATGCCCCTCCGGGCCGCAGCGAGCAGGGTTCGAACCTGCGCGGGGAGACCCCATTGGATTTCAAGTCCAACGCCTTAACCACTCGGCCATCGCTGCTGATACCGCTGCGTTTTCCGGGCTGCGCCTTTAGAGCGCGTTCCGCCCGCCGCGGGCCCCGCCCCCAACCCGCGCAGCCAATGGGCCCCGCCGGCCCCGCCCCTGCCCCCCGCAGCAATGGCGGCCGCGGCCCCGCGGCGATGGCGCACGGGGAACAAATCCCAATTCACACTTGAAACACGGAGGCCGTGTCTGCTCCTGCGAATTAAACCTGTACACCTGAGTCTGATAGGGAGGAGGCAGCCAGGAACTACTACAGGAGACAGCAACCATTAGGTGTTGCATTAGCTTCTCCGGTGGCGTTAATACTTTTCCTGGTTTTACTCTCTTTCAGTTGTTACAAAATGTCTTTATCATATGACTTTTATATGTATTTTAATTTGCTGTAGATAATTTTTTTTTACCTTAGCAGCAGTAGTACAGTGGAAATTAAATTTCACTTGACTTTCTGCCTGTGCTGCAATGGGTAAAAATAATAATTTAACCTGACTTTTCATTCCTATAGTCAGAGATTTTGTTTTATTTTTTGTTTGAAGTAGCTGGAGTGATATTGGTGACTGTGCTTCCATCCCTCAATTTTTTTTTTTTTTTTTTTTTTTATGAGTTGTTGATCAAGAAGCATTCTTAGTAATTGTTTAACTTGCCTCAGCACCAAAAATATTGCTGGATCAGTAATGGTTTTAAAATAGGCTTATAAGAATCGTTTGTTAGGACTTTCCTCTGGAGCCTGACGCGGGGAATGTAGACGGCAGGCAGACATTAGAAAGCACCAGGTGTTTCTATACTTTTCAGAGTGAGAAAAAACGGTGCTTTCAGTGCTCCACGTTATGGCTGATGGGAAGCTCTTAAGGAAAGGAAGGAAGACTATCAGATCGTGTTTGCTGGTCAAGAGACTTGGTTCTGGCCTGGGTTCTCTGGGTCCTGGTGCCGTGTCCTTTGGAGCACCGGATACACACAGAGTTCTCTGTGGTGACACAGACAGAGGGGCCATTTGTGAATTATCCACCTGGAAACCCCTGAATGGCTGATGGCTACATAGGAATAGCCAATCCACCTGTGAAACCACTGAGGGCTGAGAGTTGGGATCTGGAGCTTGAGGGAACACTCCAATTCCATTTTTTCCATCAGATCTTGTTGGAAGGTGAGCCCAGCCATTCCAGGCCCATGGGCTTCTGCCAGGCTGCAGTGAACACAGTCAAACCACACATGCAGCATCCTGAACCGCTGAAGCCTGGAAACAGACTCAGTGCTCCTTTTGTCTCACAGTTTGCAATGTCTAACTTCCGTGTTCTGAATTTTGGGGCCTTTATTTCTTAGCAAAACTAAGAAAAACTTACTTTTTTTTCTTTAAACAATAATTGCTTTAATTCGTGTTCACATATAGGACTGGAGATAAAATGTGCAATTTCAGTAAAACATCATAAATCCCGAGGTGGCTGAGAGTTGTTTGGCAGGCACACGGTGTGTTATATTTAACCAACTCCATTCAATTGAACACTGAGAAGGAAACTCGGTGTCTGTCTCTTCGGAGGAAGCTGTTGCTTGAGCGATGCTGGAGTGACCTCCAGTGTTCTTAGCGCAAGCTGCAGGTGCAGAGCAGAGTGAGCGTGCAGGGACCACGGGCAGAAAGAGCAGCTCTTTGATGTATCAATCCTTGCAGAGAAGCAGTGACAAAAGGGCTTAGGGACACATGCAGAGTGCTACTGGAAAAAGTGTATTCTGAAAGAAAATTTATCTCCCGAAGGAATCTTAAAAGTCTTACTTCTTAATCACTTAAAACTAGCAAGATCTTGACACTGGAATAGGTAACAGGAATGAGTCTGGTTTAGGACTGTTAATGGTGCTAGGATAGAATTGCCTACACTTTTACATGTTTTTAATTTCTTCAGGTAAAGAGGACAGATACTGAAAAAATCTTCAACAGCACATGGACAGATTAACTGACCAGTAGCAAAAATGCACAAGTGATTTCTTTAGAATACAGGACTGAGCCCCAAGCACTTCAGTCCTTCAGGTTTCTTGTCTTTGCTGACCTTAACTGCAATGCCAATTTTGTAATGCTTGTTCCATCCCTTCTCCACCATTTGCTCTGTGGCCTTTTATTTAATTGGTCTCTATCAGCTTTACAAATTCAATAGTTTCAACGTTTATTCCTGTTAGAAATCTATGATGCTTGCAACAGAAAAAATAGATTCAATCCTGCCTAAGCTAACAAGTATTTACAGCGGTGTTGGTAGAACAGCAACTTTGTGCTTTTGTGAAACTTAGAATATTCAAGAGTAAATTTTGCATCTCCCTTGAAGAATGTGAATGAAATAATGGCCCCAACATAAACTGTGTATTACAACAGATAATGCTTGTACCACTAAGACTACAGAATTTCATGTTTTCTCCCTGAAGAAACTAATAATTAACACTATTTAGGAAAACTAATGCTGCATACTGAGTATATTTCTTTTGTATTCCTGCTGTTCTCTACTAGCTTGGTAGATCACTTAGCAAAGCTGAAAGCATACAGACAATGAAAATAAGAATTTACTATGGAAAATTCTGTATGGCTAAAATTTCCCATTCTGTGAATACCTAAGAATGGATTTGGGAACAAGTTTCAGGTAGAGAATCAAAAGTGGCTTCATTCATTGAGTTAGGACATGTCAAACTCTTCCTTGTTCGTTTGTCAATGATGACAAAATTTGTTGTGATGTAATAGCTGCTGGGCAGCTTCCATGGAATTAATTGGTACCCATGGTATTTTTTATGACCATTATCTAGAAGAACAATAACAATTTCTGCTAGTTAGGTAAACTGAAGTGTTCTTCTACTGCTGGTCCTTTCTGCTCAAGGATTTGAGGCTGCTGCAAGGTAGTGTTGAGAAAGTGCTGATGCTTTTTACTGACGTGTTCATTGAAGGCAAACAGAGCTGCAGCTTCCTGTGCATCTGTCTGGCTCTGCTCACAGATGCTTAATCAACTTACTTAAAGCAACATTTTAAATGAAGGCAGCATGACATCTGTCAACACAAGTGTGTGAATAAACATGGAATGTTTGCTAATCCTGCTTATGCAGCTAAATATTAATTAAGGTGTCTAAACAGCCATGCATATGCAAAAAGAAGCATGCAATTTTATCCTGAAGCTTTCATTTTACTATTGAAAACGTGGCTCTTAAAGTTAACAGACTGTAGAATCTGCTTTTGCCTCTAATCCTCTCGTGTTCAGTAACAGATCGTTTTTAGAAAAATGCTATTAGTTCTACTTAAATTTTAATGAAATTACAGGCTCAGTGTTACAAGATTATCAAATTGTGTCCCTGAATGTTGTAGGTATCAATGCAGCCAAATGTTCTGTTGCATTCTTATTTTTAATAAATAATCTCTTAGCAAATTTAGGCATGTGTGTGCTACTGGATTGGAACCTTTTTCCTTAATATATTTTTACCAAATTTACTGAGTTTTAAACAAAAAGCATGTTCCTGTTTGCAACTGGTTTATCCACGTGTTTTGTACATTTTTATGAAAACAGAAGGTAAAATGTGCTTTCAAAATCTGACTGTGCTGAATATCATATGAAAATGCTACTCTGGGCCAAAAATACCCTCATGGTATGCTTATTAATGAGACTTGGCTTTCATAATGCAACAGCGACACCATAAAGAGTAACATTCTTACCACCTGTGTGAAAGTAAAATATGCTTCTGGCTCCCGTTATGTATTGCTTGACTTTGGTCCCCATTCTGAGCACAGATATCCATGTGGATATGAAGACCCTTATTTACTCACCTTTTGTATACTTCAAATTTTAAAATACATGACTTTTTGTTTAATTTGGGGTTTATTTCCCCATACAAGTAATATATGCAGTCTGTTTTAAATAGTTGTGATTAAAAGCTGTGATTTTGCTGTTTTACAGGCTATTTTTCACACTGTCACTGCAGAGAGGAATTATGATACTGGGCAGAGCCAGCAGGTACACCTTGTGTTAGTACCTGCAGACTAGCAGAAGCTATAGAAACTAAATCAGATAGTGGTCAATTATGGAAAAAACCCTTCATCAGAAAATCTCCCTGTTGGTTAGTGGTTGGCTTAGTCACATCTGTGCCTGGACTTTAAATCTGTATTGGCTGGTTGCAACGATCCTCGGTAAATGACCACTTTAATTCCTATTACGCCTCAGAGATAGATCACAGCAATAAACCTTCCCAATTCTTGAAAATGAAATACTTTGTACATTTTGAATTGCAAGACCTTGAATGAAGGAAAGCTAAAACTCAGTAACAAATGGAATAAAACCAACTTTAGTTATCCCTTAGAGGCAGTTTAGCATGGGTCTCTCAGATCATTGTCCTCTTTTTTTGAATCAAGCTACTACAGATACGTTATTTGACAATATTAAAGAGGTACTAATTACACACCTGCTGTTAGCATTGTACTTGTGCAGAAATCTGTGGTGTACAGTATTAGCACTCATGGTTAAAAGTTTGATTTTTATAGGTGTATGTTGGTGCTGATTTCTGTCACTGATGGGCTGCACATGGAGAAATAGTGATAATGTGCTTTTGTTGAATTGTCTGAGAACCTTGGGATCTTCATAAATAATCCTTTTTAGTCTTCGGTTGTTCTCAGCTTAATAGCCTATGTTTCCTATTCAAGCAAAATATTCCTGGTGAAAACTCCAAAATATAGTTTTGGAATGGAGCAATGGAGGTCTTGAGATTTGTGTAAATCCCAAGACGAACTAAGCACAAGTTTAGGAACTTCAGGCACTGCTGTTTCATTTCTGACACTTACAGTGATATAATTAATTTTGCAGTTTAAGCTCCCAAACTGCTAATTTCATACTGCATGGTTTCTCGGTAGGAGTGGGTTACTAGTGCCTTGTAAGCAGGCTGTTTTTCAAGAGTCATCTCTTTAAATAATATTATTTATTGTTTGTATAAAACTATGTCTTATGGATTCAAAATAGTTCTGACAAGCTTGGTTAAATAATAGTGTACAAATGTGAAATATACCAACTTAATGCTTCTCAACTTAATGCTTCTATTAGAAATAAATAAATTTGTAAACAACTGAAAATAGAAATTACTAATTACTGCATTTACTTACAGATAATAGCTGAAGGCAAATGGAGAGTCAGAATATTGGAATGTGCTCTCTGTAAAAAAAAAAAAAAGATTTATTTCTTAACTGTTTAAAGTGACAGCTAACATCAAAAGTTATTGCAGGAGAGTGAAATTTTGTTAAAGGATCTGATGATAAAATTTTCTTTGGCCTAGCTTGACCTAAATAATTTAAGAAAATATGATGACATCCATACTGGTGGGCATGGGGTTGTGTCTAAGTTCCTGTGTCTGGTCCGACAGTCTATCCGTGCTCTGATGCCGTTCTGGGGCTAGATTTAGCCGCTCACCAGTTATGAATTTCTGATTTGCCTCCTGTGGGAATGAAATCCAGGTACATGAGATGCAGAAATGTTAATCAGCCAGGTTCCTTACCTGGATGATCACTGGCCAAGACTGGGATTGTCTTCATCGAATGCAGATACAGACACTTTGTTTAATTTAAAATTGGCTTTGTTTTTATGGGTACCTTATCTGATTCCATTTTCAGTGTGTTTGCCAGAAGTGCAGTGTCTAAATAGGTCTCGCTCTCATTCACAGCTATGAAATCCTACCCAGAGTCTTACAGCAGAACATAAAAAAAGCAGAACCTCTGGTGAACCAAACTGGAGGAGGAATCACGGAAGACCAGAACAACCTACTAACTGGAAAAATAGTGTATGTCAGAAGGGATGATAACGTGAACACTGACATAAAATGATTTTAAATCAACCCCAACAAACAGGCTTAGTGCACAGGTTCCCTCTATGAACTACCTGTCACGGGGCGAAGGGAGAGCGGCGGGTCCGTCCCCTCGGCGCTGGGCAGGGGCAGGGGGTGGCCTCTCCTCACATGCGACCCCTCCCGTCGTGTCACATCCCTCTCGGGTCGCCACAGGTCGGAACCCGTCTCCTGAGGTCAGACCCCTCCCCTCAGGTCAGCACCCCTCCCCTAAAGTCAGCGGCTCCCCCCGGGTCCCCACAGGTCGGACCCCTCCCCTCAGGTCAAGCCCGCCCTTGAGGGTCGCGCGCTTTTCCCCTCAGGCCGGGCCGTGGTCGGGGTGCGTGGCC
Organism: Oriolus oriolus; assembly: GCA_013400235.1. Lineage (NCBI taxonomy): Eukaryota > Metazoa > Chordata > Aves > Passeriformes > Corvidae > Oriolus > Oriolus oriolus. The sequence continues at coordinate 260,320 of VXBT01000044.1, read as the reverse complement.
GAGCCCGCCCCAAGGAATGAGGGACGAGCACCTGTGTCCTGTGGGGAGGAGAAGGAGCGAAGGGAAGTGGAAGCAGAGCTGGGCATGTTGGAAGGCAAGTGCACGTGTCTTCAGCAGGCTGATGAGGCAGACGGACCCTTCAGTGTAGAAACTGGGGAGGATCTCGGGGCAAAGAGGCGTATCAATGTCCCCCCTCGCTGAGGAGAGAATGTGGCTCAGAGAGGTGTTTCTGGATGCTCTGGTATATCCTGGACCTCGCTGCCTTTTGCTCAGAGCTTTCAGCATTTCAGACTGACTTCTGTGGCATGAATGGTGTGAGCACGTAAGTAGGCAAAAATATTTTTTATACAGGGGTTTTGGGAGGTCTCTTTTAGCGTAGTGGCTTCTGCTTTTGTCCGTCTTGCCAGGGAAATGAATGTAGTTGCCTCTGCTGCCCCGTTTTTGGCATATTAGTACAAACACTCCTCTCAGCCTTGCCAGCAGCTGCCTCAGCAACATTTGAAAATACTTTCAGGGTCTTTTGTAAGAAGGTGCTTATTTTTATTGGTCTAGGATGGTAAGAACCTTGTTCAAACCCCTCCAATTCTGACTGCTGCCCTGAAGTTAACACAGTTTTTGAAGTAAGCACCAGAAATTGGAAAGAGTCGCCTCTCCAGTTGAGAGAGATGCCTGAACATAGGTGTCTAGCGCCATTTTAGGCACTTTTGGCCTTTTGAAGCATCCCCGCATCCAGCCCTTGCATATGTGATTGAAGTCTGTGGGAGACCCGGGGTGTCTGAGAGGCTTTTATGATGGATTCTACAGTATCTGAAATGGTACCAGGTGCTACCTTAAGCAGCTGAATCCTCATTTGATAACTCAAATGGGACAAAATGATGGGACAAAAAATAGAATGAGCATTTTCCACACCTCTCATTAGTGACCCTATCAAAACAAAGATGAGTAATTTGCTTAATAAAAAAACACTGATGCAGTTACAAAGATCTAATGATTAAAAAAGTGTAGTAGGGATTGTTTATGTAACTCCATTTGTCTATATTGAACTTTGCAGTGAAGTGAATTGCATTTTGTTTTTTTCAAATAACATTCATGAGGTAAATGAGAGAGCTAAGAAATGCTGAGAAATACTAACTGCAGGTGGTGAGATTTATACTTGCATTGTATGATATAGTTTTAATATAGTACTGAGAAAATTAAATCTTACTCCAGCAGCTTTCTTATCTGTCTGTTGTTGTTCATGTCTTCTAAATTCATGAACTGCAGGTGAGAAAAGGATTTTTTTTTTCAGGGTTTAAGCTTCAAATATAAACCTGAGAGGAATGAATTATGAATAAAATTGTAAGCTTAATATGGCAATACCAAGTACATTTCCGCATAATAAACTACTATATAATCTAGGAAAGTCTGCTTAGTTTATATGAATAATATTTGATGCTTTTGCATCCATAATCCTTTTTGCTCCATTCCTTCTATGCATCTTTAAGTGCAGAAGACACTATTGAAATCAGTTGGCCATTGCATGACAGGGCATAAACGTGATTGATTTTTTTTTCCCCCCCATGCTTCACAACTGTTTCAGTACTGTCTCTTATGTATGTCCAAGTCATTCTTTTTCTGTCCTGTCTTCTGTGTAGTCACAATATGTGCTCTTTCCTTAGGTTTGGGGTTGTTTTTCCCTTATTCTTTGTTGAGTCTCCCCAGTGCTGTTAGGTGGTGTCAGGTTACCTCAACCTTCAGGCTGTCCGTGCCCTTTTAACCTCTAAATCGACTAAAAGTACCCAAACTGCTTTGGTTGAAATTTTCCAAAATGAAAATTCAGCCTGACACGTGGACCTCGTACAGATTTTCGGACTGAATGATTTAAGACCTCCAGTCTGTAGCAGAATAGATGCAAATATTGAGCAGCCTCTGCTTTTTGGCAGTTTTAGGTGGGTTTTCTTGTTCTACGTGTGTTGTAAACTGTACTTCAGAGTACTCGAATTTGCTGTGTTAGCAGATTAGCAAAATTTCACTTGTATCCATTTTTTAAATGACTGCCTTGGTGGAAAAATCTTATAAATGTGGGATTATCAGTCTGGAAGTGTGTTGTGAGTGTTTTGTAAGGGCAAATGAAGGAGATGTACATTGCATTTATATTTGAGTGGGGATTTACAGTAATGGCCTTTGCTTTCCTTCTTCCCTTTTCCCTTCTCATGTTCAACCTAAACCTCGCTGATTTTTGAGGGGGCTTTGCCATTGGCTTCCTTGGTGTCTGATCTAGGTTCTAAAAGCCCTGTGTCAAACTTGGTTTGCAAGGCTAGGAATGAGCTTGGGTGTCTCCCAAGTGGTGTTTTCAGTAGCAAGTTGTCAGTGAAGTCAGGCATTACCACTTTGGGAGGAGTTCCAGTTGCGTGCTGCCTTCCCATTTTGTTCCTTACAAACTCCGACTGACAGGCAACCATTTGCAGCCTCGCTGTCGGTGCCCGTGGAGTCCAGCTGCATCAAGAGGAGTTCTTCACAGAGCTGTTTCTAGGAACTCTTTAGTTAGAGTCGTGATTCAAAAGGTAAGATTGAAGAAGAATCTAGGCAATTTTCCTCTTAGTGGAAGCACATGAAGATATAAATGGAACTTTAGCTGCTTAATAAAAGAATCACTTCAAAAGTTTAAAAAAAGTTAAAAGACTGGGTTTCTTAGCCAACTTTCTGAAAAATGAACTTTTAAACATGATTTTAAAAAATCTGAATATTAAAAAAAATCTGAATATTTTAAATCATCATGGTCTTATCACTTTAAGCCAGTAGGCAAAGTTATGCAGTGTGTTTGCATATTTTCCAAATATGAGAAACCATTTTGGAATATTGGAAAAGGAAGAATAAAATGTTGCATGGATGCTGTTATAGCTTTTTTCCTGGTACTTTGCTGGATGTTGCACCTAACTGAACGAAGGTTTGTATAAATGTATGTTTATCACACCTTGGTGTGAAAATAATGACTTACTGCACAATTTTTTACCATTTAAAATTTTTTTCTAAATATGAAAGGTTTATTATAATAGAGGGCTGAAGGAGGACTGTTATATTCAGTGTAACATCCTGCATATTTTAAACTCTTATGTGCACACTTTCTGTTAAGTAAAATCGAAGACAAGAGCTGTGTTCAGACCTAGTGAAGCCCCAAAGATATCCCGCAGCAAAGAACTGGGCCTCGTGACAGGCATTTAGGAAAAAACCATAATTAGTTCTTACTCTTTTCACCTAGTTCAAATCCATTGATTGATGTTGGGAAATTAATTCGCCTTGGAACAAATTTTGGTTGGTTTTGGCTTTTTTCTTTATGGTTGCTCTTTAGGCAGGTTGTTTTGAGTTGGAATGTGAGCAGAGGTCAGAATGGGCTGGCATGTCTGTAAGCAGTGGGGAAGAAGAATACTCTTCTAGAACCCTAAAACACTGTTTAGGTCACTGGATAAAACAAATAATGCAAACCCTTATATCAATTTGAAAATAGTTGCATAAAATGGTATGTGCTGGTGAAGCACCCTGGGGTAGTGCATGGGTATGAAACAAGCAAATCTGTTGGTGAAATCAGTAGCGGCTCTGCAAAGAGAAGGAAGAACCCTGTGGGTTTTTTTTACCTCATTGCAATCGAGACAGACTTTTTTAAGCAAAACAGCAGAGTGTAATGTAGTAATAGATAACTGTCAGCAAGCAGCAAAAAGGGGAAATGGGGAATTGAATTTAACATAAATAAAATTTAAACCCTTTTAGTAGCACATAATGGAATTTTTGTTGTCTATTATTTTAATGAGTTGAACAGTATCCTATTTTTAGTGGAAGGTCAACTTGAACTTTATTTGAACAGAGTCTGTGGTTCTGAACAGAGATAGGAACACTTTAAATGTGATAACAAAAGGGAGGGCTTGGAGCCAGACCTTCTTAACCTATCATTAGGAGCTCAGATAGCCATCCATGTGAGAACTGTGTGCCACTTAAATAGAGAGGAGTCCTTGTTCTTGTTGTGGGCTCGAACTGCATGCAGTGAAAATAGCACTGAGACTCATGTGAAAAGATTTTTGGTCTTTATTTAAAAATATAAAATGGATCAAAAAAATATTAATGAATTTTTTTTTTAGTGATATGCTGCCATCTGATGTCACTCCATCCTCTTTTGTGGTTTTTTGTTGGTGGTTTGGTTTTGGTTTTTTTGAGTAAATGCTTTTTCAGTTCCTTAAATATTAGAACTTTAGTTTTGAGACCAAAAACTCCAGTACCTGCAAAAATGTACATGGAAGAAATGTTACAAACATAAGATTCTTAAAGTATTTTTAGCCTAAGCAGTATTATTTTAATTCTGCTGTCACCCATAATGGTGTATATCCAATAGAACTCCACTGATGAGTGAAATTATTTAGTTTACTGGCAATGTAGTGAGATACTGTCAGGTTCACAAGTTTCCATGTTATACTTCACTGCGGAAGATTTTTCTTGCAGTGGCTGTAGGCTCAGGACAGTAACACGTTTTTTTGGTAGCTGTTGGTTGAGAAACAGTCCAGCATGCCAGTACAGAGCCAACAGCTGTGGAGCTGCTCGGGCTGTAGGATTGACACTTCTGCTGGAACATCTCCTGGAATTTGTTGGTGTCACAGCTGGCTGGAATTGTGTGCATTCGCCAAAGGAAGGATTCTGATAGGACGTTTAAGGGAGATGATTTCTGACCTTCCTAGGAATAAGCAATACTAGTGTCAGGGTAACCTCAGCATAGGACTATGGAAGAAGAGATTGCGTTCTATAGATTTATAGTGTAAATTGTTTCTGAAAATGTTAACTCTGCCCAGCCTGCTTTTTGGCCTCTGTTAAAGAAAGCATGGGTAAGGTGCTTCAGTGTCTATTACGGTTTTATTCCAGTACTCTGCCGCTGGCATTCTCTGTGATCCTTGAGTAGATAATTTTTCCTCTGTGATTCTGTTTCCTTATGTGATGCTGGAACACAACCTCTGCTTGAAACAGTGCTTCGACAGAAAACACTGTACGAGAAGTAAACATGATTACTAAACAAGGAGAAGAGAGCTTGTTCTGAATGTTACAAACCTAGGAAAAATCTCAAATTTTTATCTCACTAGATATAAGGAAGTTTTCATGAGACAAGTTTGTTGAGGTGTGATGCTTTGCCCCACCTCAAAAGGTTTTATTCATAAACCTTAATTAAACATTTTAATACCACTAGGTCATTCATGAACCGTTGCTTGCCAAGGGGATTCTCCAATATCCATCAAGAACTAGGTTTAGGCTGTTTTCTTTTCCTTGGTAGATTGATTGTAAGGTATGATGTATGACATTATTTAAGCTGAGAGCTATGTTGAAGAACTTGGTGGAAGTCTTATGTTCTTGGGAGTTTTAACTGCTCTTCAGATGTGGATTGAAAAAGTGCTCTAGAGAGAAAGTAAACACAGGCAGAACTGAAAGGAAATGCAAAAAGAATTGCTGTGTGGTTTTGCTTTTAATTTTTAGAGCTGAGATTAAAAAAAAAATCTTCCACTTTCTTCATTGCAAAGCCTGTTTAAATGAAGTAGCTTTCAGTGAATAAATGTTATTAAATAAATGGGTCTGAATCTTGCCATGTTCTCCAGCTCTCCTTTGTGGTGTCTGTGCAGTAAAGGACATGTTTCTTGTTGGTAGTGGTAAGAAGTGATGAAATCTGAGATGGTTAAAGGGTAGCCTGACAGCTTTGTCTGGAAATTTAAATAATTTAGCAGGTGCTTTGTGGGTTTTCCCTGGTGTTAGATCCTTCCCAGGTGTCAGAGATATTGCTCCATTCCAGAGCATGGTCTGGCCTACAAAGTACAGGAGGTCTTCTGTTTGCAGTACAACAGCATGGTCTTTTCTTTGCCTGAACTAGAACGTTTTAGTATCCTGAATATCTTATTTCATGTGTCAGCTAGAGGATTAAAGAAAAATGCAGTAATTGTTTTTGTGGCTTCTATGAAGTCTGATTTGTGCTCGCTGTACTGACTCTGTAGCAAAAAGGCTAACAAATTTTATTGCAGAGTGGTGTTGGTACCAATTAATGAAGCTGTATAGGAAATACTGAAATTAAGAAGAAATAATAAAAAAATTCTATTACGTGTTCTCAGCAATGTTTTCTATCTTGGAAATCATCCCTGTCCATATGTATCGTAAAAAATACAAATCCTGACTACTTTGTTTTAACATTTCTGCATTTTTTAGAAGGCAGTAGGCCTTTGCATTTTCTGAAATTGCTAGGATAATATATTGTATGTCACTGTAGAGTACCATACAATAGAAAAAAAACAACAGAGAAAACAAATTTGGTGCCAAGTTCCTGGGTGAGAGCCTTATGAATCCCTTTGCTGTCCAGTTCAGGAGTCTGAGAGTGAGTCATTGCCTCCAGACTGAAGTTGGCACACAGTCAGAATGTATGGCAAAATGGTTGCTGTGTTGAAAATTCCAAGAATAATCACTAGAAGTATAAGTAATTTCATGCTTCATGTCATCTAATTGTTCAAAACCTTTTAAACTCTAAATTTTTTTGACATGCTTATGCTCTACTATATAGCTTTAAGGATGCCCATCCCCCTGCCACCCCTCCAGCAGCCACTGTGTCCCGTCAGTCATCCTGAAATACACTGGAGAGCTTGTCAGGCAGTCCCTTGCAGATGCCTCAGAAGCCCAATAGTGAGCCAAAGCAGTTGCACTGAAGTTCCTAACACAAGGAAATTACATAGACAGTTGCTTTAGTGCTGAATATGGACCATATATTTTCTAGGATAGGTGAGTGATACACTGTTGGCTTTCTAACAATCTAGCAGGAAATGGATTCTAAAGTAAAGGTTTTCTAATTCATGCAGAATGTCTTTGGCTCTGCTTTCTGACACTTATTAGTTTATGTCTGTATACAGTGTACTTGTAGATTGTTTAAAAGCTGCAGGTGCTGTGTTCACGTTGCATTGCAGATGGATATAGACTTCAGATGTTTTTCCAATGTCTTTTTCTTCTTACACCAAAAGACTCAGTAGTTTGGACATCTGACGAAAAGACAAAATTTTCATTATCTTGAGGTTGGTAGCACTTGGTAGGAGTGTGCAGGTGGTTGCTTTTCTGGCTGTTCCGGGACACAACTGTATCTTGTAACACATGCTTAACATCCTAAGTGTTGTAAGAGCTGCTGGTGTACAGTGCTGAGATTGCCTCCTGTAAAGGTTAATCTAACTGAGTGTGAGGTTATACAGCCTTTTACCAAAATATCATGCAGTCAAGGCCCCTGCTGTAATTAGGGAGATGTTATATTGGAGCAGACAAATGCATTAAAAAAAGAAGAAAAGGAAGGTGGACTGATGATTTTCATTTTCTACCTGAGGCAAACGTCAGATTTTGTCATCTTAATGAATATTATCTGGAAGGATAGAGGTTCACTTAGTAAGTGGAAATGCCAGAGAAAATCCCAGGATGATTTTTACAATCTGTGTATTTTTCTTTCTATCACCTCTTATTCTTGCCTTAATTAAAAAAAAAAAAAAGTTAAAGGATCCAATTAAAATTTTGATTAGCCACTATGGTATCTAGCAGTAAGGAGAACCTGGTAAGCTAAAAATATGTTAGTCACAGTATCAAACTAATTTAAGATCTTGTAGTTTTCACTGCACTGGCTTGCAAAACTGTTTCCATCTTTTGCCTGCTTTAAGGAAGTTTCAGGAAGCATTAGAATTTTACTTAAAAAATATTGCTGGAATCAGCAAGTGAGCCTTTAAGTGAGTTATTTATACCTTAGAATATAATTGAAATTTTCAGAGACAATAGTTTTTGCAATTGACTTTCAGCTGATGATTCGTTATGGGCCTGACTCAAGGCTGAAAGCTATTATTGGCTTAACTGGCTTTTGAACTCAGGGCTCAAGCAAAGAATAAAAATGCTGATGTTAGACAATGTACTAAGGGTAAGAAACAAACAAATAAGCAAAACCACAGAATAACCCAGAAAGAGAAAGTCATGACACATGGATTCACATTTTTTCTGACCTGCAAAAATGGCCTTGCATTTGTAACACTTCTCAAGTTTGAGAGTGCTCTGTGGTGGGATTCTGGAGCACAGTGATCCTCTAGTAGCAGGAATTGACTTTAATTAAAACTACATGTTTATCTGCCAAAATTTGGGAAAGGCCTGATTACTGCAGATAACCTGTAGCATAGGAAATTGTGCTGTGAGAATGGAGAACAAGCAGCAAAGATTTTATTTCTCCATTTTGAGTAAAGCTGACACCCTTCTATCGAGGAATTTGAGAGGAAGCCGCTGCAAGGTTATGGCATGAGTGTATCTGTGAAAAAATAACCTGAGTCATCTAGTGGTTTCTTCAGATCTCAGCAGAAGCAGAAAGGGCTGTCTCCATCTGGTTTACCTGTCCCCTTGCAACTGGTGTATGTTTGACCAGAAAAAAATTCACAGCACAATTGATACCATCTGTTTGCAACTATTGTGGTGGATTTCAAGAAGTGCTCATATTTTGGGAGACTTGTGAAAATGTCGAAGATAAGGGTTGGTGACCAGCAACATAATAAAGATTTATTTTTTTCTGATGTGAATAAAAAGCAGATTCATTGAAATACTGGCCAAAGATTTGGAAAACCAGTGAACTGTAGATGGTAAAAAAGGGTCTGTCTTTTCCAGAGTGTGAAATGATGCGGTTTGATGCAAGCCCAGTGAAGCTGCAGGCCAGTATCTTGTTGAATTAAAAGGCTTTTTGAATTGGGGGTGGACACAACAAAAGCAGCACAGGAGCTTCTCTGCCTTGTGTTCACAGATGGCACCAGCAGGCACAGCCACGAGCCAGCGTTTGCAGGGCAGCCAGAGGTGCAGGCACTGCAGGGTTGGGAGTGGGGAGGCAGTGAGATGGCAATGCACTTTGGGACTGAAGCTCACTGAGGGCTGCAAGCGTGAGAATGACAGACCTTAGTGGCTTTCAGAGCAAGGGATTAGTATAAGGCAGAAAGAACCACTGACACTTCCAATTTTGTGAGTCTCCAATTTTATTCCTTGGTGCTTGTTAAAAGTATCTAAACATTAAATGTGTAAAATAGGAGCAGATAATAATTTTTAGAGTTCTCATTCCATTATTCATTTCTGTGGAAGGAAGGGTGTTATTCTGGTCAGTCTGATGTCAAGTTTCTCCTTTATCTTTTGGCTTGGAATTAAAACTGAAAAATCAGTTCTTTACATATGCTATCACCTGGCTGGATGCAGCTGAATTTGTGGGAACTTAGGTCTGCCACTAGTATAGTTTGTAATAAAAGAGAAACTTGGCACTTGTGTAACCTTTACCAAGAATGGCAAAACCCTAAATTACTTTATACCTTAGTTCTTTAATTATTGCTTGTATTACCTTGGCTTGTAAGTGAAATGTGGATAACTCTCCAGATCAATTTCTACACAACTTGCTGTAGAAACCCTAAACCTCCTGTGTTGTATTAAATCAGTGGTAGGTTCACTGGAAGGTGACAATATATCTCTTCAGCCTGCACAATTGCAGTACCTTATTGCTTTATTATACAGCAGCAATGGTTGTAATAAGTCTTGCTTAAAAAGGACAGATATCCATTATTTGTGTATTTGAAGTCTTTATTGGCTGAAAAGGTTTTGCCAAGCTGTCTTTTATGGGAAGTTAAGTTGCTGCAAAATTTAAAATGTCTTTCATTTTGGGACAATAATCAGTTGCATTCCAACTAAAGCAGTTATAATTCTTTGTTGACACACACACATTTCAGGCTAATGGCCTGAGCCATGGCCCAGTGAACTTGGTGAAAACTATTAATTCACATCAGTAGATTTTGCATCAAGTTCCTAATGAATGATTTATTCACTTTAAAGACCTTACTTAGCTTTACTTCCATCTTATTGACTTCAGTAATAGGCTTTCTCAACTTAATCTGTCGCGACACTTAGAAAATATTTGTTATTGCAGGGTATAAAATAAAAAAAATGCTTCACTTTTTCCTGCTAATAATTTCCAGAAATTTTAAGGGCTGCTGTATGTTTTTTGTTCTTAAGGTGTTTATTATAACCCCTGTAATTTGGTACATGGAGTAAGATGCAGATATTGTGCACATAGCATTAATGTTTTTGTTTTGTGATAAATTCAGTAATGGAATTTAATATTTTTGCTTTAAAGCTCCTTCTTAGACTAGTAGAGAACTTATATTCAGTGATATTGTAATGCAGTTATCCTTGTATTTTTTAACATGTGGTCAGTGTAGGAATCTGTGAGTGAAGGTAAGGAGTTATATATACTTTAAGTTTATGATTTTATGTTTTAAGTAAGTATCAGATTTTTTTTTTCACAATTCAGAAATGGGGAATTGGAAAAATTAATTTCTTGAAATAGTGAGCCTGTTATGAAACAAGTCTGTACTCACATAGACAGTCTCTGGGCTCTGACAGAAGGCAATGAGACTTGTAGTCATGGTTAATATTGGCTTATTGCACTTTTCTTGTTTTGTACCCAGGTGAAATGTCAACAAAAGTGCCGAACATTAAGCTGAAAATTGATCCTCGGAATCTGCAGATCCAGACATTTACAGTGGAGAAATTACTGGAACCACTGATAATTCAGGTATTTTATAGCTGCAGAAAGTAAACTGGATAGCCATAGAGGGAAGGGAATAAGGCTGAAGAACTCTGGCTAAGAACTTTATGCTGAAAGTCACACCCACAGCTCTTCTGTGCTTGTACTTTACTGTGGCTCAGGAGCTCTCCAGGGGCATCTGCCTTCTTCCAGATTTTGTCATCCACTTGGTCACTTCCAACTTTGCCACCCAGTCTGTCATAATAAATGTTGCATGTTCTAGCTGGTCTCTTGCACAGTGTTATCTAGGAGATGCTGAAATGTAGAATACACTGCAAATGTTCCAATGCATGAAATAAGTAATTCTTTGAAAAGTAAAGTTGTAGCTTTGCCTCTCCCTAACTCTTCCAATTTCTTTTCTTTCATTAATTATTCATTATCATATTTGAATTTTTTTTCTTTGGTTGTTTTTTTTTTCTTTTTTCTTCTTTTTTTTTTTTTTTTACTTTTCCTCCCTTACTAATTTTTCCTTTCTGTAAGGTTATTTTCCTGAGAAGCTAACCTTTTCTTTTTTATCACGACTTCATTTCCAGGTATTATTAACTGAGCTGCCTCTGTCTCGTTTTGTCTGCCTTTGTTTATTTGTTTTTGCCTAGATGTGATTGATGGTGTAAAAACCCTCAGTTAACAGGTCAGTGGTTTGTGGAAGTTGTCAAGCTGGAGCACAATATATGGATGGGTTATAAAATTAGTTTTAAAGTAGTAAGAATACATGTCTTGATAGACTGCATTTACAAACTTCTTGTAGACCAGTAGGTCAGACTGTGCTCAGGCAGCTGCAACACTGTGGTGTTTTTAGAGGAGGTAAGGAAAAGTAAATTTTGGCTTGAGTTTTGCAGGATCAAAGAAACCTGACAAAACAAAGAAAGTGCAGTTCCAGAATAAAACAAAGAAACCATCTAAGGTTTTTTTTTGTTTCCTTCCAGCTCTTCTCAACCATATAAAAGCTTGAGGCTCTTCATATTGGAAATGCTTTGCTTTTAAGAGAATATGATTTTGACTGTCTTTTCCCTCTCTTAAGCTTAATGCTTTGCTTGTTTCAGACCTGTGGAAGGAAAACTTATGTTTTGAGTGGATCCTTCAATAGAAAATGTTGAAAATGTAAAAATAGGGATTAAAGCTAATACTCAGTGAAGGGTGATTGAGATTCTGGAAAGGTAATAAATGAAAACTAATCTGTGATTAGAAAGAGAATCAGACCAGTCACAGATAAAAATGTTGTTCTTGCCGTGTTCATTTTATCAACTGCTGCTTGGAACAGAGTTTAACTTTATTTTGAGATTTCTGTTTTAATTTATTTATTTAATGGTCTTGTAATGCTGTGGCAGGAAAGAAACAATGAGAGTGTCTGAGGTTCTCTGAAGCCTGTCCTAACCAGTTATGGTAAGTGTTAGGCAATCGTCAGGTTCACAGCATCAATATTGGAAAAAATCAAGGCGAAACCAGCCTAGGAAGTAACTAGGAAGCAGCTGTGGAAATAGCAGCAAATTACTTGCTGGATTGACTCTCTTCCCTGCAATGTGCAATTGGCAGTGATGATTGCTATGAAACTCTGAAAATAGTATGGCAACTGTTTTGTGCAAAACCCTCTGTGACTTGGCGACTTCTCTATCCTTGGAATAAAACAATGCCCCTAAATTACCCTGGGAGGTTTGCCCTCTGTCTGTGGCTTTTATTTTGTTCCAGGTGCTTTGAGGATGTTAGTTTTGAAAGGTCTAGTTCTGAATCAATGCATCTGGCATATTAAAAAAGGTAGCTGTTAAAGTTAGCATGGTTCAGCTGACAAAATGTGTAGAAACATCCCTGCATTTTGGAGTCCCTTGGATCACTGATGAAAAACAGGCGCTTCGAAAGGCTTGTGTTCCCACCTGACATCTACACCACAGATGTTCGCTCACAGGGAAAACACACACTGTTGGTTTTAGTTCTCCATATGGTGAGTTTACCTTCTGCACACTGAGTGAGATTAGTCAGTATTTATTTGTATGGGCAGTACTTTAGATTTGAAACAGCGGGCAGGGGTTCTGCTGTTGTCATTAGGTCACTGAGTTCATGTCTTGTTTTTCTTAAATGTCTAGGGATTGACATCTAGTTACACTGAACTACATTTTTAACAAAAGAGAACGTTTTATGATTGATGCTTTAAAAATATATTTTATATTAAGATATTAAGATAAAGGTGAACTGAACATTTTGATACTCAAGGCACCAAGACATTGCTTCCTGAACTACTGCAGTGTTAGAAGGTTGCCTCTTAAGTGCTGCCAGTAACTGAATATAGCACTGGAAGAGCTGCTTCACAGTTTCCTGGAAACATAGTATTTGGGATAACCATGGCCCCACAAGAAACCCCACCCCTTCAGCCTAATGAGTAAACAACAGGGTGATTCAGCTTTGTAAATACGGTGGCATGTGGGCTAGAAAAAGGCTTGAAAACCCCTTGGGCCTTTAGCACAACTGTGTTGCTCCTACCAGAGGTTGGCTGGGGGCCCTGCTGTGCATGGCAACAAGGTGTTCATAACTGGGCAATGCAGCCAGGCATGAGCAGGATAATGGGGATATGTTTTTCTTTTTCCTTATAATGACGCCACTTTGACTGTCTATTCTGCCACTACAGTACAAGCTCTGTTGACAATGCACACTGTATTAATTCCTCTGTGGTTCAATTCTTTCTGTGTAGGATTGGATAAAGTTTTGACATTCCTCATTGGGGTTCTCTGTTAGAGAATTCAGAATAGTTTTTGTTTTCCATCATCTCCATGAGCAAAGAGCTCTCTAACAGATTTTGACTTGTATTTGAGATCAGCTGCTGCCTCCAATATTTCCTGATAGTGATGCTGAAGATGCAGGGTCTTACAGTCAAGAGTTTTCGTCTGCAGGAATGATTATTTTTTTATGCCTTTTCATTTGTTTTATTTCCTTTCCTCCTCAACAAATGGATGAACAGTACATAGAATGATATTTTACATTAAAAAAAACCTACAGTAACTACTGAGAAGTAGAATATATTATTTTCTAGTGAAATAGTGACTAAATACTTATGACTTAAAAAATACCTTTTATTTGATAGATATTTTTGGCCACTTTTAATTTTTGGCCAATTTTAATTTTTTTTAAAGTTTTATGCCTTTCTTATTGGAAGTATCAGCCTGTAATCTCTAACGCATTCTTAAAGATATGATCATTGAAACTGCCTTAAATGTTCTAAAACTGACATTAGAGGGTTTGTAAGAATAAAAGATAAAGATTTTTATTCCCAGTGCATTCTCTACCAGCTGGCTGATTTATGTGCTATAAATAATTCCATTTTCTTCCTTTGAGCCACAGTCAGAAAAATACCCAAGCCATCTTTAACAACCTCAGCCAGAGTTATTTATGTTGCTGTCTCCCTTGTGACATGCCAAAGCAGTTGATGTCAAGTAGATGGTCCTTTTCCCCCTCAGATTTCACATGAATGGTATAGGGGTCATGGCTTTTATGTTTCATAGATGTGTTTATAGAAATGTTGCCCAGAGGATATTTGTCAGTTATGTTTAGAAGTAATGATTCATGAAAAGCACTCAAGTGCGTGAATTCATGGACAAGATCTGAAGGTGAGCTCAGGCACATGTAGCACTGTACTACCCATGTTCTGGCAGACAGGACAGGACAGGAAGATTAAAAAGCATCAGTGAACCTAATGAAAATAAAATGTGCTTTAAAATATGTGCATAACACTTAACAAAAATGTTTCAGGAGTGTTTCCTTAGTGTGACAGCTCAAGCAATCCCTTAGAGAATAGTCTTTCAGAAACATTCTGTTGGAGTGTGGAGGCTGTACTCAGATCATGAGGAATGTGGAGTGGGATGGTCTATAAAAATAAGTTCTTTATGGACGCTGAAGTGCATTGTTGAAAATACGATTTGGACAAAGCTGCAGTAAATCTAAATTCTGGGCAAACTGATGTACAATTTTAATGTACATCAATTGTGGCCACATCAGTGGCCAGATTCTTCTTTGTCAGAAGAGAAGGCATTTTGAAAGGTGTCTGTACTCATTTTGGATATTTGTTCTGGGATACCTTGGAGGACTTAAGCAGGAATTATGGGAAGATTCAGCACTTGGGGGGAGAAGGAACCTGAGGAGGTGTTGGGTGACAGCAGCTGAACGTGAGCCAGCGTGTGCCCAGGTGGCCAAGAAGGCTGGTGAAATCCTGGCTTGTATCAGAAATGGCATGGCCAGCAGGACCAGGGCAGTGACTGTGCAATGGTGAGGCTGCACCTCGAGTCCTGGGTTCAGTTTTGGGCCCCTCATGACCAGAAGGACATGGAGGTGTTGGGGTGTGTCCAGAGAAGGGCAGAGGAGCTGGGGAAAGGGCTGGAGCACAAGTCTTATGAGGAACAGTGGAGGGAGCTGAGTGGGCTTAGCCTGGAGACGAGGAGGCTCAGGGGCACCTTCTTGCTCTCCAAAACTCCCTGAAATGAAGTTGTGGCTAGGTGGAGATTGACCTCTTCTCCTAGGTAACTAGTGCTAGGACAAGAGGAAATGGCCTCAAGTTGCACCAAGGAAAGTTTAGACTGGATATTAAGAAAAATCCTTTCCCTGAAAGGAGTGTCAAGCATTGGAGCAGGCTGCCAAGGGACATGGTGGAGTCACCCTCCCTGGAAGTATTCAAGAAACACGTGGATGTGGTGTTTTTAGGAACATGGTTTAGTGGTGCACTTGGCAATGTTACCTTGACAGCTGTACTTGATGATTTTGGAGGTCTTTTACTGCCTTAATGGTTCCATGATTCCTGCCTTGCTGAAGCCTCCTCAGATAGCACTGGTATTTTTTAAAATTTTATTAGGAGCAGACTTTAAAATAAGCAGTGGCAGGAGTTGGCATCAGGGTTAATAGAACAGTGAGATTTCTGTTGACTTTCCTTTGATCCTACAGAAGAAAGAACACGAAGATGATGCATATTGAGTAAAATTGTGTCATGTTGAATTCAATAGTTTTACCCGTTCTCAGTATTTATGCTGAGCTTGCCTGTTTTTGTCTAAAGCAGAGGGAATCTCCTTCCTTATTCTTAATTATATTTTTTTTTATTTTGAGAACGATATAAATTCACCTTAGAACTTAAACCATTATTGTCTCTTTTATTTCTTTTAAATGTAGATTACAACATTAGTGAACTGTCCACAGAATCCTTCTAGTAAGAAAAAGGGTCGTTCCAAAAGAGCTCGTGTCTTGCTTGCTTCTGTGGAAGAAGCCACGTGGAATCTGTTGGACAAGGGAGAAAAAATTGCCAAGGAAGCAGTTGTGTTTAAAGAGGAACTTCATGCAGCTCTCGCTGATGTCCGAAAAGAGAGTAAGTACATGGTAAACAATTCAGGCACCACAAGGAATTGGTTTAACCATGCCTAGTGTCAAAGTGAAGCTGCAATATCTGTGGGAAATGTGTTGTGATGTGCACATGTCTGAACTTGGAGTTGTCTAATGGTATATTCTGGGATACCACCTATAAGGAGTTAAAGTGTGCAAGCTGGGCCCTATAGGGAAAAAATACGTGTATCAGTGAAAGTTTTGTTGTTTGGAATGTGTTGTTTTTTCATTCAATGTGGACAGGATGCCTCTTAATCATTTAGCAGCTGTTAAGCATGACTAAAAGTTAATGTATATTTTAACTTTCTTCTTCAAAAGAACTGTTTACCTGAATCCCAGATTAAGGCCTTTTAGTTAAAAATTTAAAGCCTACAATCTTCTCTCTTTTGTACAGTAGTAAGGATTTCATTTGGGAAGGTATAATAGTCCAGTGTGGAGGTATGTTTTGAGAGTAGGAGGAAGATGGATCCTTTAACCTTCCACAAGATTCATCCCCTCCTGACAGAGTGGCTCCTCTCTGGTGGGTTGTCATACTCTGTTTCCTCCTGACTTCTCTCCATTTTGAACCTGATTCCCAGAACTTGGCTAGTTTTTGTGATCTGCAGAGGATGCTGTATAGCCATTTTCTTGCAGGCTCTTTGTTGTTTTCTTGAGTTTTATTTTCCCCATGGAAACTGGGAATATTTGGGTGAACATGAAGGCCAGGCTCAAATAGTCATAAGCTGGGTGACTGACATCCTAAATGTGTTCCTACAGAAATCACAAGTTAAAGTTCATGTATGTTATAATTATATCACCCTGCCCTTACTAAAGATGGAAATGAATCAGGTTTTTCTTTAAATTTATTTTGTTTTATTTAGTCTTCTTGCACATGCAGCTGGGATGGTTTCTTAGTCTCTGCTGTTGTTCAGAGCAGTGATTACTTGCTCTTGGCTTCCTCTGAATCCAGAGATGGCTGTGGTTTAGAGTTTGATCTATGCATGTGGTGTCTGAGATACCTTAAGGTCCTTTGTGATTAAAAGCGTTATGACCAGCAAGTATCACTGTTATCTGTCACACTGAGCAGCTGAGGCTGTTGCAAAATCATTCATTTCGGAATACTCTTAAAATGTTAGCCCATCCATTACAGGCTGATAACACAAGGTAAGAATAAAACATATAGTTTTATATTGATTTTTATACATAGAAAAATTGAAAATGTGAAATATTTTTATATTACTTATTGATTCTCAGCCAAGACCAGAGACTACAAAAATAAATAATACATAAAGTAGATTATATATACCTCATACATTTTAAAAGAAAGTGAAGTCCGTGTTATCACCTATCATTATGCAATGATGAAGTGAGTGGTTGCAGCCCATCTCCCTTCAAGGATTTGACAAACTGCACAGGTTAGTTTTAAGAAATTGTTGAAACAATTGTAAAAAAGACAGCAGTTTCTTAATTTTGCAGATACTTTCAACCTTTGAAGCTGTGTGCTATTTTTAATTTGTGGTGTGCCACATCATGTGTAACTTTACTGCCTGTTATTCAGGCCGTATTCTGCTGCTGGTAAATGTCTCATGTTATTTACTTCAATCTCTTTGAAAGGATGTGGGTCATCAGCCGTGGTTGCATGCAGTCACCTGCCCTGCATGTCATAGCATATAGTATTTCATTTTCTGTGGGCATGATTTTCTGTGGTGACTGGCAGGTATTTTTATTAATACAATCTTAAATTAATTAGGAGGTTTTGCACATGGCTACAGCTTGTATTTACTGGATAATGGAATTTTGAAGGAATGCTTTAGATAATTTCACTCACATCAACCAAACTCAGGTTTGCACGCTGAGATCTGGAAAGAATAAATGCTGTCTCACTTCCTCTTGCATTTTCCCTTGTGTCTCTTGCTGAACTTGTTCAGTTGGGGATGCAACATGAGGATTAAACACTTATTCCTTTTGAACGTTAATTACCAGTGTGAAAATGCTGCTTCATTACTTTTGGAGCTCATTAATACCGGGCTCCTTTTAAAGGAGTGATAGACTTTTTCAATCTGCTTCTGATAATCCTATTCATAATAATGTTTTGGAGAATAAAGTAGCAAATGAATGGGATAAAAATGAACAGTGGTGATAATATTTTGTATTTCATTCATCTGATATGTGATTCACGGTGTTCAAAAATCACGACATGGGTATGGCTTCCCTGACTACAGCTTGCTCTTGACACTGTCGCTAAATGAGATTTTGGAGTCTCAAATTCAGTTGAATTCTGTTGGTGACCTCTGAAAGAAGATGTTGCTATAATGGATGACAGAAATGATACCTGGATAAATACAGTGTCTGCTTCCTTTGACATCTGCAAACTTTTACCAAAGATTTATAGTCTTGGAGCCAGTCATTTTAATACAGAGGTTTTCCGTGTTTTTCTTTGTTTCCTCTCCATAAAGTACTTTTCAAGGCCTGTTCACATCTTGATACATCTTCTTCTGGAACTCTTTTAAATGGGGTCAGCAGGAAGGTGTGTGGATGGTGGACTTCATGTATCATCCACAAATGGCCTGGTAACTAAAGAAGTGCCATGATTTCCTGTTGATCTGATTTGATGAAGCTTTGTAAAGGATACTCGTGTCCACAGTTTTATTCTAAAATAGTATAATAAACCCCAAAGTAAGTGTATTGAAAAACTCTCACTGGGAGATTTCATACGTATACAGCGTATCAAAATGCTTTCTGATTCAATGTACTGTGCAATAACTGACACCTCTGCAAAGGGTGTAAGAAGCATTGTTCAGCCCTGAATGCTTCTGACACTAAACATCAGCTTCTAATTCATATCCTGATTCTGAGATCTAATAAATTTGTAGACCAAACAGTGATGTTGTTTATGTGGTGAAATGTTGCTGTAGAAATCTGAATTGAAGTCTCTCATTGTCCTTAGGATAATGAATTTTTGCATTTATGTCAAGGTGTGATGGCTTAAAGTTCTCAAAGAGTTGCATGGGCATAGCTGAAATGTTTGGTATTTACTGCCATTGCTGACTGACTATATATAGTCAGAAACACAACAGTTGTTGTCTGCCTTGTTTCTATCTATTGCAGTGTCAGTGTTTCTTGTGTTTAGCTGTTATCATGCTCAAGTGTGTTCCCAGATAAGCCTATCATCGCACAGAGCAGTGAACTGAAAGCAAGTTGCTTGCTGGAGTTGTATTTTAAGCCTTAAATTACTCTTTAAAAGGAAATTCTAACAAATACTTTGATGTTTTGAATGGCCATATTTAATATATTTTGATATTAAACAGGGGAGGCAAGAGTTTGATGGCATGGAAAACACTACTGGGAATAAATGGAGAGCTTCCTTAAGAGGGCATTTACTAAAGGAAGGGTACAAGGATCTTTTGTATTATACTGTATTCTTACTTGTCCCTCCCCTCATCTTAAAAGGAAACTTAACTTTCTTATCCTACATTAAGAGGTATATGTGTGTGTTCTGTTTCTAAGGGACTTCTGTTCTGGGAGGCAGAACTTAAATGGCTTAAAATAATCTGTGCTGTACATTCCTTTCATCAAACCAAGAGCAGATCCCCTGCAGAACAGCTTTTGACATCAGCATCACTGGGTCAGGTGTCCCTGAGTGGGGCAGAGGGAATGAAGTGGTGGGTGTAAGGCATGATGGGGATGTGTGGTGGCTCTGGTTACACGTTAGGAAGAACTGGATGAGATGTGGAAGTGGAACTTCCTGGTATGCAGCGGTGAAATAGTTGCAATGCAACAGAATACAGTGGTATCTGAGTGGGGTAAGAGACTGTGTGGCAGGAGAGAAATGTCCTGTAATAGCTCCAGAAAGCTATTGTGAGAATCTGACTTATCAGGGTGTTGAATATTAGGAACATGCAGGAGGTATCGATCTGCTGTGCCCTGACACTGATAGTGTCACTTCAGCTGGCTGGCTGAAGCAGAATCCTTTTATTTGCTGTAGCAGATGGAGATGGTATTTGTAGGAACAGATCAGGTGATTTTCTGGTGACTAGTATTGTTTAATCTTGTGTTTTTAGAAAGGGTAGGTTGTTTTGTGCTGTGATGTGACCTTGACTCCCAGCTTTCTCTGGTACTTATTCTGCTTAATGTGTTAGTTCATGCCTGCAGAATTTGAGGCTGCAAGTACTAGTGTAAGTAAGAGTTAATAAGTGTTCTAGTATTGGTGAGACCCCATGCGGAATACTGTATTCAGCTCTGGGGCCCTCAACATAAGAAGGACATGAACCTGTTGGAGCCAGTCCAGAGGAGGCCACAAACATGAGCACCTCTCCTGTTAAGACCAGTTGAGAGAGCTGGACTTGTTCAGCCTGAAGAGAAGGCTCTGGGGAGGCATTACTGGAGCCTTTCAGAACCCAAGGGGGGACCTGCAAGAGATCTGGAGAGGGACTTTCTACAAGTGGGAAAAGCTTTAAACTGACAGAGGGTGAAGTAGATTAGATATTAGGAAGAAATTCTTCACTATGAAAGTGGTGAGGCATTGGCACAGGTTGCCCAGAGGAGCTGTGGCTGCCCCATCCCTGGAAGTGTCCAAGGCCAGGTTGGATGGAGCTTGGAGCAACCTGGGATAGTGGAAGGTGTCCCTGCTCATGGCAGGGGGTTTGGAACTAGATGATCTTTAAGGTCCCTTCCAACCCAGACCATTCTAGGATTCTGTATTATAAACCATTGTGGGTTTTTTCTTGTTTGTTTGTGTTTCTGTTCTCTCAAGTTAGAGACTGAAGTGTTTGAAATTCTCTTTTTACTTACTTTGATATGTCCGTCTTCCCCTTAGTAAATGAGCTCCTATTGACAACTGTGTTTCTCTGGAACTGTAAATCCATCAGCTTCTAATAGTGTAGTTCAGGAGTGGGTGACAGGACTTTCTTGGCAACAATACCTCCTTGTAGGAGGATACAAGAATGGCATAAAATTCACTGCATTCCATGTGTATTTCACACTGCTGCAGTTAAAAATAAAAAAATGAGAGGAGAAGCCAGTTGTAAATACAAATAGAAGAGAGAAAAATGTGATTCTTGGATGGGATTTAGAAAGAAGAGATAAAATCTATTCAAAGAAATAAAAGAAGAAAGCATAATGTTGTTGATCTTTGTTAAACCAATGAAGAGCATTTGGCCGTTGTCAGTGTGATGCTGAGCACTGTCTCGGAGGGGTGCTCGCTGCCTGCAATTGGCGGCATTGTTGCAGTCTGTACAGACACAGCCTGACATGAGCTGTCAGCTAATTGCCAACAGGCTCACAGTTGACTTGTTTTAAAGGAATTTTCATCTAAGTTTTTGCACGTTTTTGGTGCTGGATAAAGTGTGTGAATCCTCTGACTTTAAAAAAAATTACCTGTGGCTGAAGAGTATTTTTACATTTTTCTATGCCTGAGCAGAGATTTTTGTAGGCACGTGTAAGTAACAGCCATTTGACACAGCAGTAGCTGATCAGCTGATGGGAGAATACCATTTACTTTGGGAGTTATCTGTCTGGGTATGTTGAATGGAGTCTTGGAAATATCTGCCTGACAGTAATTGTGTAGTTATGATATATCCTGGCTTTGATTTTTGGAATTGCTTTTTGCTTTATTCTCTAAAATGAAATACTATGAATACTGCTGTCTGTCTGAATCCCTATTTGTGCCACTAAAAGGGCATTTTTTGTATTTCATTCTTTGTGACAAATGTAATTATGGAAGAATAGCCACGTCTATTTTCAATAAAAATAGATGAAATTGCATCAGACTGTTGTGCTGGCTGCTGCATTTTAAGGAAGTTTTAATATCATGTTGTTGTTGGAGCTGTCATTTTCTGCTGTTTGTACTTGTAGCTCCTATCTGTCTAGCCTGCATCTCATGGCTCTATTTTAGAGTTATGATTTTATCCGTGTTGATCTGGCCTTCCCAGCTTATGTCACACTGATTTCTAAGGGCTCGTTCATATTCAGACTCTTCTGATGTGTGTTTGCTCACAGAATCACAGAATGCTGGAGGGGGAAGGGACCTCTGGAGGTGGTCTAGTCCAATGCCCCAGCTCAGGCAGGCCAGCAGTCTGCCCAGGACCATGTCCAGTCAGCTTTTTAATACCTCCCAGGATGGAGACTCCACAGCCTTCCTGGTCAGCCTGTGCCACTGCTGAGTCATTCTTGCAGTGAAAAAACATTTTCTGATGCTTACATGGAATCTCCCATGTGTCAGTTTGTGCCCGTTGCTTCTGCCCCTGTTGGTGGGCACCGCTGAGAACAGTCTGGCTCTGTCTCCTTTTCGCCTCCCTTCAGGTGTTTGTGGTGTTTGTCACTGTTGTCTGTATGGTTAAATTTCATTTACTAAACTTCATGCTGGAGAGAGCAGTATATTGTTGTCTACTGGCAGTCACTAGCTCCATGGCACAGACTTCACTTTATTTCAGTCAGATGTTTGAGTGTATGAGGTTTTCATTCCTTTAGCTTATATTTGTAATGAGAAGAGCAATATTTGATTCCCTTCTGTGACCAGGAATTATTTAATAGCAAGGACTCCAAAGTGCATAGTAATATAACGAGTAGTGACGAGAAAAGTTTAAAAAAGCCCCTGGCTTTGTTGTGTACAGTTAAGAGTAATAGTGTGAAGGCCAAGGGAATTATTTCTGAATTAAATGATGCAGTAGAACAGAAAGGGAACATCACAGAAAATGTGGACCATTAACCTGCGTGATCTGTAGTAACTGACCTTCATTTCAAGGCATTAGGGCAACAAAGAGATGCCAAATTTATCAGCGATACTTGTGACTTACCAAATAACTGACAGAACTTCAGTGACTTCTTTTCCCCTGGGTGTTGTGATCCAGCCTAAGGGAATTTGTCTTCCTTTTGCAGGTCAGGCCTTGCAGGTGTCAGCAGAGGCGTTCACCAGTGATCCCTGCTCCCTGCCCAGGAGGCAGGCTGTTGTCCCAGCAGCTCGCTCCCTGCTGGCAGCTGTCACCAGGCTCCTCATTCTGGCCGACATGGTGGATGTGGCCTATCTGCTGCAGCACCTGACTGTGGTGAGTAACGCTCCCCTCACCTCAGGCTCCTGGTAGCCACAGGTGTGTCTGCTCAGGGCTCTTTTGGCATGGGAAACTCGTTCTGTGCTTGAGCCTTGCAGCTCTCGTGCACATAACACCTGGGCAACTGGGGCAAGTGTTGATTCTAGATGAGACCGAAAAAACTCGTCTACTTGCCGCTCAGCATACTTGATCTATTTTTGGTTCTTTTTTTTCCTCTAATACCTTCAGTAATTTATAAGAGACTGATAAAACCACAAAATTTCGGTTGACTTCCTAATATTTCAGAGTAGAGGTGAATAGTCAGTGCCACCTCTAATAATGCCTTATGCCACAAGAGGGCACCGTGACTTAGAGGACCGTGTTGAAGCAAGTTCAATTTGGTGAGGATGAGAGAATGAAAATTTGGCTCCAAATCGGAGTAGGAAAATGATTTCATAATAAAACAGTGTTGTGTGGGTTTCAGCGCTGGTTTGAAAGATCCACCAGTGACTACTGTTAGAGATGCACCACAGGCTAAATGAACACTGACTTCCAGAAGCTTCGTGTTGTACTATATATTTAAATTTGTCAGCTGTAGGAGGGGTGGCCTATGTCTTTTGTACTGTTTGTGGAAAATTTTCTTAAATGATGATATTTTTCATGGTAGTCTATTACATTTTTAATACTTATTTTCATATTCCTAGATGCTCTCTTCTGCAATGTATTGAGTATGTTTCACACGAGAGAACTAAAATTAGGTGGTTTTCCTTGCTAGAGTTTCAGTATTTCTAAACAGCTGTCTAATTCACTTCATTTTTTCCATCTGAGAATGAAAACAAACAATAGTGGAAAATGGTGAAAGAATGCAAAGTATCATTCAGGAAAAACTCCAGCACTGCAAAGAGTGCCATTACATTGTCATCTTCTTACATACTTCCTCTTAACAGGAGCGAGAACTGAATTTGTAAATGAACCCTTAGAATAAATTAGTGTGGTGTAACACTCTCCGTAATGCCTGTGCAAAAAGGCTCACCCTAGTTCTTAGAGGAGAGTGTTACATTTTGCATATTTATTTAGTCTCTGCCCTGGCTGTTGAACTTGCCAACAGTGGTATTAGCTGTAATGGTGTCATTTTATGTTGACATCTAATTAGGAAATCGACTTAGTGTAATTTCAACATATGCTATTGAACATTCCTTTAGTTTCTAACAACTTTTGGTCACAGCTAACTGAGCCAGATTTAAATGCAATTAAATATTTTAATGAATTTCAACTTGGCTCTATTCTAAGTCTTTACTCATTATACTTTAAAACTCCTTTAGGAATTCAATTTTTCTTCAACATGGACTTGGTCCCACAAAAAGCCATTGTATTCACACAGTGTCAAAGCAGACCTTGTCTTTGCTGTATCAGCTCTAATATTCTTAGGTTTTGCATGTTCATATGCCTTGAAAATCAACTCCTTGAAAGTCATTAGCCATTTTTCTTTGCACTTGTTCTGAAACCTTAATGCTTCTACCACATTATCCTCTTCTTCACACATGGGTGTTAACAGCTGTTATCATTTAAGAGTTGAGAAATTTCATTGCTCTTTATTTCCATGTCTCTGAGCTCTATAATTTTCATAGGGTAGAATGAAGACATTAGAAAGGACTAAGCCAAAATTAATTTGAAAAAATAATTGGAAAATTTTTAAAAAAATTAATAGCAGAATAAAATACATAAAAATTCTAATCAAGGACCTTTTCTTTATTTGCATGTATAAAATGAAAGAAGTTGGTTCAGCATCATCAAAGAACTCTGTACAGTATTAGTGAGATCGTGCCCAATATGGAAGTATTTAATAGGGAATTACCTATTTAAGTATCTAATATTTCTCAAACCCATTTATCAAAGAGTGCTGAAAGTTTTTAGTCGTGGTCACTCACTAAAATCAGTTAATTCCAACACTGACATTTAAAACTGTATCTTTTTCTACTGACAGAATGCACTCTGGATCATTAAACTTTAATTTCCTCAGTAACCTGGGAATAAAAACTGAAAGAAAACAAAGACAATGTGACTGGCTGTCATAGCAAGCCTCATCTAGTGTTACTGCCACATCTGCCTGTTGAAGTATATCTAGGAGGAAAGGATGAACTCAGCTACCTCCTTCCAGTTTATGTAGTCTCTAAGAATACTGTTTTCTGAACATTTTGCTTAGACTTAGGGCTGGTTTTGAGTTTGGTGTAATAAAGTCTTCATATTAAACAGTGTGTGATGCTGAAAATACTGAATATTTTTGTCACAAAAATACTGAAATGTGACTTTTTAAAACTAGAAATAACATGTTAGTGAATTTGAAAGGATTTGATAGTCCTGGCAGGAATTTCAAACCAAATGTTCAAAAACCTACCTTGGTGAACAGGAAATTAGCTTTTTTAGAAGTTTTTCTAATAAAGCGGAGAGAATTTTGATTCTGTAATGAATTCTATGAGATCTTCATCAAGCAAAGTATGACTAAATGTTTGTGTAAATAATGCATACTAGATGCCAGTACAAACTCTCAGTGACTGATCACATTCTGGCACAGAACATTTCTGGCCACTTGTGGGATTCACAGTCCTATGAAGAGTGTGAGAGTGCAGTGCAAACAGGAAGATCCTTTTAGAGTTCACTGAGAAAAATAAAGTACATCACACCAGAAAGAAAGGTTTTCCTTCTTTAAACAAGTTTTTTTTTTAAACAGGGAAGAGTTTAAATAAATAGTTATCTCTGAGTTTCCATACTTAAAGCATTTGAAGTCTCTAAAAAAACAACTGAGTTGTGAAAATGTAGTGAGACAAAGGGCTGTCTTGTGTGTTGCACTCTCTGATTCAGAGCTGTGTTAGCAGCTCATCCATTATGGTTAGTAATGCTCGATATTATTTAATTAAGTGAATTAAGAGACTAATGGAATTGCTTGAATTTATTGATCGGAAGAGAATAGCAGGAAAGTAACAAGTTTGGAGAGTTTCATTCAAAGAGCATTGGCAGTCTGTCTTTCTCTAATCGGTTTCAGATCATGCTGAGCCAACATGTTTTATCTGCCTTCTTCCCCTTCTTGTCATGCTTGTAGATTTACTGTGTAAGTCTTCATATTTTTCATGAATGCCTCAGACAGCATGATCTTTATAGAATGCTTGCTTAGAGTTATTTAAAACTCTTGCCAGGGAGAAAAAAGAGAATGGCTAGAGATAAGAAGCAACTGGTGAACTTGGGCCCTGTGAGCGTCGCGCTGTCTCTTCCTCCCTTTCCCACAGAGTATTCATCAGCATTAAAAATGTTTTCAGCAGGAACTTGGTACAGTTACATGGAATGAAAGAGGAAAGTCATCTCAAGCTGCTCTGTGCTTCAGGTTTAGGGACTTGGTTCAACTTCCAGAACTGTGCTTAATTGATCCAAGTCCCTGTGTGGAGCCTTCCTACCCTCCAGCAGATCACTGGGGCATGTGGACTTGTGTGAGTCTTAGATGGTGTAGCAGGTCACTAAACATTTCCCTTTGGATTGGGGGGGATTCATTCTGCTCCCCATCCCTGTGCTCCACTTCAGGGAATTGGGTACCTGGAAAACAACTGGTCCTGCTACTAAAGACTTGAGACACAGGAGGCGTTAAGTACCTGAGACTTTTCCTCATTCTTTGTCACTATGTTTGCCCCTGCATTCAGTAAAGGATGGAGATTGTCCTTAGCCCTCCATTTGTTCCTAATGTGTTTATAGAAACCTTGACTTTTACAGCAGCAGCCAGATTAAATTCTAACTTCCTGCCACCTTCCCTTTGTTGGGCATGGGTCACTCCCACGGCAAGGGAACTCCTGGAGCATGAAGAGTATTAAGGAGGTGACAGGAGTCTTTGAGAGAAGATTCGGCTTCTCCTTTGGTTCATGCTGCTATTTATTTTCTCATCAGTCAAGCAGAGATTCTTGCTACCAGTCAGAGGTTGGTCTGTGGTAAGTGGGATGTAGTTGTTTGGAATCACGACTGCAGTGTTTATCATCACGCTCTGCAAATTCCATGGCGCTCTGCGATGCGCAGTAAATAACAGAGGAAAAGCAGCTTCCAAAGAATTGCTTTTAGGAGTTGGCTTTTTCAAAGTGAGCATCCTTTTGTGTGCAACAGGAATCTGGATCTGTTTCTGTGCTTGGTATAAGGGCCTCTTGACTGCTCCTTTGTTACTTGTAAAAATAAATAATTGTCAAGCTGTGGGATGATAAATTCCGAATGGAATAAGTCAAGTTTTAAACATAAAGCATGGGGAGATCTGTAACACAAAGGTGGCTTGTAGCAGAGGTTAATACAGAATGCTTGAAGTCATCAGAAGTACAACTGAGTGTGAGAAATCCATAGTGTGTCTGGTGATGAAGTTGGAAAATTATTTTGATAACGTTGGAAGGTGGGATATTAGAAAAGCAGAGGCCTATTTGAAATAATTTTTTGGACTGTGCAGATGCCTGCATGCTCCAATCAGGGCTCCATTGCAGTCGACTCTCTTTGAACCTGTCAGGGAAAGAACATTGCTAAAGGCTTCCCTTCGGAGTGTTTGTTACTGCCTTTGGCTTCTACAGCAGCATGCCCTTACCACTGAAGTGCAGTGCTTATAAGAGAATAATACGGAAGTGATGTTCTGAAATTTCCTTCTCTAGAGTGCTAATATGGGAAGGAAACTTCTAGGCTGGGAAAAATAATCTTGGTATATCATCTTCTGGCACATTATTTGTTGGTAGTGTAGTAACAAAGTCAGTGTAATGCAGAGTGGCTTGTCTGATCAACAATTCAAGCATGCAGAGATCATTCTGATCTGGAGAAATTTATTTTATACCTCATTTGTGCTTTGAGAGGCAGAAATAAGGAAATGCATGCAAAACAAACATTATCTGCTTTATCATCAGAGTGTATGTCTTCAGACCTTCTTAAAATGACGGCAAAATCATCTGATTTTTTCTGAATGGAAAAAGCTGAGCTGCTCTCCATAAACCTCTCCAAAGGAGGCACATTGCCCATTCCATTACAGCAAAATAGAAGAAGACCAGCTTTTTTCTCATAAGTATGTGTGTTCAGTAATTGGAATTTAAGAGAGGTTGTGAATTTTTTTTCCAACCATATCTCTGGGTAATTTAAAATAGTACATTTAGTATAATTTAGTCTTTTAAAGAACCAGTACCTTACTAAAACAGGAAAGTGTTTTTCAATGGACAGCTTCCTTATGTCAGAATGGAAGTAAAATTTGCTTCTTGTCTTTAATTCAACTCATATTAAACCATATGAAAATAAAGAGAAATATTTTACCAATGGAAAAAATAGTTCAGTGCTACTGTGCTGCCCTGTGCAGTGGAAGATGATTCTATTGAAATACAAGTACCCTTTAACGTGTGCGGCTCTAGACAAATAAGAGCCATTTCTCCTAATCCGTGAATAACAGAGTGGCTTTTTGCAGCACTGGCCCTAAATCCAAACCAACTGTGTAGAAGGAAACTACGCAAAGGAAGTGCAGCAGGCCCTTTGATTTACATCATCCTTACAACTTAGCTAGACTCCCAGGCAAGTGACATTAAAGGTATGGGGTTTGTCCAGCAGCATCATGCACAAACTGGAGAAGCAGGATCTGCTGCCCCCCACCCCTCTTCCTGTTTCTGTGGAGATTGTAAGGTGGTCACCAGGAATATGACTTTGTTCTCTGTATTTAATCGTGTCCCTTCCCACATTTCTGAATTGTAAGCAATGAAGCACTTTGCATTGCGTGTTTATAATCTCATAATTTTGTGTCCTGGCCTCCTATTTAGCTGGAAGCCATTAATTTTCATGGCTTATGTTGGAGATGAAACACAGTAAATTTTAGCTTAAGTAGTATCAAAATTTTAGTATGATTAGTGAGTTTAATATTATTTCCTTTTGATATATGCAGCCACTCTGTCTCATCCTGTTTTCTTTGATCTCATTGCCTCATTTTTGTTACATATGACAGCAGAACAGAAGTTCCAAGGCTCCTGGAAGTAAGTAGAAGGATAGTGGAGAAAAAGCTCAAAAATGCAATGTCAGGAGCTCATAAGGACAGCAGAGGATTCTCTGCCATTAATCTGCTTTACTGCAGGAGAAACTTCAGTCAGAGCTCATCTTTGATGCTGCAATGTATAAGATGTGAGACCATAGGAAATTCAGTCCTCATGCTTACAGTCATACTTACTAATTAGATAAACCATGGTCATTATCCGAGAGGAGGCTTCAGGACTTTACCTTCCCAGTCAGGGGCATCGTACTTCCAAAGAGGCTGTGTTAATAACACTCTTCTGGCCTGTCCACATTTATGACCTTCATCACTTTCAGAGTTTTGATGGTATTTGTTGCTTTGTGATACCTGAAGTGGGGCTGTGAGAGTTGCTTCACTTAGTTGAAACATGCTCTGTGTGTTGGTTTCCATTTGGATGAGCACGGAGCCTTCATTCAGTCACATCTTGATGGTGCATGCTCAGGACACTGGTGCTGCTGTGTTACCCACCCTGTGTTTTAGGGCCAGGGTGCTGGGCTCTGTGGTGGGTTTGGGGCTTCTTGTGAAAGGAATGCTGTGATATTAGTGAATATTAAGTCATGTTCTTCTGTTTAAGTTACGAAGCTATGCAATATCTGTGCTATGGAGTTATCTATGGTAACTTGACAAACAGAAGCAGCTCTGATAAAATCATAGAGATAGGATTTTGTCACAGAGGGAAAATCAGTCCAGGTAGCTACCTAGTAGTGCTGCAGAGAGCAAAAGTAGTAAAGGCATGCTACTTCTCAGCTCCCAGAAACTGTTCAAAGCACTTTGAAAACATGACAGGCAGAAAAGAGCTTCTGTGAATCTCTTATGATTATTTATATTTGGTCATTGGTGAGAGAGGAAAAAAAGGTCAGAAATGCTAATACGTCTTTTCACCTCTAGACAGGAGAGATGAGAGGGGTTTTTTTACCACTTATCCCAAAATGCTGGTTCACACTGATAGAAGTATGATGCAGAAAGATCCAGATGTAGTTTCAAGTTCAACACATGTGGTGGTAACCTTTGTGTGTCCAAGGCACATTTTTCTGATTTTCTGTTGATGGCAGTGGAAAGAGTGTATCTATCTTTCCTTAAAATTGCTCGATTGGTTTTTAATTTACTTTTGAGTTAAATTTTTAACAAGTGTTTCTCCCTTGCATTTAAAGACAGATGTGGATGTTCTGGCAGTTACCCATCTATTTTATTGAAGCATGTTGCCCTTGTAGTTACACATTTGATTTGCATTTGCTCATGCTCTCATGCTGCTTCTTATATCTCTTTCCAGAGAGCCAAATGCATTATTAATGTTTAGGTTGCTTCAGGACATAAGGAAGTGAGCGATCTTGCTAGCAGAGCTCCTGCCAATGAAGAATTGAAGCTGTAGGATTAAGTACATCCTTAAAAGGATGATGATGATTCTATAACTGTATTGTAGTCTAACATGTTGATGATTATCTTAAAAAAAAAAAAGAAGACACCTCAAGAAAAGACTGTACTTTATGTTCATTTAGTGAGTTCGGGAATCATTAGAGACCTTATCCGTGTATTATTCAATCCCACAACAGGGTGCAGCAGCTTTGGGTGAAGTTTTGGAGAAATACGTCATGGTTTGAAGCGGAAGGTGTATGATGAACTTGACAGAGACATTATGAGCAGTTAAAGCAAGCACTATGGAGTGCTTTTGGTCACCTTAAACTGAACTCGTGTCTTGTTTGCAAATGCTGTAATTAAGTTGCTTTCAGCTAAGGGGTTAGCCAGGAGTGGGAATTGATGAAAGCAAACCTTGCAAATGAAAGGCTTTGAGATCAACTCTGGAGCAGAGATAAAATCTGAAAACAACAAATCATACAAAAAATGGAAGATGATGAAGTCAAATAGAAAAGAACAGAGAGTATTGCAGTTTTGTCTTAGTATGTGTGTCTTGTCAGCCATGTTGGTAACAGAATTCAGGAACGTATACTTTGGGTGAGAAATATATATACTATATATACTATATTTTCGGTAGCAAATGTTTCAAATGCAGCTAGAAAGTCTCCAGTTAACCTCTAGTGGTGCTGAATGAGGTAGAGGAAGATAAATTACAAACAGATGTAAACGCTGCCTTAACTTGCCTTTCAGTTATGAGAGCTGTGAGACTGAAATAAAGCCTGCAGAGTGGCAAAGAAGTGCTAACTTGCCTGAAGGTTCCAGGCAAGTTCTTGTAAATTGTCAGTGGAAATCCACTGCAGCTGCTTATTATCCCCAACAAGAAGTACCTGGGGGCTGTTCAGCATCAGGTACAGCTTGGGCTTGAGCTCAGTCAAATACTCAGGAATGAGGGGCTCTGGAGCACTCCACATCCATGGTCAGCATTGGCTGTCAGTTATGTTGTCAGCTTCTTAAAGAGAGACGGAAGATGAGTGGAGGTTTGGCTTTGGGGTTTTTTTCCCTTCTATTTCTGTGGTTCATTTTTCCGATTCAGTGGCTGTAGTTTAAGCAAAGGTATAGAGAAATGTGGGCTATAGTTACTACTGAAGTGCTTGGTTTTCCAGAACTGACTGGAAAGCGGTCCACTGCCTCATTCCCTGGACATAGGTACCACATGTGAGCTTAAAGTAGGTACTTCTTCTACAGGGCCTGTAACTGTAGTAGGCTAAGTCAATATTTTGGAAGGATTTACAAGTGTGTAGTTCTTCCTGATTGTATCAGTGTAAATAATGCTTATAGACTTGCTTCTGATGGTAATCAGAGTGATAAAATATTACTGAACTACCTCCAGCTTTGCAGCTGTCACATGCTCGTGAGGTGAAGAAGAATATTTACAGCTGGGAAAACAGAGGAAGTCAGAGGAGAAGGCTCATGATTTCCTGAAGGTAGCAAGGAAGCTGGACCCCCCATTCTCCTCTCACACAAACCTTAACCTTTCTGTTACAGTTCCTACAGCTGGGCTGGCATTGCGCATCGCTGAAAAATACCAGTCTTACTTTTAATAATAGTGTATGCATGAAAGAAGTTTTAAATTTAAAAGTAAGGTCTATAATGAAATATAATTGGAGTTGTCACAGTTTTCATGCAGAATGTGAGCACATTGCCCAAGGTGATTATCCAGTCTTAAATTACTCTTAAGTAAATTAACTTGATAAGAAGCACCCTAAGTTCTGATTTCTAAGTTCTACTGTTACACTTGATAGAATGAGTTCATACCCTGTATAAAGTTGCATACACTTTTCTTAGCTGAAAAGAAAGTATTTAAATCTATGCGAATATATTACTTTCTGGAACTTGGCACAGAAAAAGAACTCACCTTTAGACATTGACTGCTTGTGTTTTGTCTGACCTATGAAGTTAGAGGACTTCATTTAATTGAGGAGGGCACATGTACAATGCTTTGAATTCTGTGATTGGTTTCGAAACAAAACTGTAGGAACACGTGGAAGGTTAGAGGTGACACAGCTCAGTAGCCTTAGCATTTAGCAGAAAAAAATTGTGATAGAGAGTGAAACACAGCAACTGTAGGAATGATAATTCTTTGTTGGTTTTGTTTTGTTTTGTTTTTTTGTCCTCACAGTTTCAAAGAACATTTGAATCTTTAAGAAATGTATCCACCAAATCTGATCTACAGAAAACCTACCAAAAGTTTCGAAAAGATCTGGAAAATCTTGATTATTTGGCATACAAACGTCAACAGGTAAGACCATGGAAGCTCATAAGAAGACAGAATGCTGGGCAGAGACGTGGTGGGTGGTAAAACTGCTGTGTTTGATGGAGTTATTGTTCTGTCAGTTGGGTTTTCTGCTTTGTGTGGTGTCAGGTAAGGCAGCAGGAGAGGGGCCAAGTCTCCCTAATGCATATGATGCTGGACTGCCTGGGTTTTGATTTCTCAGCAGAGAGGAGCACAGGCAAAACAAGTAAATGAGACTTAGCAGACTATTAAAGGTTGCATTAACACATAATTTTCTAAATGGAAGTGTATAGAAGTACTATTTGCATTCTTTTACTTGAAAAGTGGACCAAATTCCCATAAGTTAATGGAGTCCAATACTTACTGTGCATGCAAACCACTAATTTTTTTTCTTTAGAAATGAATTTATGAGGTTAGTTTGCATAAAACTTTGAAGTGTACATAGTCTTTGACTTGTGTTTGCAAGATCAAGGTAAAATGGAATTGTTACCATGAGTTTAATGTTGGATATTCTGTCACTTATACATAACTTATGTGAGAATGTCAGCTCTCATTATGGGTATTCACCGATTTTTTTTCTCTTGATAAAATAAGACTTTGCCTCTTCCAGAATATGAGGGTAAAATGCTGTAACATTTCTGTGTGGAGGTCCTTGTAGTTTGTGTTTTCCTGAATTCTGTCACTTGGTGTCAGTGTTGTCAAACAGTTCGAGTGCTTGGGGCAAATCACTTGCTGCTGTTTATATCAGGTAATTGATTAGATTACCTGTGCATTAGGTAATTTGCATTGCTTACCTGAGCAGTAGTTAGGTGGTTGTGGTGAGAGTATTTTACCTGCTTGTTGATACCGAGATTTTCATTTTAATAGAACTTGCTGGAGAATCTGCGGTGAGGGATTGGAAAAGTGCAGTGTAGAAGATGCTTTGAATTTTGCCCTGCTTTAAAAAGAAAGTGATCTTTCTGTGAAAAGATTGAGAATTGGTTTGATTACTGTGCAAAAATCACAGACCTGGTTTGGGACTGAAGCTGTTGTGAGTTTGTGACATGTTTGTGGAGTGTGCACATTTAGTTGATAAAAACTGATATGCACTTGTATGAAGTTAAAGGTGTATTCATAGGCCCACTGACAAAATGCTGAGTAACTGCATCTGTCTGGAGACAAACGTTTGTATGTAATATGAATGTGAATCCATTCGTGGTAAAATAAGTGGTTTATGTGCTGAAAGCAATGAATGTTGCTTTTGAAAGAAATACAGTTATTTGCTTCTGTCCTTTTTCTTCATGAGCCACAAAGTGCAATATAGCAATGTACTTCTTCAGTGGTAAAGTTTACAGGAGAGATGGGAAATCAAAACTGTGCTTTTTAAAGGATTTTCAACATGTCTCACGATTGATTAATAAATATAGACTGAACTTCTACGAGTGGTAGCAGTATACAAGTGGCAGACTTGTTTGGGGTGATGGTTGGCCTGCATCCATTAGAGAAATTCCTTTGAGTTGAGAATATCAGTTTATAGCCACGCTGCCATTCTGAAGCCTGCCAAGAGGTACCTGTATCTGAGAAATGTAGACTTTCTTGTCCAGGAGATAGTCTGGCAATTCCTTTGATTTAAAACAAGCTTTTACTTTCCTTGATACTGTCTCATCTCTGAAATTTGACTAAAAACTATAGCTACATGCCACAGTGAGTACTAAAACTTGTTCTCTTGCTCTGTGACCTTGTGGAATGTTTCCAGTATAAGCTAAGTAAATGTTACATGGGTTTGTATCAACCTAAATATTAACACTTTTGCAATATGAATATTTTCAGGGGAAATGAGAGGGCAAGAGGGCAAAGCACTTGGGGATAAGATGGGACTCAGTGATAGATCCCAGCTCTGCTCTTGGGACACTGTAGTAGGTGCATGTTTCCTTTTCTCTTACGTGTGTCTTTGTTCCTGTTGAAGGGAAGTTGTCCATTTATTGTTCAGCTGGAATGGCACTGGTTTAAGGCCATTTATTATAATTATCTTACTGTAAGGTCATTTAAGGAGTGTTGGGCAATAGCTACAATAAAAATGGACTTATAATGAAGTTCAGTGGTATTTAGCACCTGTCAAACTGAAAAATTGCCACTGTTGCTGCTGTTCTTAGTGCTAGCAGTGCCTTTAGGATGCCTGCAGCAGTGCTGGCTGCAATCCAACTCAATTTTTGACTAGAAGCCTCCATCAATGTGGTCATCTTACAGCTGACACCAGGACTTAAGTATGTGCACACACACAAGAGCAGTATCCTGTTGTAAACTATTCTAATTTAAGGTTTGCTTGTATGCCCTCAAGGAAATTGTGTGTTAAAGGACTGAATCTATGGGAAATCATTTTGGTTATTCCATTTAAAAAGTCTTCTTAGGATTTCTTTCCGATGATTGCTGTATTTAGAAACGTTGTAAAAAGTTCTGTTGGAAGCTGAAGGAGTTAAGGGCTGTAACAAAGATATTTATGGGGCACACAGTAATTTAGTTCGCTCATGGCAGATACTGCTTTCAGTAGATGGAGCAGAGCCATTCCCTGTTGTTTCAGACAGTCCCTCGTTATCAGTACTGCAGCTGGCTTAATGTTCATACAGGTCAAATTTGCATTTTGAAAGTTTTAATTTTGAACAAAGACTTGCTTCTTCAGTCAAATGGTATTTCTTTTTGTTAAAATTGATTAAATGCACTTTTATTCTTCACCTTTGATTGTTCGGGTTGGGGGGAGAGAATCAGAAGAGTGAAAGTGAGAAAACTTATGGGATGATAAAGTCATTTTAACAGATAAAGCAAAAGCCAAGCACACAGGGAAAGCAGAACAAGGAATTCATTCCACACTTCGCATGGTTGGGCAGGTGTTCATCCATCCCCAGCAGAGCAGGGCCCCATCACGTGTGACAGTGACTTGGGAAGACAAACAGCATCTCTCTGAATGTCCCTTCCTTCTTCTCCCCTGAGCTTTATGTTCTGAGCATGGCCCCACATGCTCTGGGATACCCTTTGTGTCACTTGGGGTCAGCTGTCCCGGCTGTGTCCCCTCCCAGCTCCTTGTGCCCCCCAGCCCCTCGCTGGTGCAGTGAGGGCCAGAAGAGGCATCAGCTCTGTGTGAGCTCTGCTCAGCAATAACCAAACATCCCTGTGTTACCAACACTGATTCCAGCTGAAATCCAAAGCACAGCCCATAGTGGTGTGAAGAAAGTTAACTATACCCCAGCCAAAACCAGCACAGTATGAGATTTGTTCACCTAAGTGCTCCACTCCAGCAACTGGAGACAAGTTTTCAAAAGAGATTACCACTTATCAACTGGCAGGTTTATTTTGTGGCAAACCCTTTAAAAGTATGCTGAAAGTTGGAGGGAGTTCAGGGTGAATTATTTGTTGTCAAGAAAACAAGCGTGATGATAGAAAAGCTACTTGACTGAGCTCCTTAAGTTATCTGGAAAAGGTTACAGCTTAGAAATGTCAGGAACAGAGGTACTTAACTAAATCTTTATTCTAGTACATAGAAGTATGGCAATATCTAATGGATGGAAGTCAGACAAGTTCAAACCAGAAAATGAATGTTTTTCACAATTAACTACTGTGAGATGGCTTAGTTAAGCGGTGCAGTACATTAATCACTGCTTGTAGCCTTTCTGTCCATTATCCATGCCTTTTGAAAAAAGGTGAAATAACTGAAATGCAAATCAAAGGGCAGGAATTACGGATATTTTTATGGCTTGTGCTATTGAACAAATTTGAATGAGAATTCACTTTTTTTCCTCCAGACTTAAGAATGACAGTACACTTAGTTGTGTGTTTGAGGGTAAAGGCATAATTATATCTTTTGAATTGCCATCCTGGATTAATAAGTGGGTGAATTTGTTCACTTTTGTATTTGCCATTCTACCACTGTCTAATCTTTCAGATTTTAGGGTTGAGTGTGTTGAGATCTTGTTTAGGAATTTTCAAAGAAGCCTAGTACTTTACTCCAAAGTAATTTTAAGGATGTATAGGCATTTGATTCCCATTAGTTTTCTGAAAATGCCTTCTTTTGTTTTCTCCTTTAATATGTAGTCACACAGTATTAATTATAAAATGAGACTATAGGTTATATTTCCAGTATTCTAGCTGCTTATCTCCCCTTGACAAAGGAACATCTATCATGTTGCTGTGTAATTAACATAGTTGATTTATGCATTCATTTTTAAAAAAAGCAAACAACAAATTAGTCTTGGTAGCTAAGAGAGTGAAAAATTATGACAATTCTGTTCTCAGCCATCTGAGTTGTAGTAATTCCATGATTATAGCTCTGTCATTTGGTCATTGCTTCTGTCTGTCCTGTGTATACCTATGGCTTGCTTTATGGGTGAAGAGGTTTTCCTTTTCCCTGTGCACCTGAAAGTGCTCATATTCCCTGTGCTTATAATTTTTTTTATGTATTCAGAGTGGTAGGGGGAAGACTTTCATGTCCCCCATCAACACTGCCCCAGCCTGTAATTTTAACAGCTCGGTTGTTCAGCTGGATTTGTGTGTCTGTCAGTGCCAGGCTTGAATGATTTTAATTTGTATCTCCATGTGTGCAATTTTTCTGTCTTTGCATGGATGCTAAACATCTGAGGGAAAAAAGTCATGCCTCCCCTCATCTTTCCAAAGTTCAGACTGTTGTTGTTTCTATGAAACTGAATTAGTTTTGGCTGCGCCCAAAATGTCTTCAGTTTGGGTAAAAGATTCCAGTCTAGTCTTGTCTCTGATAAATGTAGCTAAATGTCTTGGGAGCCAAGGATGGATGATGCTTTAGGTTCAACCAAGAAGTCCCCAGGTAATTTAACAACAAACAAACAATACAAAATTGAGTGTAACAGTGGGAAGGAAATGAGATCTTCAGCTAGGAATTAAATTACAGAGGCAGCTAAGTAAGTAATGTTAAAAGGGCATGACTTTTAAAGCTGTAGAGAATTTTGAGTGTGTTCTGTGGGGGGCTTGGAAACATCACTGATTTTGTATGTGAAAATTTTCTATGGTACCGTGTATGTCTCCTGTATGAAATTTAATGTGTTTGAGTGGTTTATTTCAGTGGTAAGTAGTGCCTGAGATTAGAACTCTATTCTTTCAGTAGACTAGAAACCAATTTCTTTTTTTCCTTCTAATGAAATAGAATGGTACTTCAGATGATATGTTTATTCTAATGTGGGACAAAACCAGAACTTGGGGATTGTAAATGGGGTCAGAGTCTATGGTTCTTAATGAAGCAGTGATAACTGATAACATGACAATTGCAGTATTCTGTTAGGCAGCAGTGTCTCAAGGAAAAAAACAAAACTGCAGTTTTATGCAGCAGGAGTGAGGTGAGCTCGCTTTCTTGTGAAGTGCTGCCTGTTTGGTTG
Organism: Oriolus oriolus; assembly: GCA_013400235.1. Lineage (NCBI taxonomy): Eukaryota > Metazoa > Chordata > Aves > Passeriformes > Corvidae > Oriolus > Oriolus oriolus. Next base: position 222,303 of record VXBT01000044.1, on the reverse strand, counting down.
TTTCGAGTCATACATTGTGCAGCTGACTGTTCCTGCCTATGTGTGATGACTTGTGCTCATCCTTACTATGTCCTGTCTGGGAGCAGCACACCTCTTTATGAACATTACTTTGGGTTGAAATCCTGCTCTACAGTGCACTAATGGTTCCTTGTCCTCCCTCCCCCTCGGGAAATCCCTTTCTCTTTTCTTATCAAAGTTATGGTCCACAGTGAGGCAACCAAAGCAGACCCCTGCAGAAAATGATTTAATGCATTTCTGTAGTTGCAGAGAATCATTGGTAACTGTTCTGAATAAATCTCCATTGTTTCCAGAGGAATTTAATCAAATTTTTTCCCATTTATTTATGTTAAAGTCCCAGGAGACTGCCAGAATCTAGTCATATTATGAGATATTTGCTAATAATCCTATGACTACAGACCCAGACTGATTTGGCAGGATTTGATCTGGACAAACCCATGGTGGCTATTACTCATCCCTGGATTTATTTCTAGATGAATAAAACAGTGTCCTTCATTATTTGCCGTAATTGTTTTCCCTCAGGAATCTAAGTGTAGCTGACTGAACTAATGGCTTGGTTTCTGTCTTTGAAAAAGGAACAGTCAAGTTTGCTTCCTTTCAGTCTCCCATTGTCATGCAGATCTCCATTCTCTCACATTGGATCATTGGTAGCAAGGAGTGTTCAGTAGCATTGTCACTGATCCCTGAGTGCTGTGTCATTGCAGGATGACTTCATTCAGCCCACTGCCCTATGAAACACCTTGCTGTTTATTGGGAAGCTTTTTGTCATGCTTCTCCAAGAGTGCCATCATTAAACTGCAGTGGCTTTCAGAACTTCACATAGTTCCTCCTCCTTCGTTAAAATCAAATCTTATAAATGTTATAAAACATAACACTTTCATAGTTGTGTGTGAGAAGCAGTATTTATGTTTGGACAAGGTCTAAGTGCTGACTTTTTATCTCTGGATATAATTAAGGAACGTTATTTTCAGAGACTGTGCTGAGTCCTTTGTCCACCTCCTAGATCTACAGCTTTGTATGTTTTTATTGGTTGAAATCATCACTGAGTAAAGTGATATATGATTCTTAGCCATAATTTAAGTAGAAAGTACATTCCCTAGTTTTTTGGGAAGTCACATATCTGCATATTCTACAGAAAAAGCAAGATTTAGAGAGGTTGCTTCCTCTGTTGAACACTATAAAAATGATATATGTGCTATTTTGATTTGACATTCTGTTCTTTCCTGTTTTTACAGTTAAATGGCTTGGAGCAGGAGGGAGTGGTGACTATAAAAAAAAAATTTCTTTACTGAGTCGTAAAGAAAAACAAAGGGAAGAGGGAGATATGTATGTAAATGTCTTGTAAACGTTTTCGAATTTGCTTTCTCACATCTTTCTTGTGTGACCTTGAGCAAGCCTCTTAGTACCAGATCTACTGGAGGACATCACTAAATGCCTCCATCCAGAAGTTAAAGATTTATAGGTGTATAAGCACTTGCCAGTAAGGTTCTGTGGATATTTGAAGTTCTTTTTGTCAGGCTATGACAGATTTATGTCAGACTAGGTAAAAAGTTCAGTCTGAGGACAACTGACATATTTTTACAGGCTCAGAGGCAGTATATAGCATATAGTCTGAGCTACTGTTTTTGTTTGTGGTCAGAGGTTTTTTTTGTTTGGGGATTTTGGTTATTTTTTGTGCTTTTTTTTTTTTTCTCAGTATGAGAAAAAACTCTGTTTAGATGCTGAAATACTGCACGTTAGAAGTGCAATAACAGTTTGGAATGCAGAGCTCTGATTACTAAAGAGTGGCTAATGAATGATGTTATGTCCTGGTGAAAATGACAGTAATAGTAGTTTGTGAAAGAGTTATCTGAAGTGAATGCTATATTGTATTGATCCCAGCCTGACAGACATACACCAGCTTCTCACAGAAAAATAAATTCTCATATAAAATGTTTCTCTGCTTTGGCGCTTCATAAAAAGCAGATTAGATTAAATGCAAAGCCTTGCAAAATGACTGAGCTGTGAATGGAAAATGGTTTGAGAACATAATGTGTGAGAATGATGGACAAATCCTGCAGGAGCACCGTTCCTGACACACTTGCTCCAGGAACTCTTAGCAGGCAACAGCCAAAGCAGACTCTGCCAGGGGCAGTTGTGTCTTGCTGTCTTTATCTGAAGGCTGAGCCTGTGGTGCAGTTACTGTGTCCCTAGTACTTGGCCCTACTTCAGTGCTTTACTAAATAGAACATTCATATATGAAATGGAAAACTTGAATTTCATGCACTTCTTAAGTTAATGCAGGATGTAGATTTTTTTTTTTTCTCGTATGGTAGCGGGTTAGGAGGTAGAGGTGGGGATCTCTGTGTTTCCTGTGAAACTCAAGTCTGTAAGGGAGACTCAAGTCAGTCTCAAGACTGTGTACCAGGGGAGCTTCTTAGCTCTTCCCTGGCTCATAACCTTGTTTTGAGGGAAGAACTTGTTTGCTCTCTTTATGAGGGTTCTGACCCCTGGTAATCATTCAGCCTTTGTGTTCCAGCTGTTCTGCCTAAGCTGGAACAATGCTACACAGGGCTGAAACAAAAACCTAAGGAGAGAAATCACTGTTGCATACCCTGACAAATTGTGTTAGCCTTGTCTGGAAGCCAAAACAATATTCCTACTTTGTAGTCTAAGTGACCTTGTCAAGTTGGGCACTTAGTCCTTCTTGTGTTGTCTTTCCTGCACACATCCCTACCCCTTCCCCAGCATGTTCTGCACCAAGTTGCATTCTGTATTTTGCATTTGCATAATCCCATGTGCAGTTTCCCTCTAAAACTCACTCCAGTCATTTAGCACTTAAATTTCTTATCCAGTCACTTTGCATCAATTTTTGCTTACTTTCTCTCCTTCTTCCTCCAAGCCTTTGTCATCTGTCATCCACACCTCATTTCTCTTAGTGCATTCTAAAGGTATTGACTCATTCTTTTTGCTCACAGAAAGACACTTATCACATTAGATTCAAACAAACATAACAATCCCACCCCCACAGATGCTGTCTCCTGTTTTCCTGTCTGTCCATGCACAAACGACACCGTGCTGTTGGGGAGGTTTTTACGTCGGGTCTGAAGGATCACCAGGAAGAGTTGGAGCGTGTGCATGTGTGGACAGACAGGTCACAGGGACCTTGTGCATGCAGGAAGGAGGGCAAGGTCTGGGTCATGACAGCCCCAACCTAATTTTGGCCTTCTTGACCTTGAATTCCTCCTTTCCATCCCTCTAGAATTCCAGGTCGTTTTCATGGCCCAGCCGAAATACATCTGATTGTCTGTGATATATAGGCCTGTCATCATTGGCTCTTTTTCTCATCAGGGACTTGGGAGAGCACAGTTAGACCTTGGCCTTGCTTGATGAGGCTCACCAGGCTGTAATATTTTCCTTTATTTGCTATCTAGCTTTTTTTAGAACGTGAGTCTGTCTTGTAAGTTCTTCATGGTCTGAGAGTGCTACAGCTGGTTACTTTTCAGCTATCAGTGGCTATTACTCAGCTGATCTATCTTGAAGTTTGCCTTCATGTGATGTAGTGAAATTGTGCCTTTATAGATGGTCATTTTGGAACAAAACTTTATTTATAGATAAGATTTTGAGACTTGTAACAGTGCTTTTATAGCTAATAACAATAAATTCTGCTGGTGGTGGGACAGTGAGAGCTTTCCTATGTCTGATTTAAATTTAGGTTTATTTCCTTGAGTAGGAATGTTTGGTTTTTTTCTGCATTAATTTAACCATGGATCTAACTTTGTAAGAACAAGAGATAGTATATAATAAAATCTTACTTCAGTCAAGATTTACATATGAAACAACAGTTACATTCATTTTAGCTGTAACTTGGTTGGTTAACACTGGGGGAAAGATGATCCTCTTTGATTTGTGGGAGACAGAAGTACAAACTGCAGCACAGGACTAGTAGTTTATTTTAGCTAGATCACAAATGGTTGCCAAAAAAAAAAGTGCATTTGTCACCTTACGTTGTCTGCAGTTATGAAATTCAGCACTGGATTCGCTAAGGTGGAGAAGGTTAAGAGACCACATGGTCACAGAGGACAGTTAGGTATCTTTTTGGGTAAAGAGAACTGGAGGCTATGATCTCCCCGGGATGATCCCCTCTTTTGTTTCTGGGAGCTGGGAAGGATGTGTCTGAGCGGTTCCTGCAGAAGATGTGTCTGAAGTGCAGAGTTACTGTACTAAAGAGATATATTTAATTTGCATGGGGAACATGGCCCAGAAATGGGGAATGAGGCCTGGAAGAATTGCTGGTAGGGATTCAGGGGGTCTGGTTAGCAGAGCATGGGTTGGTCTTACATGGGCCTGATGTAATCTAGTAACGTGCTGTGAGTATAGACTGAATATATGAAAAGTTACTATTATTGGGAAAGTACATCAGATTGTACTAGAGTGCAATCACTACTAAATCTAGCTTAGAACAGTGAGTTCAGGCACAGTCAGTTCTGGAAAGATTTTGGAATATAGTGGCTGTTGCAAGTGCTGGTTGAATAGGAGCTAAAATCTTGGAGAAATCAGGTGTTTGAGGTATATTCAGGATTCAGTTTTAGTACCTGATTTCTGATCAAGAATTGAAAAACCTTGTAAAAAGCTGAGAGGAGGCAGAACATTGTTACTGTCTTCTAGATCTTTCCGTGTGCTGCTTCACTGAAAAAATGTTAATCCTGAACCTAGAGTGAGAAAGAGAAAGCAGTCCTCTTTACCAACAGCCATTTCACTGTCCAGCTCCATCCACAGTGCATCCTCTGCACATGGGCTTTAATGATCTTACAGGCCTGAATGACCTTTTGCAGTGTCAGTTACAAATGGGTGCCATAGCCGTGTTTGATGGCAGTGGTGACTGGTATTCTCCAGTCTCTTCTGTAAGTAAGCAAAGCTGCTGCTGAATGTCTTGTGTGCAGGAGCCTGGCTGTGCTCCAGCCCCGTGCCTCGCTGTGCTCAGCAACACTGGTTGCCTTCCCTGAGCTGTTTGTGTACTCACAAACCATTGCAGGAAGTAACAGAGGGAAAGTATGAGGCACAGCTTCTGGGACATGATGGTGTCAATAAATTTGGTTTGGGTTTTGAGTGATAGATTGAATTTCTTTACTGACTGATACAGGTATTATACAGACACTAGAGAGAAGTATTACACCTTTATTCATTTGTTCAGATGAGTCATTTAATGTTATGTTAGTCTTTGCTGGAGCATCTTAAGAAAATACTGCAGCATTTCTCCTCTTCTGCTAAGTTAGTGGAGGTCTATAAATTATTTCAGCATCTGAAAAGATTATGCAGCCTTACATTAAAGTTTCTTACTGATGTATTAGTTTGTAGACAAATAACAAATGTGCCAGGTCTCTGGGTAAAATTCTTGGCAAAAGTAGCATTTTCACTAAAAGCCAACATTCTTAGAGCAGTACTTTGTATGTCAAAGATCTGAACCTAAATGGAGGGCTAAATTCCCTGGAACTAAAATTTGATTTCAGACCAAAACCTTGCAGATGCTGATGATATTTTATTGCTAGATTAATAGAGAGGATTAGAGAGGATAGATACAGAGAAAATCTAAGGAGTAATATTACTTCTCTATTTCCTGCCCCCCCCAAATTTACAGGTAGGTCATATTTTTTAAACACAAGGCAAATGATAGCCAAGTGTCCTGCTACCCTTGAGCCTTTCCCCTGTGAACTCCCTGGGAGTGCCTGTGGGAGAAGTGAACTGCGTTTCACCATGGACAGGTGGGTGTATTTCCTGCTGTGGTGTGAAGAGAGTTGAACCTGGGCGGTCAGGGAAGGGAGTCAGTGAGAACAATAATTGAAAGCATGCTAAAGAGCTCTTGATCCTGGCCTTGGCCACTTTCTTGACTTACTGAAAATGAAATGGGAAGATTTTTATTTGCTTTGGAAAATGATTCATTAGAATTGCAAAGAGCTAGCTGAGAAGCTGTTAAGAATCTTGAAAAGGTTAGAACAAATGAAGATGAATTTAAAGAAGTGTGTGTTCCTGCGCCTGCATACTGCATGAATCTGACCTAATCTTTTTCCATCACTTATTGTCAGTAGTAAGGATAGTCCAGAAAGGCAATGTGCTCTTTCTAAGTGTCTTTAATAGTTTAGGGGAGAAATGACAGATGCTTCTGACATAGTTACAAAATTAAAGCAGTTATCAAGGGAGGGAGAAAAGAAAACAATTCTGAAAATAAAATATAGACAGCAATAATGTAAAAAAAGATGTGAACAATATTGGAGTCCTCAAAAAAAGATGCAGAAGAGAAGTATTTTAAGATAATTCAAAATAACTTCAATAAATTCTCTCTGTATCCTTTAGTAGCTCATTTCTCCACTGCTTTTAGTAGTGTCAGTAAAACAGCTCTCAAAGTCTTTGTCCTTGTAAGTAGAGATTAAACCTTAACCCATCTTACAGGAGTCTTGCAAGGGATGTTACCAGGAATGAGATTCTAAAAAATGTTGTTAGAGATGGCACTTTCAAGTATTTCTGCAGGGAGCTGTCACCTTTCCATGGAGTGCTGGTACCCCTCCCTGTGGGAAGCAGGACCCCCAGAGGAAGCAGAGCTGAGGACACCGATCACCCACAAAGCTGTGCAGTGTGTGGCTCTTGGTGAGCAAGTGTGCCATAGGTGCCACTGTAGAGTGACCTGCAGGGTTACTGCTCACATGCCTGTTCCTCCAGCCTGGATCACTGATTCCCCAAGTTCTACAGTAGCAAATACTCTAAAACCCCAAGCAGAAATGCCTGACCCTCGTGCATCCATCAGTTCTCTTGGAGGCAGCTGTGACTGATGTGCCCCTGTTCACCTGTGAGAGGTATGATCATGGAATCACAGAAGGCTTTGGGTTGAAAGGGACCTTTAAAGGACATCCAGTCCATCTCCCCTGCAGTGAGCAGGGACATCTTCAGCTACATCAGGTTGCTCAGAGCCCCAGCCAACCTTACCATGAATGTTTCTAGGGATTGCCATCTGCTGCCTCTCTGGGCAGCCTGTGCTGGGTGCTTCACCTGCTTTGTGCAAAATTTCATCCTTCTATCTACTCTTAAATCTACCCTCTTTTAGTTTAAAACCATTACCCATTGTCTTACTGCAACAGGCCCTGCTATAAAGTTTGTGTCTTTCTTGTTGGGCCTTTAAGAGGTGTTCCATCCTTCAAGGATGCTTTTTACTAAATATACATTTAGTCTGATCCATATAGGTTGTTGGGGTTTTTTTTCCTTTATGGATATTGCATTGTGCATGTGTCCTGTGAAAGTGAAGTGCTCTGCCAAGATCTTGTAGTTTCCAGTCTTTTCTGATACAGAGTTTGACAGATGTAGGAGATACATATGTGTGAACATGACTGCATGCTCTCAAAAAGCTGCCTCGGAGATGGAACTGACCCATGTTTTGTGTGGTCAGATAAAAAAACACTAAGGCAGATATCACACCATTTAATAAAACAAAATCAAAACAAAAACCCCCAAACACAAAAATCACACAACAAAATACCCCTCTTCTGGTTGGTCTAGGTGAATTGAGGTTAGCCTTAATTTAAACAAGGTTTCAAGTTATTGCAGCACGTTTTCTGTTCTGGTAGTTAAATTAGAATGATGGACATAAGGAGCAAACTGAAAAGTGCTCCTAGTTAAAGAATCTAGTTTGAATTACAGCTTCCTTTGAGCTTGTTAATGTGAGTTCACTAGAGGCACTGCTAGCACTGGTGGGAATTGTTCTCTAAAATTTTCTGGCACATACAAAATTTATTTAGGTAGAAAATCAAAGTTAAAAGCTGAAGCATGTCCATTACTTAAATAATAAAATGCATAGTTGCCTTTTAGCAAGATGTACTTAATTGTAATACTTAATCCTCTTTTTTTTTTTGGAAAGAAGTAATGCTAATAAAATGTAACTAGTTAAATCTTACAAAAGTTTTAGATTAGACTTTTTACCATGCATATAAATTTTACTGTGTTTATGCATGCTATAAGAATGGTTTATGGACCTTCATATAAAGACTTTATACCCTTGCATGATAATTTTGCTGCAATATTATTTTATATGTCACAAAAATGTCACAATGATTTATTTATGACTATCAGTTCCTCTGCTTTCTCTTTGTAATTATAGAATTACAGAATAATTTCATTTTGAAGAGACCTCGTGAGGGTCCCGGTACAACCTCCCGCTCAGCTTGGATCAGCTCAGGGGTCAGATGAGGTTACTCAGGGCTTTATCCAGGCATGTCTTGAAATTTTCTGAGGGTGAGACTGTTCAGCCTCTCTGGGCAACCTGCTCTGCTGCTGGGGTGTCCTTCCAGGGAAAAAGGTTTTGCTTTTATCTAACCTGTACCTTTCTTTTTCAATTTATGCCTGTTGTGTCTCGTTCTGCTACCATGCAGTGCTGTGCAGACCTTGACTCTGTGTTATTGCACATCTCTCCTGTGCAAGATGCATTTAAATAAAGTACAGTACGTAGACTTTATAAATTCTGTTCTCTATATAGAATGCTCTATGTGTTTATGGTTCAGGGCTTGTTAAAGGCAGTATCATAAAGCTATTTTTGTATTTCTTTACACACGAAGAAAATTTTTCTTACAACCCTGTACACTTGCCGCAGTGGCAGACCAAATGACTTAAAATTCAGTAGCTTGGTAGAATCACTTGTCAGTCCAGCATATGGTTGTTTTGAGTGGAAAAGGCTTTAATCTTACTTAACAATTGTTTTGTAATTGTGGTAGAAGATGAATTATTTTCCAGTATGTCTAATCCATAGGTTTTTTGAATATAGAGTAGATTAGTATAGTTTGAAAGAACTGCAGAACTTACAGCTATGTAGTTGTAGATCTATTCACACTGCACTAATTAATACCTTGTGAAAGTAATCGAGTTGTCATAAGACAGAATTTCTGCCACCTCCAGTATTAAATCCTTCAGTAGATGGTGGGTAGAGACTTGGAGAAGTTTTTTAATTGACAGGTTTTACCTGTACGCTGTAATTCATTTAGACATTGATGCGAATTTTTATGTGGCGCAGTGGAAAAGTTATTTTTGTAATAGAAAATGTAAAATTGTATTTTCATATCAAGTCCATTCAGTGCAATGCTGTCATGACAGGAAGAGACAAATGTGGCTGCTGCATTGTAACAGAAGAATGAATGGCAGTAATCTCCCTGCTACAGAGAATCATTCACTGTTCTTTTTAGTACAGTTTCTAAAGAAGAAATCAGAAATTTTAGGTGTTGGTTTATGAACAGGATTTTGGGACAGATCTGGTAGTCATCACACCTGTTTTCCATAAGTTTTGTACTCCATAGACTGGACAGTGGCTTAGTGAAATGAAGTTGCTGAGTACATTTTCACAATTACTTATTTTTGTGAGACAGACAGATGCTGTGTGATACACACATGCTGTTAATCCTAAATTTAAAGACAGCAAAATGTGTACCTTTTCTGTTTTGTCTTACACTGCCTGTCTTGTACAATTACCGATTACATTCGTTTTTGTGGTATTGAATAATTCTGATCCCATAGAAAGGTCTCTTCAAATGCAAACTATTAAAAAAAGATATGTACCTACATAACTGCACCAAGTTAAGCCTTCTGATCTAAGGATTGCAGTGTAGCACTGGTTTGCTGGTGTGAGCAGAATGCCCATGCTTTCAATCAGTGCGCTTATGGAAGCCATCACCTATCTTAGTCAGTCCCCATTAAGGTGAAACTGTCACTCTTGTGTTTCTTCTCATGTCTGATTCTATTGATCTGAAGAGCCTTAATTCTGAGGTGGGGCCGTGGGTGGCAGTGGGTCCGCAGGCTCTGCTCTGCTGCTGCTCTGTGTGTGTAAACACCAGTTGTTTCCAGAGTGCCTGAGGGGGCTGCCAGACCGAGCTGGGCCACTCTCCTTTTGCCCTCATGTGATTTAGCCAGGTTTCCTTGCTGTTTCATTTCAGCAGCCTCACTTTGCTGTGGGTGATGTTGCTGAAGTGTAAGGGCTGGAAGTACAACAGGGAACAGTAAACTTGGTTAAATTTCCTGCAGAGCCTGGTTTTTGAAAGCTTGTTGGATATACTGGGCGTCACTGTTGAAAACCAGCGCACACATCCCCTCCCCAACCCTACAAAAGCATTATATTATGTTAACTTGCTGTCAAATACCGTGCATTGTTATGATTAGATTTAATGATATTGCATAAATGCTAAACATACACTGTTCCTTTAATTTTTCATATATTTGCCTTGTGGCACACAGTGTTTTAACTGTCTGACTTTATGGCTTTTTTCTTAAGATTAGGGTCTTTCTTCACTGTGAATGGTTGGAAAATACTTTATTTTCATAGCAAACCCCTAAGCCAGATGTCAGCTTTATCCTGTGATTGAAGTTACAATGCAGTTACAGACACATTTCTGTCTAGAGAAAGCTAGTTTTTCATCTGGAATAATCTGAGTAGGATAAACTTCGTTCAAGTGACCTTTTTATGACTTGTATTTTTTTTTTTTTTTTTTGCAATACTGGTAAAACTCAGCAGAATTTACTGTGACTATTTAGCACGTTACAAATTCTTGAAATTGTATTTTAATTGTTTATATGTTCCTGGGAATTTAATTATACGGGTGGTGCTGTTTTAAGAAATTCAGAAAGGAATTAGAAGATAGTGGCAGAATAAATCTTAGATGGTAAGTGTTTTGTATTTTCAGATTATGTCCTCTCCATCTGAGAAATAAGTTGTTTCAGTGGCCCCCAATTGCATTAAACAGCATTAATAAACAAACCCCAGTGTTTCAAGGGGATGAAGTGGAGCAGTTTTTCAGGTACTACAAAATCTGCCATTGAAAAACAGGCAGTTTGCTGGGCTTACAGTTTTTCATCATTTCACTCTACAAAGATTTTATTAGAGAGTTGTAGGAGAAATCAAAATGTGAAGAAGCAGTACATTTTGAAAGTAAAATATGAGCAGATGCTCTGGGCAATAGGAGGGCTGCATAAGGCAGTCTGCAGGTGTACAGAGCAGCAGGAGGTTTACACAAGTCAACATTCATCTTCATTCTGAGAAATTCAGCGATGAAAACTGGAAGAACTACGCTGCTGTAACAGGGCAGTCATATTACCACTGAGTTACAGTGCGCTGGGGAGGGCTGGTGTAGAAGTGAAGTGTGGGGCTTTTATAAAGTGGAATATTAGTGGGGATATGAATGATTCAGTCTCATTTATGACAGAAGTAAGATCACCAGTTTAGAAATACGAACTGTTACTTCTGTTCCTCTCTGTCTGTGAAGCCTGTGGGCTGTAAATGGTTTGCTAATTAAAGCATTGCTCACACAAACAGTCTTATTGGGGTCCTGCGTTCAGCCACCTCAGCATTGTGGAACAGCTGACCTCCAAACTTGTTACTTGAAGCAAGAGGTTCTTTTCACATTCCTGTCTAAATTTGTTGGTGTTGGGTTGGAGTTCGATGGTCCTTGTGGTTCCCTTCCAACGTGGGACATTCTCTGACTCTGTGATAAAGAACACAAACCAAACCCATGTAAGCACATTATATATTGACACTGTAAATTATTTAACCATTCTTAACAGTTTTTTAGCATTGGACTGAAGTCCAGTGCTTTACTTCAGAAACACTTGTGAAAGAACAGGCTTTGTGCCTTTAAAGAGCCAGCTCCTGCTTTTGGGCACAAGCATTTCCTTGACTATGTTAATTCACCCTTAGGAGAGTAAAAAGACAATATTCTTATGATTCTGTAATCCAAGCCAAAAGGCCATATGGCTTTGGTTCTGCCATTTTTTAGTGGATAAATATCCTATTGAGTCAAACGAGACTTCTGTGTACAGAGAGTTAAGGCATCAGTCTTCATGGCCATAATCCAATAAAGCTGTTTAAATGTGTAAGTAGATTCACATGCATGGAGGGGTGCATAAGCAGGAGGTGTCTAAAAGTTTGACTTGTTTTTACCTTGAAAAAACCTGGAAAATAATTTTGTTTTTGAAAGTGTGTTTCCGTTGAAACTAGCTTGCACAAAGTTATTTTAATTTTGTTAACAGTTCATCTCTGAGAAACGTTTTAGAAAAGGGGGAAAAAAAAAAAAAGGCAGGGAAGGAGAAAGGAGGAGTTTTGACCAGGTAGAATTGCTGCATTTTGATGCTTGTTGTCAAGGTAATGTTAATCAACTGCAGCAAGTTTGAAGCTCTGTTCAGCACAGCTCAGTCACATACTGAACAAGACCACAGTCAGCTGGTCAAAACAAGATTCTGTGCTAAGTCCGTCCTGACATTCACAGTGGTGCTGGGATCTTCAGTGCTCTGCGTATTTTGTATTTTATGCACTGGAAGCAGATATGCCCTTTTGTGGACTTAGGGTTTCTCTAGGTCACTTCATTGATCTGTCTTGATACATCTGCTTTGAAACAAAGGGGAACAGAAAGAATGGAGGTTGCAGTACTTAAATACATGATAAATAATAAAACCACAGTAATAAAAAGTAAATGCTAACAACCATGTTGACTGATCAGAAAGATAATTAGTCTTTAAGATGAAAACCAGTCAAACTACTCCTTCCAATGGTATCAACATTTTGTGGAAGTGAGGTTCAGAACATAGCTTGAGATTCTAGACTTTTTTTGTTAAAACACAAGTCCACATCAAAGCATTTTGGACCTTCATTTTCAACAGAGTGTTTTTGTTTAAAGCATCCTAATTCTTTATGTAAAGATTAACAATAGAAGAAAACAGAAAAATTTCAGAATTATTTCTAGGGGATAGGGCAAGAGAGAGTTTTTTTGAAATGCATTGCAAAATAATATTTCTTCTTCCATGGTACTTCTGGCAACACGTAATAGTGACACAGACAATATTCTTGCATCTCCTGCCATCTATGTGCTGTGCTAAAAGCATTTTCCTCCTCTATTAATGTCCAGCAAGTGTCAAATAAACAAAATAGTCTGCCCCTTATCCCCACGTACCTGTCACTTGACAGTTGAACCCTGCTGCAAAGTCCTTCTGGTGACCCTGCCTCAAAAGACCCATCAAAAGATCTCAATTAGAAGTCCTAAAGAACTTCTATAAGATTAGTTAGTTTAGTGGGAAATTAGTACTGTCAGTACACATGCGTGCACAGAGTGACAGCTCTGAGAAAATTCTTTTTAACTATTATAATCTTCCATTATAGGGAACAGGGAAATATTGTGCACTTCTGTATTTAGTCAGACAAACAAAACCCTGGGTTGACATTTGGTTAGATGGAGTAAATAGAGGTTACAACAGCTGTTAGATTTGCTAGACTTGCTTCTGACAAGTGAAAGAATGTAAGATTGTAAGTGATAGAAATGCAGCGATATTGTTAGCATTTTTTATTGTTAAAATCAAAGCAAATTATTGTGGCACTAGTTCATAGTGTGTAGTGCTTATAGGTTTTGTGCATGGGTTTTTTTTGTTTTTTTCTTGTTTTTTAAAGTTCATAAACTGTGACAGGTACCTGATGTTGTTCTTTAGCACATTTGTGGGGTTTTATCACAGGATGCCACTTTGAGCTGTCGAGCTACTCTGGAAAGGAGCTAAATGTAACAGTATTGTTCTCTGAAAAGTGGTTTAATAGCAATGGAACAGTACAGATGTACATTTGTTTCTGGCTTCTGCATTGAATATTCTTACTACAGAAGCAGAAAATTCACCAAAATAATCTCCAGTCTTAAAACTGGAATTTGGTTGGAACTTGGTCCTTTAGATGTTCACGCAGTAATAAAAGTGCACTGCAGTGCAACAGACAAGTTTTAATCTGTAGGAACTACATATAATTATAAACCCCATGAATAATGAATCAGTAGGTAAAAAAACCAAAACCCTACAAACTTGTATCTCCAGAATCAGATTGGTTTTGTTTTGGTACCTGTAACTATACCATTAAATATGCTGAGGAGAACAGCTCACCCAGAAGTGTTGATTCTTTCTCTTCTCTTTCCTCCTCTGCTGCAAAGGGCTCTGAGAAGCCTTTGGGGACAGCATTCATTGGGTTCAGAGGAATTCCAGAAGGTGTAATTCTGGTGATTGGCAACGAGTCCAGCTCTGAAATCGAAGACTGTCTCTGACAGAACTCCTGCAAGAAGAGTTGTCAGGGAAAGGTGTTTTTTAGAAATAGGGGCGTTCCCTTCAGCCAGGGCACGGTGGCTGCAGCAGAGGCTGGGCTGAGTGCGGAAGGCTGGCTTGTGTCTGAAACTATTTTTGAAGATACAAAATACTGTAAAAACCTGTGTTTGGTAAACTGCATCCATGCATTTAATTATGTATAAATTTTTGTAAGAACTGAGTGGGTTAGCACTTGTCAGTGCTAACAGTGGAGCAAATGGTTTCTTTAAAATGCACATTGAAATGAAAAATTTTTCCCCTTTTTTTTTTTTTTTTTTTTGATCTTTTCTTCCTGCGGATCATTCCTGAAAGGGCCCAAGCAGAAAGAGTTTTCACCATGTTTTTGGTTTTTTGTGTATATATTGTATTTGTGTTTTATTTACCACCAGCAGTGAAATTGAAAATGTATATAATGAAAATACAGGAAAATGTACATAGGTAACTGTGTATCCTGACTTTGTAGTTGAGACACTACAGCTTTAATTGGTCTTGGTTGGAAGATTTTGGTTCTTTTAATTGCAGTACTGGAATGGGAGATAGTAATCCTTAAAGGGTATAGAAAGGTTTTAACTAACTAACTAAATAAAATTATACTCTTAAGTTTTTCAGTTTATTTCCTCATACAGAGTGAACTTCCAGGCTATAATCTTTAGAACAGAAAGTATGAGAGAAAGATTTCCTGGTCTTTGCTGGGGGTTGTTAAAAGAAAGTGCAAAACAGACAAGGATGTAACTCATTATGATTCTCTATGGGGAGAAAAAAGTTACCTACAGGCTATTAATGTTAATTCTATAAATAAATTCTGTAATAACTGTACATATTTTTTCCTTATTGCATGCAGTTTATCTAGAAGAGAGGAATTAATATGTCCTTGATATAATTATTGAAACAAAAATATTGAATTTTCCAAAATGAGTGGCTTTTCGACGGAAATAATTTCAGTCACTATTTCTAGCAAGGAAAGAAAAATTGCAGTAGCAGTAGAATATATTTCTCCTTCAAAGTTTGCTGGTTCAAAATGCTAGTCTGTGGTTTGAGCTGCAATACTATTTTTCTTTTGGCATTCTATTTTATACGCTCAGAGCTTTCAAAATATTCATCCTTAAGGCTGAAATTTTTCATGGATGACCTGTTCTCAAAGGTGAACTTATTTCTGAATGCAGGAAAAAACACTGTCTAGTCCCTTTATTCATAAAGTTACAGGGAAGGCAGAAATTTAATCTACTCTGTGAGACTGTTAAAAGTTAGCTTTGAGTGTGTTCTACACTCACTATAGAGTCATGCTATGTGCTTTGGTGTTTTTAGGATTAAAGTTTCTTTTTAAAATAGCAGACAATACATACCTTGCAATTCTGTATTACTCTTTCTGATATGATTTTAATCAATCCCTGAATTCTTAAGGAACCATAGCATTCACATTCGGGCATAATTTTAAGGTAACTTTTTAAAAGAATTGTCTGCTCCAGTTTTCCCTCTCGACTGACTCATGTAATACTGGTGTTTTTATCACAGCAACTTCTGCAGACAGGCAGATAGAGTTTCCCTTTCAAATAAATTTCCCCAAAGCTTAAAAAGGGCTCATTATTTATCTCTACAACCCGGAAATGTGGAGACTCTTGTTGATGTTTTTTTGTTTTTTGAAACTACTGGGATCCTGAATGAGTCAGTCACCTGGGTACCTTTTTAACCACAGGCAGGTATTCCAGCTGATTCCTAAATTATGTCCGTCACAGGTTTGCTGCTGTAGACCATGTCTGTGCAAAGCCAAAGAGCAGAAGGCAGGAGGTGCAGAAGGAACAACAAACTCTGTTTTTCCCCCCTTTGCCACAGAACTGAAAGGGTGGGAAATGGTGATGAAGTAATGAACAAAAAAACAGTGGTAAAAGAAGAACATTTGGTAAAAACATACTTACAGCTGTGTTACGGGAAGGTGGGATTTTTTTTTCAGTGGCTTTTAAAAAGCAGTGCTGAGTGACATCTGCGTGGAGATAACTGTGTTATAAGGAGTTATCTGTGGTGCTAATTGTAATGCTTTGCTGCACAAGTTCGCAGTAAGATGATTTTTCATCCTTGGGGACCTGTTGTGCAGCCCTTTCTTGTGCTGAGCAGCAGTGCTGGATGCTGACATCGACACGTCGTGTAGCTGGTCCGCCTACTTTTGATGTGCTGGCCTACTTGCAATTACTTGAAAATTATGGTGAGGAATCTGGATGTTTCAAATAGATGCAAATTTAAAACAGCCTGCAGGCTGTAAAATCAAAAGCTTTGATTTTACATGGTTCTTTAGTTTCTGGCTTGTTAGTGAAATCAGCAGAAACTTTATTAGCAATGATGAAGCTGCAGCAAAATGCAGTGAGTTTTGACTGACGGTGAGACTTGTGAACTGAATTTATATTTTGGATATAAGGGGTTGTTTCCTTCTGTAGAATAAAATCAAAGCATTGACCAACTGTTTCTGGTTTAGGTAAAAGAACACCATTGAAGATTCAGCTTCAGCACCATGTGGCACTGAAAGATACTATTCTGCAAGTCCATTGCCATGTAGCTGTGCGAGCTTGGGACTAGCAATGTGGGGAAGCAATAAGTTGAGACAGAAAATTTTTTCCCTTACATCCTACTTCTTCAGTTGCTTGACCATTTCCTGCCATCCAAGACTGTAGATATTGTAGCAGTTCTCTTTAATACTCCATCACACGCTATACTCATGTCACTGCTGCCTGATCCTGACCTACTCAGGTGTCTGTTAATGCTTCTCCCACCAAAGTCACTTTTCACTGTGATCAGGGAGGATAAGACATCATTGAGTAGTTGTGACGTTGTCCATCTGCCAGCATTTTAATGCAGCCAGTTCTAAATCTGCAGAGAAGGATCAAACATAGGCTTTTCCTTGTCATTGTTACTTCTGGCTTATGCTGCCCCAGACCTTTCAGGCACCGTGCCTTTCTCCTGGGGGTGGTGTGGAGAAAAAATGAGTGCTCACTTACAAATGAAAGAGAATTAATGAACAATCTTCCTGCAAAAGATTGTGTGGTGCCTATCTAGAGTCACTTCATGTCTTCACAGCAGACATGGGAGAGCAGACAAACTGCTGCAGATTCTACTTCATCACTCCCAGTTAAAGAGTAAACAATCAGGCAAAAATAATGCAGCTCTGTTCTGTCAGTACCTACCTTTTGCATCAACAGAGTCAGACAGAAGGATTCCTTCAGGTGTTGTAACCCAGAGCTTTTGGAACAGCACATGAAATGTAAGAAGTAATCCAGAGATTTTATGTGCAGGTATGTTTGAAACATATTAATAAATATTTCCTTTATTTAATGTGTTTGGTAACGTCTCTAATTATAGTAATTTATTATTCCTAGTCTAAATGGTCATTGTCTCTTACCACATACATTAAGCTGTTCTCGTTCTCCTGGATTTCTTGTTTCCTGAAACAGTAGCCAGAAGAGAATATATGTGAAATTTATGGTGCTTTTGGTTAGTAGCCCTCCAGGACTTTGATAAATCAGTACTACTGGAACAAATTTTAGAGCCACTGCTTCTGTGTGACCTTGAGACATCCAGATCTTGTGCTTCCCTGCAGCAATTAAAGCTTTCTGGGTCTGTGCTTCAGGCAGAGATATTTCAGCCATCCCAGTAACTACACGAGGTGTTTGTCTGATCTCTCACTGTTGCAAGAATTGGACAGGGTTTTGCTCCAGCTCCACTGTGTTCTCTGTAGGGTGAACGTGCCTCTCATTGAAGCCTTAATTCTCTTCTTTTGTTGGTGATATCCATCGAAGACATGAGGGCAGAAAGCTTAGTTTTCTCTAGATAAAATAGATAGAGGAGTTTAGATAATGATACTGCCACTTTATTTTTGTACTCACAGTGTTTTATTCAGGAAAGTAGTTTATATGGAGAATAGGAGCAGCGTTATCTTTTAGTGACATTTGATGTAAGTATATTTCTAAATCTGCATAAATTCTCTTCATTGTTTTTGCAGCATTTCTCCAGGGATAGTCCTCAGCTCATAAAATCTTTGAGTCACAGAATGGTTTGGGTTGGAAAGGGACCTTTTGCATTTAAAACAGATGTGACGGCTGGGATCAGACGGAATTAGGATCCTAGATCTAGGAACATAGATTCTGTTCAGTGCTAGCTCTAATTGTTTTAATTGTTTGAAAGATGTGCTGGCTTGTGACAACAATTTTGAAGAAGAAATTGGAACTGTTCTTGGTTATGAAAATATTTCAGAGCTTCGTAGGAGTTCACTCAGGAATGGCAGTAGTGCCTAGAACCTATGAGTAAAGCTAAACCTGTTTGGAATAGCAGAGTGTAGAAGAAGCGTGGAAGAGGGCAGGCATCTGTGATGAAAAAAGAACTGATTCTGATGCTTTTGGTGGTCATGTGATAATGAAAAATGAAGGGAATGGCATATCCTGGCAAGAATTCAGTAATCACTGAAGAGAGAGTTCAGTATGATGCCAAATGATATAGTTACATGATAGCCTTCTACAAAGAGAAAAGATTTTGGAGATTTGTAAACATTAGGACCTTTGACCTTCTCTGAAAAACCCATTTACTGTTAAAGGATGGCATGTTAAATTATGTGCTTGAAAAATGTGAAAATAGGGAGAGCTATGTAACCGTGGGACTAATGCAGAATCTGGTGCTCTTAGAGAAGGCTCTGTCTGTCGGGGTTTGGATCAAACTGGGTTTAACAGGAAGTTGCCAGCATTCCTGTTTGTACTGGCCTAAATCCTCACGGACAGCATTTCAGAAGCTTGTGAAAAGAAGAGTTGGAACATAACCCGTTCTTTCCAAAGCATTCTCAAAAAGTAAATGAGAGCCATTCAGCCAATACATGATGTGCAGTGGGTATAAATCTTTCAGGGCTTCAGATGAAATCCAGGGTGAAAAAATCTGAGAGTTGAGCCACACAGTATCTGGTTCTATGTGAATAGAAGTCTGACTGTTCCTGGGTACCATGGGATGCGGCTGTCTTCCATTTTGTTAAGGAGAAATTATTTTTGCTTTCTCAGTGCTTAATTTTTAAATGAATAAATTTTATTAAAATTGAAACTGCTTCAGAATTGTTGCAGTAATATGGAATTCGTAGATTTCTGTTCATTCTAGGATGTCAGAGAGAATGTAAGATTTTTAACATTACGCAGCTCCCTGGTGCATGAGAGGTGTTTGTTCCCCTTCTAGCTCGTGACCTATTTAAAACTGAGCAGTGTGATGTGCTTTACATACCCCTTCTGGTACAACCACAATTAATCTTATTTTTTTTCCAATTTCAACATTTGCTGCAATAATTTTCACATGGTTGATCACAGCAGCCATTAGGGAGGTAAGGTTATAGGATCTGGGAGCAAAAAGCTAGTCAGACAACATTATAGCAGGTTGTTTTCAATGACAAACTGAAAATAAAAAGGATGATGAGCAGTGATGTTCTGAGTGTTAACATCTTTGACCTGCAGATTCAGGTAAAGTCTAAACATGAGAAGAATAGAGCATACTTAAAATTTTTGTTCCAATTTCGTTATGTAACTTAGTGTTTGTAGTGTTTAGGTGTATTTATAGATCTCTTTTGAGGTCACATATTTTTGCAGTTTCACAAGTATTTTCAGTATCACACATGATTTTATGAATCAAATGGAAACATAGATTTAAATTCTGGTGAATAACTGCTCAGGTTTTTCCTTGGCCTTGTGAAATAACACAAGCTCTTATAAACGTATTGTTAGATACATTTCTGGTGTTCTTTTGAAAATTAGTATGACCATAAAAGATAATACCCACTGATGAAATCTTTTTATGTCCTTTTTGTATGCATAATTTATTCAGAAAAAGTGGCGCAACTGTGCCTTTCCTAGAGTTTCTTTTACATAAATAAATTTGGAATGTATTTATGTAAATACATAATTATTTAAATCTTAAATGCCTAATTATTCCTTCCACTCAGACAGGAGCATTGGGTGTCTATACAGGCATCCTCCCTGGGTGCTTTGTTCTTTGGGGAGTGCTGGTGGGCAGGGTGTGCTGAGCCCGCTGCCTCCCTTCGTGTTGGCCACAGGATGCAGGCTGGGGAGCTGGACACAGGAGATGTGTAAACCTTCCCTTCTTCCTATGCAACTCAAAACATGATTAGAAATGAAAGATGGTTTGTGTGCCCTGCAGCCCTCGTGCCTTTTTTAATCCTTGGTGCAGTAGCTGGGAGATGGTGTACAATAGCCTTGGCAGCTGTGGAGAGCTGAAGCTCAGTTATCATTAATGTGTGGTTGCTAAGGAACCCCTGATAGTTTCCCAGCTGTCACCACTGGGATTGCTGGCATTGTTCTTTGGCCCTGCAAGAGAATCTCCTCATCTAATACAAAAAAAGATAGCTACTTCCCATTTTCTATTCCCCCAGAGTTGCTGAATGGTCCACTGAGGTAGAGGAGGGGAAAACAGGGCTCCAGGAGAAGATGATTGCTCTTAGTTTCACTGCTGTTGCGGCAGGCAGCTGATGGTAAAGCGCCGCAACCTTCTGAAAGTGCCTCCAGGGAAACCGCTCGGGAAAGCCACTAAACTCACACGTCGGAGACCTTGAAAGAGTCGACGACAAAGTGCCAGGAAAGGTCTTTGTATGGGGTTCCAAGGGAGAGGCTTATTCCAGCCGTGCAGGCGAAGGGTCCCAGGGACGAAAACAAAAGCTAGAGCACGCTGGCAGGGCCAGGTTTGTATATGGGGCCGGTGGGGGCGGAGAGAGAGCACCAGGGACCAATAATCTGGGGGCGCGGGGGCCGTGCACAGGCGGGACTGGGGTACGGGAGCTAATGGGGAGCTCTGAGGGACGGGTGAGGGAGCAAGGGCCAACAGGGAAGGGAAAACCTTCTAGATAAGGTAAAAAGGGGCGGAGAGACCAACGGGCCAACCGGCGAGACAGAGCTGGGGTACATTAATATAATGAAACAAAGTATCCTGGGAGAGGATCCTGACTTTCGCTCTCCCTAACCAAGAGGTGCCACTCGGGGTCCTTCCCTCCAGGGGACGCTCGCGGTACCTCTGCCAGGCGGCCCGCGGGCCTCCACACGCTGCGCCGTGAGGAAACTGCTTGGTGCGTAGGAATGGCTCTCAGCTCTGTGGGAGCACGCATCTCCCGGAGAGTTCTGACATGTCTGATGTAAGGTGTTTGGAAATTCCGGACCAGGAGTCTGCACTCCTCCTTAAACCTTCCAACTACTCCCTAAAGAATGGACATATCATATGCTAGCAGGGTGTGTTTCTGCCATAGCGCTTCAGGAAGAATCCCTTATACACTGGTTATTGTCTGCCACTCACTGGATTTCATAAATACTTGCTTGTCTGGATATTCAATAAGACATATTTTAACCTTAATAGTTTTATAATGTTCAAAAATTGCTTAGCTCTGCAGCTTATCAAAGAACATGCACTGATTAAATAGGCCTTTCTGGTTACCTTTCTGAATATAAATTTTTATCATGTTCACTAAGTTTTCAAGGAATCTTAACATTCAGTAAACTAATTAGTAGGTATATTTTCCATTACTTTCATTGTTTTGGAAGGATTTCCAAATCAATGTCAAAAAACTTCTATTTCTTTCCTAATTCGTCTTCTTTTTTAGCACTCATGATGGAATGTGGCGTTTATTCTGCTGCTGTAACATACTAATTTTAGCTTGAGCTGTATTATCAAAGTAAGGCCTTTTGAGGGATATGAAATTGTGTTGTGTCATAATTGTAGGGGTTGGACTGAAGCTGTGTGTGGGTTAACTGGAATCATTATTTTCTAGAGATTCTTTCGATTTTGTGATAATTGTAGGAGTAAGTTTTTAAATTGAAATGCCGTCTCAGTAGTGCTGCAGATATTTCTGCTTTTTGTCTAACTGGACAGGCTTCACAAATTCTAGAATCTCTTTCTTACGGTCAGGTAGAAGAAAGTAATCTTGGCCTTTTTCTTTTCTTCTGCAAAATGTCCTCCTAACCAACGAGAATTTTCCTTTATAAATGACTGCTGAAGTGCATTTTTTATTTAAGTCGGTGATGAAACTCTGATAGGGCCAGGTTGCCAGCACAAGTTTTTTCAAGTGTTCCTTTAAAGCTGTTGCTTATCTCTGTGTGGAGATGCTAAGGAAATTAAGGAAATAATTTTTTTAATAATTAAAAAAGAAAAAGAATAAGACTGCAAGTGACAGACTGCTGAGCAGTGACTGTTGTTTATGAAATGTATAGAGATGCGTGAAGGCAGCTTGTTCTTTCCAAGCTTGAAAGTTGTATCAGAATTTCCACAATTACAACAGTGACTTCAGTGAAGCTTTCATTTTAGGATATCCAGCTCTCAGTCTTGAGGTCACTGTGGATAGGGAATACAAAGACCAAATATAGGTGAAAATGTTTTTGATATTGCAGCCAGTCTCTGCCTTTTCTGAAAAGATCTTTCCTGCTTTTTGTAGGCTGTGGGTTGTGTGCCAAAGTAAGGACAACTTCAGGGGGTTTATATGAGCTCTGATTTCTGTGTGAGATGCAGGGCTGGGGTATTGAAGAGGTGGGTGTTCTTGAAGGCTGGATTTGATGTTTTTGTCTGCCCAGACTGCCTCACCATGTTGTATAAGTGCTGCAGTGAGGCAAATAAACGTGAACACCCTCAGTGAAACATGATTGTCTCCCCATGGTCAGCCACTGAGCCCGCTTCGTGGGAGCTCAGTAGTCATCTGCTGTGCTGGAGAGGGGAAACTGAGAAGACAGAGAACAAATGGATAGAGAAGAGGGTATGCCATGGAAATCTGAGCTTGGGGACCTGACCCCCAAACTGGGAAAAGCTATCTGAAAATCAGTTCAGTTCAGGAATCTGAGCTGTTCAAATGAAGAGGACAGGTTTTCACATTTAGCATTGGATTTACAAAATCAATTGCTATACAACTGAATAAGGAGAAAAAGAGTATAACAACTAATCAGATCTTAGTGCAAAAAGTATGTCAGTATTTTTGTTAATTTAGTAATCTACCCAGAGTTTCCAAGAAATGGAAATGAAAGGTGACTCATTCACTGTAAACATGAAATTGAAAATAAAATATATTACATGCTCTGAGTCGTAGCCCTCTCTCCTTCCACATGTACTTTAGAAAAAGCAGTCATTTGTATATTCTCATGCTAATTTATTCAGACATATAGTGGAGAAATGCATTTTAAGTGATTTAACTGTCCTCCCCTTTGTCTTCTTTCAAATTGTTATGGTGATAGAAAATGTGAGACATACGGATTGGTATGGCTTTATGGATGGGTGTGAAATTGGGAGCAGGAAGATACTTGAAAAATGTTGTGTTTGAGTATTAGAAAGTGTCATGAATTGTGATTAGGGATGTGCAAAAACTTGTTTTAAAATAGAAGCGGCGTAGACTAAGTTGAATTGTTTTGTGAAACAAAGCATGATTCTCTAGTTCCCTTGTGTGCTGGAGTGTGAATGGAAGGAGCTGATGCAGGGCACTGCTTTTGTGGGAGGGATGCTCTTTCTCGCCCATGAGCACTTACTGCTGGGCTTGTCTAGGGTGTCCCATCCATGCCTCCGGCTGCCCTGGAAGCACAGAGCTCCTGAGATCACTCACTTTTCCAAGGCAGGCCCTGCCATCTCTGCTGGGTACCAACAAGCTGAGTTTAGGAGGCTCATTAGTGTCAGTAAAGCCATTCCTCAGCCTAAACCCATGTTGAAGGACACTGTTTGCAAGAGAGAATTGTGAGAGGTCTCACCATCACTAAATGCAAAACTGCCCTGGATATGACCTAAATATGCAGTGAGAGGAGATATTTCAGGGTGATTACTGGTTTGGTGTAGTTAAAAAGGACCCAGGGTGGTCTAAACCAGTAATAACAGATGATTGTAAATGTTGTGCATTAGAGGCTTGCAGGGAGAGAGTAACAAGGCTGTGAAACCTTCGTTGCCCTTAGAACAGATTAATGCAATGTCTGTAATTTGCCTGCTCACTCACAAGACCAATAAAGCAAGCAAAGAAAGGTCTCTTAGATGAGGAAATTGGAGAGGAGGGATGATGGCAGATGATGATGGCAGAGGCTCGTCAGAGGCACATCATTTTAATCAGTGAGGGAGAAAAGGCACCACTTGATGGGTATGGATGCCTGTTGAATTCTATGCAACCTTTAACATTTAGCAAAATAATTTCCCTGCTGATGTTTAACCAGGTCTCTCTGCTGCTTTTCAGTTTGTATTGCACTAATTACAGCACTCTTGTGACGTATAAAATGCAGTGGATTAGTGGCGTGCAAAGCTGTGCCAAGATACGCACCTGACTCATGGAATTGTTGGAAGCACTGTTTTCCAAGAGATTTTTCAGTTAAAAGTTTTGAGATGTGTTCAGGAATGGAGTGTTCGGAGCTAAGCTTGAGAATTGTTGTAATATTACAGATTCCAGAGTATGAGTAAGAGCTCTTGAACAGATTACCTGAAAGGTTGGAAGATACATCACAAAATTATTACTATTAATAATAAAATTATTATTATTATGAGTCATTAATTATTTTTCACAGGTTCTGTGAAAAAAATAAATATACTTCTCACAAACAGGGCTGTATATATGTTTGGTAAAAATCCTGGGATTCGTATTTCCTGGACACAAAGTGTATGGAATGATTTTCACATGTAGAGAGAAATCAGAGATTTAACTGCAGCTAAGCAAAGGAACGTGGTTGGCACACCCCCCAAGACAGTGATGGTTCAAATTGTCATGTGTGTGTGTACAGGTGTACAGAGATGGTCAAGAATCCCAAAGTTGTCCAGCTGCATCAGCACAAGGCTAATAAAACTGGATTTTCTGTCACTGCCATACTCATCTTGGTAAGACTGCAGGGGTTATTCTGGGCCAGGACTGGCATGGCACAGCGCTGTACTAAGTGTGCTGTGGAAGTTTACCCTGCAGTGAGAGTGCTGTCTCTCTGCCTGTGTCTGTGCTGCAGAGATGGATTTCCCTGAGTCAGTGCCAGTGCAGGCGTCTCTGCACTGTGTTTCACTGCACAGGGTGAGTGTTCAGGCTTTTCAGTAACACTTGCCCGGTGCAGTCAGAATCATTTCAGGTGCTCTCTGGAATAATTTCAAATGTACTCACTAAAGAGATTTGAGATGTGAATGCTGCTGAAATGAGGAACCAAAACACAGGCACTGCAATCTGTGTTAGTTTGTTCTGCAGTTTAGGAGCTTGCTCAGGCACAGTGAATGAGAAGAATATGTATGTTTAGTGAGTGGTTGTTTTTTAATGCCTTCTTTTTAGATTATTGTACTTCACCTGCAGCTTACTCATTAGATTAGTTGTAATTGCTGTGTTTTGCAGCATTTAATTTAGTGCTGTATAAGTTGTTGCATTGAGCAAAACTCACGTGCTCAGGTTTGTTTAGCCACAAAACTGTGTCTGTCTGCCCAGCAGAGCAGAAGCACAGAGCACAGACCCTGTGTGCTTCTGGCTTGTTCTGACAGCATGCCTGATATTTTTACGAAAGTCTGTACAAGACAGTTACTTTGGTCTTGACCAAAATAACTGAGATCCAGTTTACTGACCCATAATGAAAAACTCTTTATGCCTTTGCAACTCTCTTCTGTTAGTCAGACACATTTCCTTCTGTACTGGTTGTGAAAGCTCTCTTTGCTTAGTCTGGTGGAGAGTTGTGGAGTTTGTTATGTGTTTCAAAATGTGTGTTTGTAGCATCAGAAAAGTGGGGTGAAAGGAGTGCAGGAAGTCTTCCAGAATCCATGCATCCCAAACCAGAACCATATGTTATAAGAGGGCAATTCCAACAGTTGGTTTCTTTTCTTTAGAATGTCTATCCCTATGTGTGCTGCAACCTCTCAGTACAATCTATACTGGTATTTCACTATTCTTCTTGTTAAAATATTTCCCTTTATTTGTTTTTCTTCCTTCCATTTAAATATTTGTGGTTTTTATTTTCTCCTGTCCACAGGGAACAGATGATTCAATTCCTTTTTATATATTTGAAAATGACCCACAATTTCTGTCACTTTTCTCTTTGCAGCCTCAGTTTCCTCATTTCTCTAAATTCAAGTGCTCTTTTTTGAGGATCCTTGTGCATGTCCAGTGCTCTCCTCCCCTCTTATTTTGGAAAGAGGTTTTGAGTGGGGCAGAGAGAGCAGAGTCTTTAATGTCCACAACTATTCCACATCACTTCAGCTCTGGATTTATCATTGTTAAAGAAAATGAAAGGTAACCAGATGTTTCTACAGGCTAAAACCTATTTATTCACTTCTCTTCAATATTGTTTGTTTCAGGCAGAATTGGAGATGGATTTGCAACAGGGCAGCATGTTTCCCTTGCATTAAAATGTGAATTCCCTTTGTGATTCCTTTTTTGTAGGACTATAATACAGCTGGCAGTTTGCTTTTTCCAATTTGAGTATAGACATTTGTGCATGTTGAAATGTGCGTTTTTAAATTGCTTGTAGGTGTAGGTCTGCTTCTGCTAGTTATTGAGACTATTTCAGTTTTCATCTTGCCCTTTGTAATCATTGTTTTCTCTTTCAGCTTTCCCTCTTTTTCATAACCTCAGCTGAGAATATTTAGGGTTTTTTCCAGTTGCAGAAAAAAATTCTGATGAGCCTTAATTTAATACCTATTTCCATTTGATAGTGGGCCTTCATTGTCTGTTCCAGGATATTTGCCCTGATGATGTTTTTGTATAGTCCTTAGACTAGTTTCATTTAGAGCGTGTTTTTTGAACCTGCTTTCTGAACCTCATTTGTCATGGGGTTAAAAGCCATGCTAGAGAAATGACACATATTATTGTAATCTCCTTTTAGTCACATCCCCCGGTCCTGTTAGGGAAAGAAAGGAGATTGTTTGAGCCAGCCCAAATTAGTGTAACTTACTTTCAGTTTTCTTTTTCTGTGCTTGCAGTGGATTTTTTAAAAAAGAGTTATAGTTAGATTTCTATTCCATTACTCTTCCTTGCTTTCCTTTTTTTGTGGAATCCTCACTTTAGGGATGTATTATTTTTCCCTACTTCTCCAATTACCTCATCAGTACTCCAACAGGGTCTCAGGTGAATCACTCATGACTTTCAGGCTTGATCAGGGTAAGATGGGATGAAACTAAACAGGTCAAGGCAATTTGAAAGATACTAGGTTGTCTTAAGTATTCTTCAGTGTGTTCTTTTCCAGTATTAATCTGAAATCTCATATTCTTTTTTGATTTTAAGTTATTTTTGCATCTGATCTTCCAAGTAATGTCTGAAAAAAGAAAAACAGTGAACTTCTTATCTTTCATAGTAGAATCTGACTCTAGAGATTTCCCCGTAGTGCTCCAGCATTTACTTCAACTTCCTCCTACTCTATCAATGTTTGCTGAACTTTTCTTGCAGTGTTTGGTATCCCTGGCTAATTCAAATTTTTTATATGGTTTGCTAGTGTTGATTTTTGTCCTTTATGTGTTTGACTTATTTTATATTTGATTCTAGTATCTGACAGAGTTTCTGTTTTGAATAGGTGACTGTCATCCTCCTGAGAAGGGAAAGAAATTTTTGATGATTTTAATCCATTTGGGCCTTTTTCTCTTGATTTCCCGCAGCGTGACTGTTTGTCATAGGTCTCTCTGTGTTTGCCCAAGGCATCTTTCTTCAAGCCCATCCTTTTTATTTTGCTGAAGGAAAAAAGTAACCAAAACTGTATCCTGGCAGAGTAAAATGTTTGAGTCAAAAGGCACCCTGTGTGCATGGAGTGGTGCACCCTGGATGCAGAAAGCAAGAGCAGCTGTAACCCACAGGCTTTTTTGCTCCAAGGGGGCAGCTGCTGGAGTAGAATGGGGCTGCAGGAGGACCAGCTGTCCCTGGTAGGAGAAGCACAGCTTGTCATTTGGAGAGTGCCGAGACAGACTTGCGACTCGCCTGATCTGCCCAAGAAAGATGAGTGGTGCAGAAACAGGCTGAGAACTGTGCTGTGGTTTGTTTGGAAGTGAGAAACAGCGGATATCCAGCCTGTAGCACTTGTGCTGAAGTGAGGTGGCCCGGAAGCCCTTCTTGTGGGGTTGGTTGGTGCCGACTAAATAACTCCAAGGTGCAGTGTCGGGATTAGTAGTGTTGGGACGACTGAGAGATACCACAGAGATGTATTCTGCTAAACCAGTCTCATTTTTATTTGAAGGATGAGACAGGGAAGATGTTTCGAACAACATCTCTAATATAAAAGCAATAGCAGTTACAGTATCAATTGCGATAGAAGCTGCAGCAGGTGTCAAAGCTGAAGCCGCAAAAGCCAAAAAGCCCCTACTTTTTTGTTACCAGACCTAACATATTTTTCTAAGCCAATAAGCAAATGCCAAAAATCATGCTACCACACTTGTACCAATCATCACCGTACCAAGTTTACCGCAATGCGCATTTTCTTGACCAATCATCATATTGTCATTAAGGCCTATTGCACGGGCTTAAATTGTTACATCTTAACTTTCTAGCGACTCTACTGAAAGGCTTATTGTTAAACTTAATAGTTCTTTACTTTATTACTTATCATTATTTTTTCCTACCTATTATATTGTCATTACTTGCTAAAAATATATTTCTACTCTTATATTATATTTCTTACTCTTATAAAACATACTTCTCTTAAAGCTATAAAGCTATTTTCTTATTTTAAAATATAAAAGCTCACTGTTCTAACCCAGGCAGCCTTCGCTAAGGTCTCAGATCGAAACATGTATCCATTTCTATCTGTTCAAGCACAGTGCTGTGTATGTTCTCTGTCAGCACCTGCGAACTCTCTGTAATTCCGTTTCCCACAGTGCAACACACCCAGCTCCTGGTCAGGTTGGTAACAGGTGATGTGCATCCACCTGAGAATTATTTCATGGAGAGCTGCAGCTCCTTGCTGCTAATAAGGAGCTTGTTGGGTGGTGAGTGGTGCAGGCCTGGGACATGTTCTGGCTCTGCTGCTCACCAAACAAGTTCTGTTTTTCCATGCAGTCCCGATCATTGGACAGCAACAGCAGTATGGCAGAGTGGTATGTCTCTGTATAACCGAGTGTTGATGTCTCTTGGATGTAGTAGCTTCATTATTTGCACTTAGCCTAACTTATAATGGCACTTTTCCTCTGTGGACTTACTTGTTTATTCATTCGTGTGTGTTTTTTGCTTGGCACTGAAGCTGCTGCAACAAATTAAATATTTTTGCTGACTGTCCTTAGCAAATATTTTTGAAAATGAAACTGAGAAAATGGAACTGTTCAGAAATTCTCTGATTTAAAATGAAGACAAAATGAGTTATTGGATCTGTTTTTTTCAGCTTATTACCCATTGATGAGTATGGTAAGGCTTTTTTTTTTTTAAATGATTTAAATATTGTGAGTAATTCATTGCAACATGACTGTGCATAAAACTTCTCAATGAAGCAGTAGCATAATGTAATTTAGTCACTGTAGCTTCTCCATTTGACCTTTAGTGTGATAGTAAACTGCAAATGCAAAAGGATAATATTCTTCAAAGCACATCCATGTGATTTAGAGAATTGCAGATGACATATATAGAGAAGTAGTTCTGTATAGCTATTATGGTAACACTTATCCTCCTTTAACTGGATATTTCACCAAGGAACTGTAAGCAAAGAGGTTTCAAAAAGGTTTACAGGGTTTGAGTGGGATATTGAGTCCTACAGAAGTTAATCTGTTTGTGCTAGTATATAGAGCTATAATCTTGACAAAAAAGGTGTCTCTGGCTGTAAGAACTGGAGATCCAGAGCACTCATGTGGAACGTGGAAAATAAGGGAGTTCAATTTTGACTATTTCCCGTGGGGTTTTTTTGGGGTGTTTTTTGGTTTTTTTTGTTTTTTTGTTTTTTTTTTTTTTTTAATCCATGAGACTGGCTGCTTTGATCTGTTGGCTGCGTTAACTACGCCATATTGTGAGCATTTGGTTCTTGGCTTTTTCATAACTGGTATAATGAATTTTCTACTCATGAAAAGCTGAATGCCTTCTATTCATTTCAGTGAAATGTCTGTTTTTCTTTATTGAGCGGACAACGGAAAGATGATAAACTCGTTATCTGTGGTATTTCTAATGGGCTGTTTGCTTTGTGCTTTGTACAAACTATCAGTACAAAGCCATGTATTACTTAAAAAAATTAAATCTTTAACCTTTTCTAAAATAGAAAAATCTGGCAAATTTTGAGAAATCCATCTGAGTGATAGAATGATTTTTCTTTTAGGATGCATTACTGACTAGGAAGACTTTATTAGAATATTTGATTTTTGACATATGGTATTTGATGAACTGTATAGTCCAAGGATTTGATACCAGCATATGGGGCCTTCATTTGAAGTCCAGAGGTTCAAATCTTACTTTTTTCTGATGATTAGAGATGACACATAACAGCTGTTCCCTGTCCTACTGACAATCTGTCCATTTATTAGTCTACCAATGCCCTCATCAGAATTATTTTAAATTAAACAGCTGGAATGTCTCTAGTCCCTGGTGGGAGGCTGGTGGTGTTGCTCATGTTTTCAGAGGGACTTCTGTGGTCCTTTGCTGAATCAGAGCCTGAGTAAGAGAATGAACTCATGAGTGAGTAGGCACAAAGTACCTCATGAATCAGGTCCCTTTGTTATCTTAAAGAAGTTATTTCTAAAAAAAATGCTCCTCCCAGAAAAAAGAACGAGTTTTAATGGCTTGGGAAGAGTTTTCCCCAGTCTTAATGTATAGATGGATAGCTAGATATTCTGGGGGAAAATTCTGTACCTTTCCCTGGAGAGGAACTGCAGAATAAATTATTACTTAACCTAATGGTAACGTTTGGGTCAGTTCTTTTGAAGATAAATTAATCCTCATTTGAAGGTCATGCTGTGGCTGGTATTGTTTCCAGCTCAGTGATTAAAAGCTTAGTTATCCTCTTCAATTTCTCCTGGATTGGTGCCATGTGAGTAGGAGCTGAGTCTGAGCTTGACAGGGACCAATAGGCCAGTACATTGGTCTGTGTATTGATAAGGAGCTCTTACAGAGAGCAAGAGAGTAGTCACATTCATCTTTTGGGTTTGTTCTCTTTAAGAAGTGAATTACTGCATTTTGGAAGCAATTTTTTTTCCACGTCAAAAGTAGCTAAAACTTACTTTACTGATTTATCCTCTGAAGTTCTCATTTTTTTCCTGTTTTGTAACAGCGAAGAACATTGAGAAGTGAAAGCTTATGGAAACGTGGAGCTAGGCAGGCATTGTTTCTGTCTGAGTTTCAACCTCACAGTAGGGTTCTGGGTGGTTCCTTCACTCTAGGCCCTCTTCTAATCAGAAGAGAAATGTCTGCAGGTGTTGGAGGTCAGAGCTCTCACTGGTTCTCCAGCATTAACCTCATCCATGTCCCACTTGGAGCAAGCTGGAGCTTAGGGAGCTTTCATTCCAGAAGATTTTTCGTCAGGGTGTGTGGGGGGGAACAACAGGCCTATTTTAAACAGAATACAAGGCTGTTTGGAGCTGCACCTCTGCACAGCTTTCCAAAAGCTTCTGATTAGTCCCTGTAGGTTTCGCTGAAGTGCTGAGTAGGAATGCTATTAGCAAGGTTTGTACCTGTGGTGCTCTCAGGTACAAGCTCTCAAGGGAAGCAGGAGGAAATCTGCAGTTGGTGTTGGGGAAGGTAAGCAGCCTCATTTGGAAGTAATGATGATTGTCCCATTATTTCCAGAGGGCAAGAGGGAGTGTTGGAGTTCTTTCAAGCTGACAGCAAGACAACCAGTGTGACCCAGAAGTTTCTCTTGGGGGGGTCTCTTCAGCCAGGCAGGCTGCAGAGAGCCACACCCCTGCAGCAGTGCTGTCCATGCAGCAACCAGGGAGGGAAAAGTGCCTAGACACTTTAATTGGTCAGATAATGAACTTTATTCCCCTTATCATATAATATATTGCTAGTTTCTCATGCTGATTGCCTTTTCTCTGGCATGTAGATCCACTTACACCACTATTTTTGTAACTTACTGAAACTGCAAGTTTAGCCAGGTCAGATAAAATGTGTATTTTTGTTTTGCTGTTTTTTGTGTAATTACTCTAAATGGTCATGAATGATCAGGAAGTTTCCTTGCAATGTAGCACCCATTGAATGCAACATCCAAATGTTATATGGAAATAATTTTGTTCTGTTAGAAAAAAATGATCTTACAGACATTGTAAATCGCTTTTTACTTGATTAGCTGAGAAGACTGTAATTACCAAAATTGTTTTCTAGGGTAACTGTTATTATGTGGTTGGCTTTTTGGTAGTTTTCTGTTACTGTGGTATTAACAGGCTGAATCAGCAGCAGATGTGAACACACTTCAGTGACTTTCCCAAACCTGAGTTTTCAGAGCTAGCTGTTTAATACACTGCTCAAAAGAATTTCAAATGTTTTGAATTTGGGACATTTTTCTGTGCCAAAGTGATTGATGAGACTAATTTTAAATCTAGAAGTTGTCATTCTGTGACTGCTTAACAAGGACAAATTATTTTTGTCTAAGTTGGAAGAAGAGTGTCTGAAAAGCAGGAAAAATAGTTAATAACAGACATGCCACAGCTGCTGTGTGGGTGTTGTAAGATGAGTAAGTATACAGAATGCAGGTGTATACACTTGTTAAATAGCTTTTTTGGGTGGGTTTTTTTCTTGTTGTTGCTGTTAGTATATGACTACCAGTTTAACAGGAGAATGTTTTCCATGCTACACTTTCCCAATAAAATGTTGCAGTTTGGCCATAATTCTGTAGAGAGAACGTGTGATGAAGAACATTAAAATTATGTTGAAGGCTTGGGCAACTTTGAAATAGATTTTTTTGCTTTCAGAGAATGGTTCCTAAAAAAGCCGAGCAACCCAACCCAAAATGACAGAAAAGCCTCAAATGAAACAAAAAACTCACTTAAAAAAAAACAATACAGAAAGAACCCCCCAAACCCAGGAAATACATACGGCTTAGAATGAGATAAGAGTAGTTTTTACTGATGTTTGCTTAGTGTGAAAAATGCTTGGAGGGAAGGATTGTTTAGCTTGGCCAGGAGCTGGTTGCCGAGGTGCTGCAGGAGTCCATGTGCAGACCCTCCTCCGCTCCATTCCCAGGCTGTGGGATGGGCTCTGAGTGCAGCTGGCCCCTTTGGAGCCCAGACAGGCTGGGGGCTTGCAGGAGGCCGGGTGGCTGCTGTTCTCTTTGGACACTGCTCTTTCCTTCTGCGTTAGGTGATCTTGTGCCAGGTGCTGTTCTTCCCATTTCTGTAATCGTTAAAAGGAGTGATACTTCCTTTCTTTTTGCTATTTCCATTATTGGCATCCTGAGAATGTCACGTGTGTTTAGCAAGCCTTCCAAAGATTGCTGCAGTCCCTAACACTTCCTGCTTCCTTCTATTCCTTTCCTTTTTCCCCCTGGCCTGATGGTGAGAGCAAAAAGCAGAATGTGTGGCTAGAATGGTGTTTCCCTCTGCTCCCCTGTTTATTTGCTCCTTCCCATGTGGTTTCCCTTAGCTGTGAATGCCATGAGCTGTAGCTGATAGCCTGTGTCCCTCCTGCTGGGTTCACAGTGCCCGTGTGCTGGGGCTGTGACTCCTGCTGCTGCTCTCAATCCCACAGCCATCCTTTGGCTGAAGAAAGGACAGCCTTTACCTCTGCTCTTACTGATTCTGCAGCATTAGCTCTGAGTGGG
This sequence comes from Oriolus oriolus, assembly GCA_013400235.1. Taxonomy (NCBI): domain Eukaryota; kingdom Metazoa; phylum Chordata; class Aves; order Passeriformes; family Corvidae; genus Oriolus; species Oriolus oriolus. The sequence goes on along the minus strand of VXBT01000044.1, from coordinate 188,557 downwards.
CCACAAACTTCAAATGCTCTGTGGGAGGACATCCAGGAAACTCACTTTTAAAATACACAGATAGACAACTCATCTCACATTCCTGCGGAAAGAAATTTGTATTAGAAATGTTGGAACTTTTTCCCTGAGCAAGAATAATGTCTTCAATATTGTGCGAAAATTGACTATTATAATGAAATACGAAAGATTTGTTCCCTTTCAGGTGGCAGTTATGCTTCTTAGTTTTGAAGATCAGGTCTCTGAAGGATTACACTTTTTAAAAATTCTTTTCACTTTTCAGAAATGATGTTCTAATAATAATCTAAAAAGTAAATTGATTAGATAGTCATTGAGTGTGATTTATCATTTTAACAGTGAGGTATTGTCTTATGAAAAAAGTTTTAATGCTGCATTAATATATCACAAGAATGATCTAGAAGAAAGGAAACGTCTCAGAAAGGTTATTTTCATGTTAAATAAACTTTCCAAGACAAAAGAACTCTACTGCAGTTTTTATATAAATGGAATTCACAGTCCTGAAACTATAAGATGATATGTCTCAGCAACCCAGGAAATTACAGCACTCATCCAGAATTGTAAGTGAAAAGCACTATAGGTACTTGTAAGTCTTGGAATTTGTGAGTGTGCTGCAAACAGAAGACTTGTTACTGTAATGAGAGGAAAGTAATTACATTTAAAGTAATTGGGCAATACTTAGCTAGTCAGTGAAAGAAATGTCTAAGTCAACTCTTACAAGAGCAGATCCAGAAATATGAAGGAAGACTCTGTTGATATTTATGTTGTAGTCATTTATTCACATTGTTTGCAAAGGCTTATGTAGTATTTCCTGCTTGTCTTGAGGAGATTTTTAATCTGATCTGTGTTTAGTCAAATTGTAAGTGACACTGGAAAACTGTGGGTTCATTGATAACATGGGATTCACCTCAGAGGAGCAGCTGCTCATGAGAAGCTCAGAGTGGCACAAAGCTGGATGCCTGAGCATCTTGTGCCCTTGCTGGGCACATGAAGCTAAGTTTCTGTATGAAATGTGAAAAAATAAGTATTTAAATCCTACATGTGAGAAGTTATTTGGTCTTGGGAAATCCAGTGCCACACTGACTGATTTTCTTAGTCTAGTTTTGCTAGTGAGGGCTTACCAGATAAAATGAAAATACAATGTTATTCTCTGGGAGTAGTTTCAGTGCTGGATGCTGACCTCTGTTCCCATGTACTGAATGTTGTTTTCTTCTTTGACACACAGCTGGAGATAAAAAAAGAGTCTGGTGCAGAGGGAGATGGGACAGAGAAACTGAGGTTTCTGTGTTTGTGTTCTGTGACAGTTGGGATGTTGGAATCCCTTCCCCCCTGGTCAGGAGGTGCTGCTGTGCTCACCTGTCACATCACATGCCCTGAGAAGACCTCAGGCTGCCCAAGACATGCAATACAAAGGCCTGATGGCCGTGTGTGTACTGGTCTGCCATACCTGCTGCTCCTTCTGCTTGGTGTCTTTAAGGAATGCCTTACCTCTTTACTTCATTTAGCATTCCTGCTCTGTAACTTACTTTTCATCTGTATTTTCTTCCTCCTTATTCACTTCTCTACATGTATTTTTCCCCTCATTTTTTGCTTCCTCTAACACAATTGGGGTGCAGGGTCTGACAGTCAGTGTGTTACTCTCAAGAGCATGTAGAGAATCGGTGAGGGCTAGAGGAAATCCCTTATTTGTGTAGTGTCTGGTGAGAGTGAACAAGCTGGTGCTGTGTGATGTGCCCACATCAGCATGGAGCCTTTTCTCAGCTGGGCTCAGCAGGGAGGGTGCTGTGCACCAGGGGTGCCCAGGGCTGCAGGAATGAGCAGCACAGGGGCTGTTTGCAGGCAGCTGATGGAGCACGCCTGAGCACTGGCCAGCGTCCTGCCAGAAGACTCTGCAAGCATCAGCTGAGGGGTAAGAAATGTGCCTTCCAATGGTGAATAGGCTTTGGTGGGATGCAGACAGAAAAAATAAAAGAGCCTACAGACAGCAAACCGTCAGGCCTCCAAAGACTAACGTGGCAATTACAGAGAATTGCTTTAATTCTGTACAATTTTGCTTTAATTCTGTATGAAATAGCCAAGCTTTGCACCGAGTGACTAATTGGAAGAATAGTATGTGATTGCTTCAGTACTGTGTCTTATAATTAGTAGGGAGGAATAACTTACTTTCTTAAAGAAGAGTTTTTAAAACCAATTTAGAGGAAATTGCTTTTTCACATTGAGTTTGTGACACAGAGTTAAAGTTAAAAAGTATTCTCAGTGGGACAAAACAAACAGGGCAGAGCTGGGGATACTGTTTCTGCTCCTTCACCTTGTGCACCCTGTCAGAGCAGGCCCCCAGGACCATGGATCCTGAGTGTTTTTCTCTCTGACCATTACTCTGTAGTGTTTTGTGCTTGATGTTTATTGTTGCTATTTCAACTTTACATGATATTGAAGGAAGCAAATCTTAAGTCAGTTCTTCCAAAAACCCCACGAATGGTGTGGTTTCTCCAGAAAATACTGCTCAGGCTTTATTAACATGGGGAGAACACTTTCCTTAGCCTTTAACCAGAAAGTGCCTGAACCCATATTTTCTCTAAACAAAAAACCCCATCAAATAAGGAAGAATCAACATCTCTCTTCATAGATCTGATGTGAGAAGTTTTAGTCCAACCTATAATTTTTCAAAATTAGGAACAGCTGAAAGCAGGGGCTTTGTAAAGGAAATTGTTACACAAGCCTGTGCAAAGTAAGCCAATTTTTTTCAGATTTACTTTCTCACCTGCAATTTTTTATTTATTAATTTTCTCCAAACTTAATAGGAATGCACAGTTCTATGTGGAGAGGGGGTGGAGGAGAGATCTATTAAAATAATGCCACATGAGAGAATACTTACAAACAGGCTTCCTGGTTTGTTTTTAGTGTTGTGTGTCTGATACGGGGTTAAGGCTGAGTTCTGACCAGTTTGAAGGGCTTTCGTGTGACTGAACCTCTGACAGGGCATTCAGTTTGGGAAAATGGAAATTATGTATTGAAACTTTTCTGACTTTCTGCGACAAAAATTGTAATGAAATGTCTTATTTCCGACCAGTTTATATCAGCTGGATTTTTTCATGGGACTTGAACACCTTATTTCTTACTTATTTAGTGATCAAGAAAACAGCATTTACCAGCTTTACTGCTATATAAAAAATGCACTGTGGGGAGACCAGGAAATCATTGAGTCAATTAAACTGTAAAAATTGGGTCGTTTCAACTATAAAAGTTTGAAGCTGATGTATAAGTTAAATTGGAGGTTTAAACCACTGTTAACAGACAATAGTCTCTTAAGGTAATAAATGCACTAGGCAATGCAGTCCCATACTGATCTCAGTCCTGGAGCTGTTTTAAATGCCTTCAGCAAAACAAAATCCTCATGGCTCCACAGATTTTAAAATTACTTGTGTTAATAAGGATGTTAATAGAGATTGTGGTCTCTGTTCGTTTGTTTTAATAAAAACAACTGTTACAGTGTCTGTTGTCTGGAAGAAGTCAGAAGTTTTTCCCCTTTGCTGATTTGCATGTGCAGGCTGACGGAAGGTACTTCATTAGTGAAAAGTTCTGATCTGGTTGATCCCTTAACAGCCCCTTGTTTGGTATCCACAAATTAGCAACTATTTATAGCTCTTGAGTGAACACGTGAATTTGGGACCCAAAACTTTGAAATGTTTCCATAAAATGAGTGACATTGTGCAGTTTTTAGATATTGGTTACAGTTTATCCTCTTTTTATAGCTACTGTGTTACATATTTAGAGTATATTGGGTCAAACTCTGGGGCTGCTCACACTGTGCTGTGAAGGGGGTGCAAAATCCTCTGAAGCATCAAGAGGAACCGGAGTGTGGGACATGGTGGCTGTCAGTACTGTCGGTAGGGATGTAGCTTGAGAAAAATCCAGCTGTGTAAACCTTTGCCCCTAAGATTTGCTTGCTGTGGATTTGTGTAGCATATGCCTTCTGTGTAGTATAAATTATCTCGTCAGAGTACTGCCCTTTTCCACATCTTCTCAAAGCACTTGCTATGTAAAATACAAGCTAATCCTTTGCTTGTTGCATGTTTATTTTATAAAACTCTTTTGGTGTTTATGCTTTTTGAATTTAGTTTTAACAGTGGTAAGAATTAAATGGTGTTCTGCATTGATGTGCCACCAGGGAAGATGAATAAAATTCCTAATCTAAATAGAATCTATGTAAGGGTAATTTCTAATTTTAATAGGAATGTTGAAAGGAAGAAATCAAGTTCTGTATTTGCAGCATTTCTTGACAGATACTGATGCTGTAAATTATACAGTTGTTCTTCCTCCGTATGGATTTTGTAGTACTCACAGCAATTTATAGGTCTAGAGTGCAGCTGCTGGAAGTCATTTATTCTCAGTTCTGTATTAAATCTATCACGTATAATGCATTAACATTCAGTTCAGAGCTCAAGGGCTTATGGCTGCTTCTTTCTTGCTCTGAGTTTGTGTCCTAGAAGTGTTTGCAAGGTATGCAGAAAACAAAATTTAAAAACTTAAATTGATATACAAGAAAAAAAGAGAGGATTGTCCATGATGAATACTTGAAAGCAGCTCATTTTGCAGTTTCAGCTGAGCGGTGAAAACAAACCCTGCTGTTAACATTGCTGAAATTGGTAATGCTAATAAGCTTGTTTTGATGGATTAGCACTTCAGTCCTGTTTGCTTGAGTGACGCTCTTTACACACGTCAATTGGACGTGTCTTCAAGTTAGAGAAACTTAATATTCCCTGCAGTTTGGTTTGGGTGCATCTTAGGCTGTAGGAGACTGTCATTGATTTACTTGATTCAGCTCGTTTTAGTTGTGGTTTTTTTTAATTAGAAAAAAGGGAAGTACATTCTTTTAAATATTTGGGAAGTGTTTATAATGACTGTTAAAAGGAGTTAAACTATACCTGGAGTTTGACAGAAGAACAGGGGCAAAAGCCATGAAGATTTGTTGAATATATAAGCTGTGAGGAAACAGCAGTTGGAACAGACTGCCTGATATGAGTCCTGTACCTGTTTACTGTTGATGTTTTCCCATCTTTCATACTAAGATAATAAGTCTAGGAAAATGGAACAACGTTCTGCCCAAAATGAGGAGAAACTTGTACCTGGGGGGAACTTGAGCTGATTTGTTGGAGAAGAGATCCTGAACTCTTGTGGCAGATGTAATATGTTCTGGCATGATTACTTGTATAAAAAGACGACTAGAACAGGCTAAATGTGAAAGATTTGTTTTTGTCTGTTAAACCGTATCAGTGAAAGTGCTTGTGGACCCTGGATGAAGTGATCTGCCAGCACTAATAATTTACTTAGGTTGTTTGTAAGTAGCCTAATACCGCTATGGCAGAGAATGAAACAAGTTTTCAATCCAATAAACATCCCCAAATCCCTTCTAATTTTAAAACCTCAAAAAAGAAGCAAGTAAAATAATCACATATGGTATTATGAGAGTTTAATAAAACCGTGGAAAAAAATAGCTGTGGATGAATGTCATTCTGCTGCATTTTTTCAGTGAGTCATCTTCCATTGAAAAAAGTTCCAGGCCAGAATATTTCCTGAAAGCTTTAACAGCTTAGGTAAAGCTTCTAGATGTGATGAGACCTTCTGGAGGTTCCTAACTACTGAGCCCTCTCCTTGATGAATGGTTCCTGCTCTAGTTCTAGGCAAGCTCATTGGTGACAAATGTGACTGTAGCTGTACTAGGTGAAAATCTTTGTGAGCTAATGTATTAATTCGTATAGGGAAAAATGGCTTTACTACCTTTCCAAATCAGCTATTTCATCTAGGAAATGAAAGTTAACAGCAGGGTATTGGAGTGCAGGGATCACATCCTGAAATAGCAGACAGAGAAGTGACAGCAAGGATTGCTCCATCATCAGTAGAAGATGGCTAGAAGTTTGGCTAGAAGTTGCCAAAGACTGGGGGGAGACAGAATATTGTGCAGTGCTTGCAGTCTGGTGCAACCAAATCCAGAGAAACTGCATCTTTCCCTGTCTGAACAACAAATTCCTGGAAAACTTTAGTAAATTGCAAGAGCAGGGCATTAACCAGTCATGGCTTTGTATGAGATAACTTTGCTGTTCTGTGATACTATTTATCACACCTGTATGATGAATAGTAAATAGGCATAGATACAGAGAGAAAGTTCTACTGGGAACCTCAGTCCTGTAAATCCATTCCCTGCTTGCTCTCAGTTGACTGAAAGATACGGTTTTATAAAGCCTGCTGAGTCATCTTAGAAGGTATTACTTAAGACTTAGGCTTATGTTAACATTGATATGGATTTGTACTGTAACACTTGATGTTTTGTATATTCATGCATATGATGCAAACAAAATCTGCCTACAGTTTTGGCCATGCAGAGACTGTATTTTGCACGTGTATGTGGTGTTTCTGTACTCTATGCATGCTGTAGTATAGTGATACCCTGAGACACTAAGAACTGCTGATGACTTCTCAAGTCAGAAAAAATGAGTCTAGAGGCCAGATAAGACTTTTTGATTAGAAAGTTAGCTTGGAATTCCTCACAGTCAAGCACATATTATGCTCATGCTTGGTAAGGATAGGCTGAGTGGTGTTTAACTTGCTGTGAATGCAAGTAAGGGACTCTTTGGTGGTCAGTGCAGCACAGCCCTATCATCTAGTGGTGGTTCATTTGTGCTAACAAAGCCCTTATCCTGACAGGTGTTTTTCCCAATGTTTACCTGTGTCTGTTTTTTGTGTGGTTACAGTCACTTGTGTACATCATCAGTTCAGATGTAGTGAAAAGCTTTATGTGGAGGAAGGGAGCCGCCAGGTCATGCTGTTTGCAACTTGGCAAATTTAGTATTTTGTAGAGCAGGCAGGGTCAGGTTTATGGTGGAGCTGATACCAGGTGATCCCTGCTGATGGTAAATGCTTATCTGAAAAAGGTCCTGTGGGGTGCAGCGAGGGCCAGGCCGGCTGCTCCCTGAGGCAGGGCATCACCAGCCGGACATTGGCAGGAGCTGGGCATGCCACCTGTGGTAGCCAGGCTCAGCCAGCAGCCCAGATCCTCAGGAAAGTTTGTGGTGATGAGACAGCTCAGAGGACAAGCTGTGAGGTCGGTCTGTGGATCCGGTGAGGGTGACCAGGTGAGTCAGCCCCGTGGTGTCTCCGAAGTGCCGTGGTGACCGGGCCACACGGAGCTCAGGAGGTCGGACTGGCAGGAGCAGCTGTGGCTGAGCTGGGGCCTGGCACCCCTATGGCATGGCATGGCTTGGAGAGGGGTTGGAGATGCCAGGGTGTGTGGAACTGGGGCTGCAGAGCCTGGGGTGAGCATGGGTGCAGCTCCTCGCTGAGGCTGGGCAGAGCCCTGAGGGGTGTAAGCTTTAACACCTGTGTCAAGAGGGTTCTCTGGGCAGAGCTGACACAGCTGGGGACATCTCGCTGTCAGTTTCACCCCTGGATCTTTTTCACTTGCTTTTGTCTGTGAGATACTTTCTTCCACTGAAAAGGATGACACGATACTTATGAAATATGTTATCTGGAGCCTTGCCCAGATGAACAGTGCATGAATGCACTTGGAAGAGTTTGAGGTTTATTACGGTCTTTGAATCACCAGCTATGCACAATTTGGCAGTCACTTCTGACTGAAAGCTGAATGCTAAAGCCCAGGTTTAAGCTGTGATAAAAACTAACGCTTTTGTCCCCTATTTCTATAGTAGTATGAAATTGTGGGGGCTTGTATGCCTGTGTTTTTCCTGGATGCGGAACTCGGCTCAATAACATCTGTCTCTGCAGAGAGCAGGCTGGGTACTGCAGTGCACTTTGAAGCTACAGCTGCTGCAAAGTACAGCAGCATGATTTGTACCCACTGTGATCCCAGCCCCTGTGAGCTGTGCTGATGGGAATGCTCAGTGAGCAGGAGCTGGCTTCCTGGTGTATTGAGCTGTCAAACCTTAGATGTATTATGTAGGGTAAAGAACAGATTTTTTTCTTTTTCTCCTTTTTTTTTTCTCCTTATTGAAGTAGTGCAATCAAAACTTAACAGTGAAGGTAGTTTTCAGGTTCTTAAAAGTCTTCTTGGCCATTCACCGTGTTTAGCTGGAACAAGCCACAGCTGGGAATCTCTGATTATCCATTCATTTTCCATTCTTATCATGGACAACCAGGTATAAGGAAGACACAGAAGCATGTCCTGGCAGGGCTGCGACAGCAGCCTGGGGAAATGTTTCTATAGTGGGCCTCTTGGACTGGCAGTGGTTGAAGATGGGGATTATCTTTAATCTCAGCTGGTCTCACATGACATAACTGATTCAGTGTGGAAAAACATTCTAAAAAGAAGTTGGAATAAGAAGAAAGTGCAAAACTGTGAAGAAAAAAAAAATAGCATAAAGTGCAGTAAAGTAGCTGGGTGAACTGCAGGTATTTGTAGAGACTAACTTCGTCCTCTAAAGAACTAGTTCATTATTCCGATAATCCAACTTTGATAGTGAATTCACTGCATTTTAGGGGGTTTTTTTTGGTCCATTTATGCGGAAGATCAGACTAAGATTATCTGCTGTTTCTTCCTTTTCACATGAAAAAATCTCAAGGAATAAACTCTCCTCAAGATGGAAAGGAATAATGGTTCTATGGTTTCTTTTGGGGTTCTCCAAGCTCGCAGCTAAACAACAAAGTAGTGATAAATTTCATGGGGCTGAGCTTTTTTTTTTTTTTCATTTTAACATGTTACTGAACAAAAATGGGGCTCTTTTTAGGAGAATTTATCAATGCCAGGACTCTGAATCTCTCTACAGTACCATGTGAAACAATAACATTAACTTACCAAACCTTTCCAGACATGTTTTCAGACGTCATGTTAGTGACTGCTGTTACTGGCTTTGTGCTACTGGCTTACTAGTTTTGGCTTTCTTATGAACCCCTCAATCCTGGTTAGACAGTACTGTTTTAGAGGGGCTGCATATTTTTTTTCTTTTTGCTGAGCTTAATTATTTAAATTATTAAATTTAAATTTAAATTATTTTTACATATAATGCAGCAAAGTAAGAAATGGTTAATAATAGAAGCCAGTGAGGCTGAAGTGTTGCATTGACTTTCCATTGTATCTCTAGGTCTGTGGCTTCCTTGTAGCACAGGAGAAAAGAAGGCAGTCTGCTGTCTTGTAATAATTGGAGGAAAGATAGATGCACTAATTAGAACCAGAGTTTAAATAACAGTTCTGAGCAAGTCCAGTGCACTGGACAAATTGCAGATGCTTTACTGCAGTTGGAGATGCAGTAGCGTTTGGATTTGAACACGCTGGGCAATGAAACCATTCTTTCACAGTGGTGATTCATATATATATATATATATTGGTTTATTAAAAATTTAAAAATACATTATGTGTTAATACACTGAAGAAAACACAGTTTTCTGATTCAGATGATCTGTTGGTTAAACTATTGTCTACTCCTGCTTAAGACTACATCTCTTTCATTTTGTTTGCTTTTGTTTTTCTTTATTACTGTATCCCTGAGATTTCCAAGTTAGCCTGAGGAAGTAAGATGCAATCCTATGTCCAGTGCATATCTTGGAGTAAATGAGATTTTAAAAATACAGGACTGGTTCATTTAATGCCAAATGCTCTTTTCTTCAGCCATAAACTTAAAAACCTTATTCAGTGAGAAGTGGATACTGTGATGCTTTTGTAAATAATGCATATAGAGCCTGATGCAATGCAAAGGAAAATAATTAGACTTCAGATAGCCTATGGGTAGGCTGTGAGAAGTTTTGTATGCATTTACTTGTTCATTCTTCATTGTGCCTGTTCTCATCATTTGAATCTGGTGCCACAGGCTCAGATGTGCTATTTTCCCTTCCTTTTTTATTTTTCCCCTGAATTTAACTGTCTCCTTCACCCAAGCCATTTCACAAATATCTATTAGTTTTCTTTTCAGAGGGACAGGACGCAGAAGCAGCATGGGAAAATGTCCATAATAAAATAGGATGAGGTAGGAGGCTCCATACAGCCTGACATTGCCTGTGTAATAGTTCCAAAGTCCGTAACTTTTGGCTGCCCCAATGACAGTGCCCACGACTGATTCCTGGAACCAGTTAAATTGGACTTAGTAGTTCTGGCATGCTGGGTGTCCCTTGTTTCTGCTCGTGGCAGGCTGTAGAGTTTCAAGGAGGTCTGGGTGGAGAAGCGAGGAACAAGACGAGTGTAGTAAGATCTGTGAATGCTTTAGGTGTGTGCACAGCAGGGACAGAGGGGAGGCAGGCAGTGGCACCTCAAGGTGGCTTCTCTCAAGCATGTGTTTTATTTCCACACCTTCCATGCTTCCTCTTTCCCAGGAGTGCAAGACTCTTATCCCTGGCCTGCTGTTCCTTTCTGCAGCGTGCTCGAGACAGAGGCTGGTGGGGCAGGGAAGCAGACACAGGAGATTTGTTCAGATGCTGCAGTTATAGAATGCCTTGTTTAACTCTGTGTGCACCTCTGTCCTTCTCTATTTCTTATGAAGAATGACATGGCTAGGAGGAAAGACAGCTAATTTCCAGGGCAGTTTTCCCAGAGGAAAACTGCTAAAAACCAAACAAAACACGGGCAGTTCATGGTGCTGACACACTAAAAATTGTGGTTGTTTTACACATACTTTGTTCATTTCTCATGAGATAGTGATGATTCAATTGTAAGTATCGTTACAGTCCATTTTCACAAACCTTGATGAATTTAACTTGATGTTTCCTTAAGCAGAGTAGAGATAGAAATGAAAAAATGTTTATATGTTACTTGTCAGTTTTGGAGTGCTTTTGGAAATAAACAGCATGTTCTTTTGCTGACAGGATTTGAAATCTAGCAATCAGCGAGATGAAATTGCTGCAGCACGTGCATCCCTGAAGGAAAATTCTGCTTTCCTACATTCAATATGTTCAGCTTGTTTGGAACATTCAGATGTTGCATCCCTTACAGCCAGCAAGGATTCAATTTGCAGTGAAATACAGAATGCTCTCAATGTAATTTCTAATGCTTCCCAAGGAGTTGGAAATAAAATGGAAAAAACTTCATCTCACACAGCTACTCTTGGAAGTGCACTTGATGAGCTTGAGGTATGTAGACATGTGAGATTACAATGTTTTTGGAAAAAAGGTTTATTTATTTTTTAAAATAACTATTGGTATGATAAATGATGAGCCTAAAGGCATTAGAGATTGTTGCTCTGCTTAGTCCTAGTCTAAACAGTATCACTTGAAATGATTTCATTGAGAGGGATCGCTTTCTTCAGAGTTTGGAATTAAGGCTTCATGTGTGTTCAATATTTGGCCCCCTTCGAACAGCAGGGCAGAGTTAGTTCCAGTTGTGCCCCTAATGCTGGAGACAGACACGTCCTGCACTAAGTGGGCAGAGCCCAGTTCAGTTTGCTAATAAGTGGTTCTCAGCTGACAGTGCCTACTGCTGCCTTGGTTGTGTTTGAGCTGCTACCGTGCAAGCTGAAGTCTTTTTCTCCAGAACGTGTCATTTGGATCATTCTATAATTTATTTAATTGAGCAATTCAGAAACCTCATTATGTTTGCTGCTTATCATTAAATAGCGATGTAGCCAATATGCTTTCACCACCTCTGCATTTCTGCTTCCAGTGTTGAAACAAATACATGGAGGAAGGCAGCACTTTCTCTATTCCTTACCTCATCCTAAGCTTTTCCATAGAAGAATTTTTCCTTTTTCTCATGGCTGCTCTGGCTCTTACCAGTGTCCTTTTCCATTGTCCTGCCAAAAATGGTAAAAGATCTCCTGTAGGTGAGACTACAGACCATGATCCTCCTGTGGTGTAACTGATGTGGGCTGAGATCAGCAAAAGGAATGTGTTTCTAAACACATTTGCAAATACAGGTGGTTTTGATTGTAAATTCTTGTACTTAGCAGATCTCAGCATCCCCGTGCCAAGACTGTGATGCATTTTTAGGATAATTGGTGTTGAGACTGATGGTAGTAGATTTTTTGTCTAAAATTTTCAATGGAAGATTAAAGCAATACATTGAAATATGACACAAATTTTGTAGTGGCAGTTTATTGATCAAAACAGACCTCTCAGTCATGCTCAAAGTCAAATCAGACAGGTTTTCCTCCCCAAAGGAACAGGCAACAATTGCATGTTACGTGCCATCCTTCCTTGCTTCTCACAACAGGTTTTAAAATCAGTTTCTAATCTATTTTCCTAATAAATGGAAGGAAAAAGAAACATGTAAGAGTAATAATTGATTTGTTACAATGTAACTGTGAATGACAAATGATATACCTTATATGAGACCCACTATTTGCCTGGATTACTTAAAAATTAAAACAAAAAAAAATTGTTGAAAGGGTTGCATTGTTTTACTGCAGACAAATTCATCTTGCCTGTATGTAAGCTGTACCATTTAAATGACTGTAAAAATGTAATAACATTTATTATTGTTCTAAAATTTGAGATTTGTGATAATCACAAAATGGAAAAAAATTGTATTTTGAATTGAATTTGTTTTTACTTAGAAATGTAAGAACATAGTAGCCTGACAGTTCTAAAAAGCCATTTGTTTATCAAGTTGTAAATATATTTTTACATAGGTAGCACAAATGGGAATTGAAGCTGTGTGAGTTAGATAAAGCACAATTTATAGAGCATTTAACTTCTAAAATGATTTTATGAATTAGATGCACTTTTCTCGCTTTACAGAAAGTTCCATTGGCTAAGGACCTGAAATAACCTTTGCTCTATCTTCTTGTTGCAAATACAGTGCCATGAAATAGATTGATGCAGTGAATAGTCTGGTGGGAACAAATCTCATTAAATGTTTATAGTGTGGAAATGTATCTCGGAGCTTACCCAACAATCTAGTATCTAGATGTTTTGCAATATCATTCTTCCTTTGCCAGTGCTGGCACTGTGAAAGTTATTAAAGATTTATAGGTGAGGGAACCACCAGTAAAATTAGAGCAGCTAACTCTTAAATCAGTAGATTCTCAACAATTCCTCTTAAAGGCTCCCTATAACTACTGTGTCATATGTAAATAAACACAAAATTGTAACTTTAAAATTTAATTGCATATTAAGATCTGTAAAAAGAGCGTGTGGGTGCAGGTTATCTAATGCCTTTCACTGGTCTTTCATCTTCTGAATGCAAAGAGATTTGTCACAGAATGATGCAGATCTTGCATGTCTGAGTCTCTGTCAGCGTGTTCATCTGCTCTGTGGTCCTTGAGTGACTGTGGCCATCCAGCTGAGCAGTTACATTCTCGGATTACAGACGGCTGTAAGTCAGTCCAGAACTTCAAGAAATGCAGCCAAGTTTCTGGATACCTGAGTGTCCCAGTTTGAGACAGATTTGGAGGAAACGTCCGACATGAACCTCCTCTGATAGAAGGCAGGTTTTAGCAGCGCCTCCCCCACCGGTTTCGGAAGGAGTTTTCTTGGAGGAAAGTGAAAAAAACCTATTTATTTAACAAGCAGGGTACATGCAGGCATGAGAGAGGGAAGGAAAAAACCAATGGATAATGTTAAATAATAAAACCTGTCGCTGGTGATGGTGTTCCACACTGGAGCAGAACAGTCCCAGGAAAAGTTCTTGCCTCAGCTAGCAGGCTAGCTAAAAAGCAAAGAGTTTTAACTCTACGTCTCTCTCCTGAGAAAAGGAGCCAAGAGCTGGGGAAAAGCAGGAAGCTGCTCCCTCAGCTCTGCAGCAGTGAGAACGCGGGGGAGTCTGTGAGTCCTTGAGCACAAATCGCTCTGAAGAATTCACTCGGCTTTTTCCCCCCTCTTTCTCTCAGACACAGTTTAAAGGCTCAGGATTCGCATCTGGGCATAGAGCAAGCAATAGGGGATACAGCATCATAAAGTCACCCCAAGACACCATGGGCCCTCTCTTTTTCCTGGACCAGAAGACCATCTAATCACTCCTCTTAAATGCTCCCTTATGCCTGAGTCTTTAAGCTATTTAAGAGTAGCTGACCACTGTTTAGCCTGTTAAGTCAAACCCACCAGAGACTGGTTGTTGTGTGTCTGGTGTCTACTCATAGAGTCTTTCCTGTGTAGGTGTACTGCTTACAAATAATTACTGAAATTATTTGAAGCATTTTATCTGTAGGGCAGAGTCTTAACTCATATTTTCCTGGTTATTATTGCCTAGATTTTTTTATTCAGAGATGAACCGTAGTAGCTTTTTGGCCAGTGCTATTTGACAATCTTGGTGTGAACTTTCTCCAAACTGTGTGCTAAAGGAAGACATTGCTGCTTTGGTTCAGCTGACGTTTGAAGGCAGTCATTTCTCCAGCTAAATGCCTAATAGGCTGTGGCCTCCAGGTGCCTTAGTCTTCCATAGTCAGTGAAGCTGTTTTTTCTGTAGCAACACTTCGATATTCTACCTGCCAGGTGTGTTTTACATTCCAGTGGACCCTGTATGTATAGCTTGGCATTGAGGGGGTTACTTGAGATACAGGACCTTGAGGGGAAGTTGCTGCTGCAGTGAATAGTGACCATGTGGCACAATTTGAGCAGATGTGAGGTACCCCAGAACACCTTGTTGATAAGGGCTGTAATGTGAGTGGGAAGGCGGTTTCAAATCTCAAAGACAAGCTTGTGACTCAAGTTCCCTTGCCTAGCTGTTAATGCTTTTATCTTGTGGTGTTCTAATATAACACTTTCATTTCTAGCTTAAGCTAGACAGTCCTTGAAATTGTACTATTAAATTGAAATTGAAAATATAATTAAAATTCTCCAGCTTAGAATTAGTCTGGCACATACTGGATAAGCACAGATAAGTTCTGCTTTACCTAAATTCCATGTCAGAGTATCAGGCATAGCCTGTTAAAAGTGGCAGCAGTGACTTTCTGCCATAGTGTGGGATTGTATTAGACTAAAAACCAGCAGAATTAGATGGCTCATGTACTCTGATTTAACTTTCTCAGCTGTGAGCTAGCGCTGTTGGCTCTGAGTTAAATCCAGAGGTTCTCCTGATCTCTAAAAACCTGAATTTTGGAGGCACTGAATCCCTCTTTGAAACAAAGCTTAGACTCTGGTCTGAGGATCTGAATGGCGGAGAGAATCTGGGTTTGTCTACAGATGGCCTCTATGTGTAGCCCCGCTAGGGAAAACAGAATCTGCCACGGTCAAAATTATTTTGGATGGTTCCAGTGGGAAGGGCTAGCAGGACATCTGGGAAGCATAACGTGACTTGTAGCTCCTGCAAGTGAAAAATAAAGCGGCAACTTCATTGGACTGACTTTTCTTACCTGTACTCCTCATCTTTTCCAGAATTTAATTGTCCTGGATCCTCTTGTAGTGAACGAAGAGAAAGTGAGGCCCTCCCTGGAGCAGCGGCTGGAAGCGATAATCAGCGGGGCGGCGCTGCTGGCCGACTCCTCGTGCACGCGGGACTCGCACCGCGAGCGCATCATCACCGAGTGCAACGCCATCCGCCAGGCCCTGCAGGAGCTGCTGGCCGAGTACCTGCGCAACGTGAGTACCGCAGGGCCTCGCCCGGGGGCTGCCAAGCAGCCTCTGCCTGGGGGAGGGTAGGATTTAACCCAGAGTCAGCGTCAAGTACAGTTTAACCTGCGTTCCTCAACGTGCTCTTCAAGAGGTTCTGCTTTTCTACAGAAATCTAGGCAAAAACTAAATACAAATCCCCCAAATGAGTATGAATTGTATTATATCATGTGTATGAAGTCTGTGGAAAATGCCGTACCACAGACAAAATGTACATGTTTAGGTTGTTTTATGCTTGTTGTGAACTGTCACTGGTTCAGAACAGACATAATCCTTCATGTGCCAGAAGCAAGGGTTTCTTCGTAATGCCACTTCCTAGACCAGAGTTTGAAAATGTGATCTCCATTCCTGTAGAGTGCAACAATTTAAATAATAATTTCTTAAAAGGTAAGTAATCTGTTAGTGTTGTTTTCAAGTTGGGTGTTCACATCAGAAGAGAAGAGCACCAATTTACAAGTGTAAGAATGACTAAATTGCTGTATTGGGAAGACAGGAGTGTTGGGTAAATCCAGAAATCTGGTTGTCTGACATGCTTGCAGGCTAATTCAGCTGTGAATTTTTTGAAAAGGAATAGTTTGCATTTTAAAAGTGATTGTTCTTCTAGTTTTGAAAAAGGATTTGACACTTGATACATCTGGCAGGTAAATGTTGAAACAGTGGAGACTCAATACTGTTAATATGGGTACACAATGTTAATCTCATGCTTCTCATCTGTAAACATTTTCTGTAGGCATAATGTTCTTTTCTGAAGATACCTCAGGGTGATTCATCAAGCACATTGAGAGAACAATTGTGTGATACAGATATTTGTTTCCTTTTTAGGAAGCTGAAATTCCTTTCTGTTTTGTAAGTCATAGCAGTTTACACAGTCTAAAGCTGTTCTAATGAGATGGTTTGCTTTGTCTTACTCTGTTGTCATTAGGATAATGTAGTGTAGGGACTAAAATAATCTAGGCATATCAGATTTTTTTTCATCTCACCGATACTGTACATTTCAATATTTCTCTTCATTTATTGGGGGGCAGGTGGAATTTACAGATGCTTTATTCAAGTTGTGCTTTCAGTCCCTGTACCAGAGAAAAGCACTATGGTATTTTTACTCAAAATGCTGTTGAATGCAGCATTAATTCTCGAACCTCTATGGAAGAGCTTTACACATGGGTTCGATAGTGAGATTTCTTCAGCTCTGGTTAGCTTGGAATGTAAGTCTTTGGTACATTGTTGTAGCAGATTTCTCTTGCAATGTGTGTTCTAGGGTGGGTCAGGGTTTGCTGTTAAGTGGGTGAAAGTTTTATAAGGGAAGGCATCCACCTTCAGTGGTTGGACTCAATGATCTTGAAGGTCTTTTCCAACCTAAATGATTCTATGATTCTGTCCTGTAGTAGCCAGAGCGTGTGACAGGATGCAGATGTGGTGGGCAGCATCCCATATTAGTCCAAAAGATTGCTGTGGGTTTGTCCTAAGGACGCTTTCCTGTGTATCTCTGGCATGAAACCACAAGATTTTAAGTCAAATGGTCTTAAATTCTTAGACTCTTGAAACAAAATTGTGATGATCTTTTCTATTTCAGAAATAATCATGGTTTTAGGGGTACATAATGTACGATAGGTGGAAAAGAATAATACATAACCCACCCCACTGATTTGAGAAAGTCAGAAAGCAGTTACTGAAATATGACAGTAAGGGAAGTGTCATATAATTTGCTGCAGAACACAGTGACTGCACAAGGTGGCAGAGACAAAGAAGAAGCAGAAGGGAAAAAATACAAAAGATTTAAAGGTATGAGGTTACGTAACAGGAGAGAATGAAAAGTTTTTAGTTTCTTTTAGAGCTCTTGATCTGCTTAGACAGTTGTTACTGAATGGAAAAACTCTCACTGAGAGTAGTTTATGGCTGTTGCTGAGACTGCATTAAATAAGTTTTTCAGTGAGAAGATTATCAGATGTCAATTACTTGATTTCACAGCTCTAACTCGCTGAAGAAGAGATGATAGATCCAGGAAACAGTGCTGATTTACCAGTGTCTTTTTGGCTCTTCTATTAATAGTTTCAATAAGCCAGGACTGGGAATCGAATGAGCTATAAAGATGATGACAGCCATTTGTTACCACAGCACAATTTAAGGGTTGTGATTCCCTTCCTCTCCTAGGGAACACTGTTGTACTCCACAGGCAAGTGCTCTGTCTGTGGAATACTTCATGGGACTTTGTGTATGTGCCCTCCTGGCTTGTGCCCTGTGCTCTGAGTGAGGTCCAGACCCTCTGTGCCACAGCTTGTACATGACTTTTCCTTGCCCACCGTCCACCCTGGGCACGCTTTGCTCCTGGCTTTGTGCTCCTGGTGTGTGGCTCCCAAGCACAGCGTCCCCGCCATCATTTCAGCCCTCTGCACTCCCTCTCAGGAGCTGTGCGAGTCAGCTGCTTGGAAGGGTTTGCTTTTCTGGAGATGGGTCTCCTATTTCTTGCTAGCACATTGGCTTGATCACTTGCCTTGAAGCTTCTTCCTGTCTGAGTTGCCTCTGGGAGCTGCTCTGCCTCAGAGACACCTCACCCAGAATGTGCCACCTCCACAGACCCTCCTCTGGCAGCTGGTTTGCTGGGAAGCTCTGGGAGCTGCACTGGTGACCTCCAGGGTTGCTCTGGTGCTGATGGTGGACGTGCCCTGCCTGGTGAGTGTTGAGCTTCAGTGGAGGCATTGCCAAGGACTTGGGTGCCTGAATTCTGTGTAGGGCCTGGATTGTCTGTTCTTTTGAAACTAGGCCTGAGTGCTTGAACTGTACAGGAGCTTAGGATTTAGCACTAACATTTGAAACAGTATAAGGAGTATAGCTTTTGTGGTTCCTAAACTTATTTTTAAAATTTTCCTCAATTATTTGATGTGTCTAATAAGACTCCAGGACATGAAATGAAATTAAGAGCTTGTTGCTGTCAGTGATAAATTTTCAAAAATCTTTTTATAAAGAGTTTTCAATCAACGCTGGGAGAAACATCTTTTCAGAAGATACTTGCTTTTATCTGAGTGTCTGTTTTTCACAGAGGCTTTATCACAGTGAATGGTACATTGGAAAGTGAAGCAAAATGCTTTCCACAAGAACCTATAAGCTTTACTGTTCAGAGTAATTCAGACACATAGTAAATTGCAAATACATTTATAATGCTTCTGAAAGGCAGCAGTTTTTCTTCTGAATTGTTTCAAAAATTCTTTGAAATGATTTGTGTACTAATGTTATCCTTTCTGAATTTTACTCATAGGCATACATTGTTAGGGGATGTATTTGCATTTTAGGACATCCAGTAACAGGAATTACTACTGTAGGTTTGGATATCTTATCAATGGCAGAATTATACTGTAGTGTGGATGATAATGTATCCATGGGAGTAATCATTTTGTTCTAGTAATAAGCACTTGCTTTTTCCTAATGATAAGCTCTTGTCTTTTCATCCT
Source organism: Oriolus oriolus (assembly GCA_013400235.1). Classification (NCBI taxonomy): domain Eukaryota; kingdom Metazoa; phylum Chordata; class Aves; order Passeriformes; family Corvidae; genus Oriolus; species Oriolus oriolus. The sequence goes on along the minus strand of VXBT01000044.1, from coordinate 169,619 downwards.
TTACAATGAAAAGTTATTGAACACATTGGAGTGCAGCAATACAAACTCCCTGTTTCTTGAGTTTTTTCTGAGCTTTTACTCAGTCACAATAAGGACATTGCCTTCTCTGGGGTGTCAGAAGGGAATAATGGAGCTGTGATTGAGCGTGAGTGGAAGTGGCTGTTGTGAGCAGCACTAAGTGGTTGCAGGTACTGCTCTCTCTGCCTTTAAAGGTGTGCCTGAACAATTATTCTGCATCCTCCTCTGGCTTTCAATAAAGATCACTCCTAGATTGTTAAGGCTTGTAAAGAAAGGTCAGATACACTGATAATTTGAGAGCTGCTTTCTTGAAATTGAGAACTCCTTACTTTTGGAATGTTGTTTCATGATATTTGAGCTTCATTAGTTTTAGTTCATTAGTTTCTCAGCTTATTATCGCTATAGGTTGGAGATATACGTGTGTGTGTGTGTATATATGGGTCAGAGTATTTTTCTCATCAGTTCTGATTTCACTTTCTTTTTGTGTATTCCAAAAATTTCTGTTTCTTAACTGGGTTTTTATGTTATGATTACCTAAATGTGTGGGTGAGACATGGCTAATTTAGTCTGGATGTGCCTGTGGCTCTTGTGCCACAGGTGGTGGCAGCTGCTGTGTCCTGCTGTCCCACAGCTGTGCTGTGTGTGTGGCAGGGAGCAGAGCCAAACCAGCCCTTCTCACACCACCCGTGCTTCCATGTAAAAAGTATGAGGAGAATAATGATACATTTTACTCTGAGGCAGATCAGGAAGTGGACTGAAGCTGACCACCTTGTACGTATTTACATTACTGCTAATCAAGCCCGGGCCATCCACGTAGCCTAAGGGCAGGCTGGCTGAGTGGGAATGTCATGTGCTCTGTGACATGGGACTGCTCAGGAATGATGCTGCAGGGGACCTGAAGTAGCCAGTGGCAGGCAGTGAAGCACCTGTACTGTGTGTAGGGCATCCTTGAACCTTGCTGGGAATGCAGCTCCTGGAGCTTTATGAAACTGGCTTCCTTCAAGGCTCCCTGAAGCCTGGTACTTCACCACAGGCTTGTGTCCACAGCTTCTGGGTATGAGACATGTTTGGATCTGAGCACATCAGTGGAAGTGCTGTGAGAATGAGACTAGGAGCTAGGATCCCTGAAAGCAGAGGGATTACTGGGACAGGGAGTGAGCTGGACTGTGCTGAGCCCTTAAAGAAAAGGTGTGCAGGGCAGAGCCTTCTGTAGCCATGGGTGTTGCCTTGATTTTCACAGTTCTTCAATGTTTTTAATTCTGTAGTTAGAGTTCTCACGCACTTTCTGTAAACATAAGCCATGTTATGCTAACCGGCCTGAGGTGTTTTCATTCTTTCCCCTAAGGCGGAGAAGTTTGATGGATTTCTCCTTTGACCTATGTGGTTGAGGGGTGGTAATTTCACCCTCCGATCCATGGGGTTTTCTAAAAGTGTATAAAATAAAGAAGTGGGCCCTTTGGCCCGGCTCTTGGCTCTTTGATCCTGATCCTGGAACTGGCCTGTGTGTGTGTTCCTTCGTGTCCACGTGTGACTCATGGGGAAGGTCCAGCTGTGGGAAAGGGGGCACAGTGGAGAGCTGGGACTTGTGCATTGTGTTTCTCTAGATTTCAAACTCCGATTGTTCACTTACTGGAGCCTGAGCATTCGAAATTCAAAACCAGAAAACGAGTGGAAAACCAGGAATCTTTGTTTATTGATGGTATGGTTCTGGTCTTGCTCTTTGTCTCAGCTCTCAAATTTATTGCTGTGGAGTGCTAATGCTTTGCTCTACCTCTGTATTGAGTATTCTTCAACAACAGCTTAGGGTCTGACCCACTGTCTGCGTGTGGAGACTGTGATTGATAATGTTTTTTGTGGTATTTTATTGCCATTCTTACTCTTGGAGGCACATACGAGTGCCTCAAGCATACTGATACCTCAACTTGACGTTGCTTCATGATTTCCTGATGAAGACTTTTAACACCTTCCTGGGTTGCCAGTGACACCTGAGAAGGTAAACATAGGGGACTGTTTGACTTGTCCTTTGTGGTTACTTCCACTTCCTTTCACAAATATGTAACTTGCGAAGTTCTGTGTAGTAGCTTTCTGACGAACTGAGCCCGAACTTGGTAGACTCGACTACCAGGGAGTTTGAAGAAATTCCTTGTTAAAATCTTCAGGCACAGAATGACTGTTGGTTATTCATGGAAGGGGTTGAAATAACTGACTTCCTGAAATCCTTGTTTTTAAATCCTTTTTTTATTTTTGAACAAATAGCAAACACTTGTATTTGTGCCTTTTTACAAAAAGAGTGGATTTGAATGCTCTTACTTTACTGTCCTCTTCATATTCAAACATCTTAAGAAAACTTCCAGAGAAATTTGAAATTGAGGTATGTCAAAATGTAAGCTAGAAGAATTTCGATGTGTGGGTGGGAAATGTCACTCAGTTCTTTTCTTATTCGTGGGGTATTTTTTATTTTTTATGAGTTTGAGTATTATATTTTTCAAAAAAGGATGTATTCCAGTAAAATTGGTATGCCCATATGGCATATAATGCTGGCATTTATGCAAGAAAATATGTAGTTTTCATGATTCTGTTGTTCACATTGCCTGAGTAGTTGATTGAGTTGACTTTGAACACTCCTACAGAGGATTTTCTTCCATTTTGTATGCAATATATGCAATTGAAAATTATTTTTCTAAATGTGAACTTTTCGGCGAACATTTTGTTTTATGGGGAAATTAGATATGAATTGTTTAGGAGGAGGATCTTAAGTGTACTTAAAAGACAGAAGTAGTCTAGTGAATTCCCCAAATAGATTTACAGCTGAAAAATAAGCTGCAGTTAAATGTACCTGATTATAGATGCTCTTACAGACTTTGCAGTAATCTGGGATCTCTGCACGTGAGCTGGAGAAGGATAATGAAAGCTTTTCTCTCCTTAAGCCTTGCTTTTCATTGAACAGTTCTGAGCTGAGCTATTTCAGGATTAATCGGATCTGAACTTGAAGCTTGCACAGGAGTAATGTAGCGTGAGGAGCGACTCATGGCTCTGCGCAGGGTGATTCACTACAAGAGTCAGTAATTTGTATTTAGCATACCTGACAGCACTGGAAATATGTTGGATTGCTGAAGACTAATTTTTTTTTTTGAGAAACCTTCAATAACGCAGCATTTGCTCTCCCCAAGATGAAATAAATCCTTGATTATGGTAATAAACAAGCAGTAAAAATAAATAATCAAGTATTTGTTATCTCAACATCTACCTAGCTGTTTAGTTTACAAGAATTTTCCTATTTTTAGAGTTTATTGAAAATGGCTGTTATTACATAATGTTTTTCTCAACCAGTTTCCTCTTTTCTGGAGGCTCTTAGACTGGTCATTTTTTGAAATGTCAGGATGCCATTTCTGGGAACACTACTGATGTGTGCTCTTTCAGATGCATTTATCTTGGTTTTTATCCTCTGGTATAATGCAGCTGATTTTTGTTGTCCAAATACATTTCTAAATTGTATTCTGTTTCAGGTTAAAAGTTTTTTGTTTATGTAACAGTTCTAATTAAAAAGATCAATCATAATTGATAGTTCAGGGAGCTCTTCATAGACTGTTGGTATTGTAGGCCCATCCAAAACCCAAGCCAACCTGGCTGGAGTTGACTGTGCTTTGAGCAGTGGGTTGGACCGGATAATGTCCAAGCAGTGCTGCTGTCTTCAATATGTGGAGCCTGATGCTAAACATTTGAATAAATTCCAGTGTTTGGGCAATGTCCCAGATGACCCTGCCAGCTCCTTTCAATATACAGTAAATACCATTGTTTACTAGTGGAAGATTAAAAGACATTCAGGTAATGAAGCCAGGACAAGAAATTACCTAAAGTAGTAAAAGGAAAGTTTCTTTCATTTGAATAATCTCTGGTAATCTTCAGGTGGTGAAAGAAGAGTAGGTACTGCGTTAAATTCTGTGGTAATGAATCCTCTCTATAAAAAAATGCCTTGTAGAAGTCATTTGGGAAGTGGTTGATTAAAAACTCTCCCTAAGAATTTCATCACCTGGCTGTTGAGGTCTGCTGCATGGTTAAAACCAAAGGCTTTGTCCTATAGTTACTTGGATTTAGGATACGTGTCTGCCACCAACCTATGAGATGCTGCAGTTCCTAATTTATAGAACCAGAAGTGACTTCTCTTTGATAGGAATGGAGCTATCTGCATAGCTGTCAGCTGACTTTTGGACTTAATTTCTTGCCTAACTTCTCTTGATATTTTTTTTGTGAAGAATGAACAGTGGACTTTTATGTGAAATAGCTTATGGTCATTTCTGATGGAATCAGTACTGTATCATATTGCAGAAAAATTATAATTCTTGGTCTTAATTGTTCAGCCAGATCTTATAACAGTGACTTAAAGGAGATTGGGAACTTGAAGATCTAAATCCCATTTCTACATTTCCATATTCTTTCTGAAAATAAAACAAAACAAGATTTAAAAAACAGAACTGTATCTTTGTCTTCGGTCATAAACAGCATTTATTGGCGCTTCCCTTTTATTTTAACTTTCCTTTCAGTGGATTTGTTTCCAGTTGTTGTTTGTTGTTCCTGTCTGATGTGCTACTCTTCTTTCCTTAATTAAGTAAAATGAAAAGGAAGAATATAATTTTGTATAATTGCATTTATGACCAATCCGTATGATCAGAAGGCTGGCAAAGTAAACAATTCCCCCCTCCCCCCCATATTAATAAAAAAGATGTGCTTAGTCCTTTCAAGATCAGCTTTTCTCAAGAACTGCTTTTTGTGGTTGTTTTCTAAGCCTGTGTTGCCAGTTGGCACACTTTCTTTCTTTTTGAGTATGCAAAGAAAATAAATGTCTTAAATCGGACAGCTGCAGTGTTTAGTAGAATACATTAAATAAATTATTCTAATTGCCATATTTACTGGAAAATCCTTGCTATCTTAGGTTGTTCTAATTGTCTTTAACCATTGTTTCATTATCAGTAGCAAAAAATAAAGGAAATTTATACAAAGATGGAAAGAAATGATACGTCAGCTACTTGACTAGGGGCTGTACTCTATATAGGAATAATCTAAGATTATCTTTTCTATCGAGTAGCAACGTTTCTAATTTTTTCTAAACCCTAATATTGTACAGGAGGAATTACCAGTCTGTAAAAGAAGATAAGTGGTAAAGGAATCCCTCCCTTCATTTCTTGAATATATTTGGTTCTCTGCAGGAGAAATGAAGAATAATAATCAGTTTTTATTCCATGTAAATAAGAGAAAATAAGAAATATAATAATTACATACACCCTGGAAGCAGTTAATGGAAAACAAAAGTGGGGCCCAAGGTAAATCCTTTCTCTGGGAGCTTGATGAGTGCTTCTTTTCCACTGCATATGGCAAAAGAGCACTGTATTATGAAGGTGCCTTTACTGACCATGCACGTGCACCCATGGGCAGTGTACACATGAGAGAGCAGATGCACATAAGCCAGAACCATTTTGGTTTTATAAAGATATATCCAGTCTACTGTTTGCAGTAATAAGGAAGTGAAAGATTTTGTAAAGTTCCTGTAGAAAGTTGTGTGAACTAAAGGAGTCCAAACAATGAACAGGTAAAGGAAACATGATCTGCCGTGTGACATCTTGTGGCTGTTTTCTGAGGAGGTAATGTCATAATGGCATTTGTGATGTGTCCTACAGCTGGCAAGGAAACGGTATTTTCATTGTGTAGCTTTCAAGTAATCAGAAAAACTTGTTTCTAATTGGAAAAACAAGAGGCCTAATAATCTTTTGGATTCTGTCAGCCACCTCCTGTGTTCAGCTGTGCAACTGTACATTAAAGCAGGATTTTGAAATGAAATGCACTGGGGTGTCATAGGCGATGCTGACAGATACTGCCAGGGCTGTTAGCGGTTTCTTACCTGTCCTCTCCTGAACAGCTGGGGAACAGCTGACCAGGCTGCTGAGATGAAGCATTATCCTGGATCCCAGTGGGAAACCAGAGTGCTGTTGCGTATGACTGAGCATGCAAAATCTGAATAAACCCCGGGTAAGGCTGCCAGCTCCTGAGGCTGTTTGGCTCCTTGTTTATTGTGATCCTCGGAACACCTGCCTCTCTCAGCTGTAAGAATGGAATTTTTGTAGAGCAAGACTGCTCAGGGATCAGTACCTCCAAGTTCTTCCCAGAAAGACCGGCAACAGCAGATCTGAAATTTTCAGAGTTTGGTCCCAAGGCTGTCTCACAGAGCTGGCAGGGCATATGCCTGTGTTTTGTCAGAAGATGTGTTGTGCTTTCTCTGTTTCTGTGGAAGATTCTGCTTTTGATAAACTGGCAAAATTTAATAGAAGAAAGATTCCTCTGGAGAATCTCCAGCTGTATTCCTGATTTCTGATGTTGTGCTTCAGTTCTCGCTCTGTTTTCCAGTTAGTCTGTAGCCTTGTCAACACCATTTTAAATGTCTGATGGAATTAAAAGCACAATGTAAGCCCTCTTTTTCTCATTCTATGTCTGGACGAAATGTGGTGTTTGGCAAAGGCTGGATATTAAAATTACTTGCTTGGCATTTATTTAGATGCAGATCTAGTAAAGTACTATTACAGACCTAAATGGCTATTACAACTTAAGTAAAATAGGGAGGCTGAAAAAATGACCAGGAGGAGTGGGTTTAGATTTTTGTTTTGACCACTAATTAAGGATGGAAGTTTTAATTTTTTTGTCCTCTAGCTTATTCTTGTAGTGAAGAATTTGTGTATATCTGTGATACAGATCTGTAGGCCAGCCTGTAAATCTGGAATCATCCATTGCTGGCAAACAACCAGAATATGACACTGTCCTCATATTCCCTATGGCTGAGGAAGTAAATGAGGTGGAGTAACTGAGAAGTGTCCTGGGATTGCTCTGTAACACAGTGCTGCTGTGGGATTCCTGAGGAGCCACTGCTGTCTGGCTGGGAGCACTGTGCCTTCCCCTCAGGCCTTTGGGGCCTGGCTGCTGCAGAGACACAGATTTTTTTTCAGATGGTTTCTAGTCCAGAATGGCTCTTTTCTCCTTTGCCCAAATAACAGACATTCTGTGGCAAAAAACAATGCAGCAAGGCGCAGTCTGATCAATAGTCTGATTGGAAGCAAAGGCTTCTTTGCTCAGTTAGAAGAAAGAAGTAACCTGCAAATTTAATAGTGGAGAACACGAAATCTGAGCATGGGAAGTAATTTAGAAGGGAATAATAGGAGGGAAAGTAAAGACCTTTCTAAATGGGGACAGGAACTCAAAAGTACTGTCTTTCCTACCTGCTTCAGGCTTCATGTAAATAGCTGAGAAAAATGAATGCAGTCAATAAAACAAAGTAAATATATGCCAGAAAGAGTTCAGGAATATTTAAGAAAGGAGTTTGTGAACCATTGGCCTTGATTGTAAAAATCTGTGAGGAATGAGTATTTCCAGGTAACAGAAAAGCTGAATTTATCTTAACAGATAAATTCCTTTATCTAGGGAGTTTATAGGTCAGTCTCTCTAACTTGGATAACTGTGAAGAAGCTGCAGGAAGTCTTTATGTATTCATTTCCTAAAACTGCTCAGGATGAGAAGGTGGTGCTGAGCCACAAGCATGTATTTTCAAAATACGTTCTGTCAAATACATGTAATTCTTTGACAGAATAGCTGGCTAGGGATTAAAAGGGAAGTTGTAAACTGATGTGATATTGCACACTGAGAGGATGTTTTCATAAGCATACTTGAGAAGCACAGTTATTGTATAATGAGGGAAAATACAGGTCACTGAAAAACAATGTTCCTAGTGAACTGGTATTTAATCTATTGCAGGTCAGTTTGGGATAGCTTAATGAAGTGTGATTCTGCAAGGACTGGCCTGGGACCCATGTGTATGGTGTATTTTCATTAGTAATAAGTGAAATAAAAGCAAATAAATGGCTTAGGGAATGAAGAGGGGAAATAATTGAGAGTTTGACTGATGCTACCCTGGTGCAACTTCAAAGGATTTTATAGGNCCTTTATTTATTTTTTTTTTTTTCAGTTTGGAGAAATGGTCTGAAATCTGCAGACTGAAATGATAAGTGCAAACAATTACCCTTGGGAAGAAGTTTGCTGTATACATAAAAATGCAGGATTTGTGGCTTAGTGGTGGTACTGCTCTGCAGCTCCCAATGCCGTATGAAAATCAGAGATGAAATGAACTGTCAGCAGGGCTCAGCTCAGTAGGAAATTCTGGGCATCACAGCTTAAGAATAACGAGAGTTGGTGCGAGGAACAAAATGAAGCAAGGATTTTATAACTTACGAAAAGTAGGAAGCAGCTGACTTAACTGAGTCTATGTAACTTAGGAAGAGGTGGAGGAGAAGAGGAACATGCTGATATTTTCAGATATGGAAGAGGTTTTTGTAAGGTTTATGCTGTTAAGTGTTATTCTCCATATCTGTTCAGAGAAAGACAAGTGTAATTGGTAAAATGCAAAATTTATGCAGTGTTGGGTAAGAAAACCCAACCATGTAGGTGAGTAAGCACTGGAACAGTTCCCTTGAGAGGCCACAGAGAGTTGGTCACACACACATTTGGGACTGGTTGGGCTGCCCAGCGTCTGCCTAGGAGCTCTAGGAACACGTGGGCTGTTTGAGTGCTCAGGGTGCGCAGAGTGACCATGAGCTCCCTCCTAGCCACACTGATTATTGGTTTACAGTTTTATTAAAGTAATATTCTCAGTCTTTATATACTGCATTTTCCTACTACAAATTGCTTTTTCCCACAGATTAGTGTAGGTTTATAACAGTGAATGCTTTTTGTATGCACTGATCAAAACTAGACTGAAATTTGGTGGGGCTTTTAGACTTCCAGGCCATCTACAGGTAATAATCTGTCCCTTCTACAATTTTGTGTTCAAGCATCTGGGGAAGGCTGGTTAATAAAAGAAACTGTTAATAGTTATAGGCATACTAGGAGTTTATTTCTTCGTGAGCTATTTGCATGAAAATAGTACATTTAACAGTGATTCAGCTTATCATACCAGCAGGAGTTTTTGTATCCTGACAAATTTATAACTACATTAGTAAGATTTATCTAAATTTAATATTTTAGACTCTACCTAACAATTTTGCATCCTATAATCTGTTCATAAACTGGAACTTAAGTACACGAAATAGAAAATACGAATTTTGCTGTACAAGATTAAAACTTTAGCAACCAAATTGCATTTGTGCAACGTAATATGTGAACTGTTCCCTCATATTAACATTTTTTTTCTGAAGAGAATGGATATGCACTGTAAAAACAATGCAACCAACCAATCTTTCTGTAGTTTGGCTGTATGGCAGAAATCCCCAGTAATTTCCTAGTGCTAACATAAAATCAGGTGAAAGCTGCCTGGAGCATGTTGTGGCTGGGGGATGCCTGGCAGGCAGGAGGCTGCCCCAGGCTGGCATGTCCATAGGGAGTGGACCTCGCCTGAAACTTGAAGGGAGGAAATTTTCCCAGGGTTCTAGAGGAGGCTCTCCAGGGCTGATGCAAACCTGGGTGCTGCTGCGAGGTGCTGGACGAGGAAGCAAGGAAAGAGTAACCTACTCATGTCAGGACAGAGATGAGGGGGGACAGTCACTGGAATCACTCGGCCATCTCAGCTTTCTTTCTCAGAAAGTTCCCGTGTTCGGTAATCTTCCTGTTCTAATGATCAGAAAGCTTTGGTAAACCCAGCTTTAGAGATGGAGGATGCCTCTGCTCCAGACACTTGAAAGGAAGAGCTGGTCCTGTGCCATCCCCAGACCCTGTCGTGCTGTGCCTCTCCCCGAGCACAGAAATGTGTGTTGGCAGGGATGGAATTTTGTTTGATTTTGTTTGCAGTGCTCTGCTCCTCAGGAACTTCTGCCAAACAGCAAGGAGAGTTCTTGTAGGGCAGCTGTTCTCAAAAGTGTGTCTGCAAAAAGCAGCACCAGGAAAGCTGAGCAGGGCACGGTGTTGAAGCTGTGCCTCCCGAGAGGTGCTTTGGTAGTCATGGCTGGATGTTTCACTGACTGCAATACAACAACCGCCAAGAATACATCTTTGTAAATAGAAGACGCAAGACAGCTTTGCAGTTCTAGAATTTTTACTGGTGCTTTAGGTACAAAATGATGGATTTATTCTAGAATAGATGGTAGTTTTTTTGCCTGATCTAGATGAAGAGCTTTTCTTTCCCCCCCACCATTGGGTTTGGTGGTTATAAAGGAAGAATGACTTCATTATGTGTTGAACTAACTTTTTCACAATAAACTTGAGAATCTAAAAGCATGCTATCAAATGTCACTGTTTTATGTGATATATTTCACAGTTTAAAACACAATTTTTTTCCAGAGTTGAAATTAGAATTGTTGACATTAAGGAAATTAAAATGATTGATAGGGTGGTTTTACTTGACCAGCTGCTAATGATTTCTCACTCAATATCTTGTTAGCTTGTGCTGAAGTCATGCATACGGCAACCTAGAAAATAGCCTGAAGTTCCTGAAACTACAAAGAAGAAAAATATAAGTTATTCTGGTGCTTTTGATCTATGAACTGTGATATAAAATGTGACTTTTGATGTTCTGGGATGGTGTGATCGATAGCATAATTTTTGTTATTAAATTGTTTACTCTTTACTGAATGTTACAGTGTATTATATTTTGGCTCAGAGGCAGGGAGAAAGGTCACTTAATTTCCTTGTTGGCTCTGTAGCCCTTCCTCGGGTGGAGCTTTTTGGGAGAAGGGGAGAAGGCATTTTCATCTGGAACAGCTGAACATGCTCATCTGAGGAAAAACTTCTGGAGCTTCCTAAGATGGTGACTGATCTCTCTTGGAGGAGACTGTGAAGAAAGAGGAGACTATTTCTGTGGCTCCTGAGGGAGTTTAGTGAAGTTACAGCATCTCAAAGGCCTGAGAATTCTTAGCCTGAAAACAGGTTTGTAGGAAAGGAAGGCTCCATGATGAGCAAGAGAGGGGTTGGCTGACCCAACACTTTGATTTTCAGTTTCTTTTGTCCATCAGGGCAGCTGTGTTGCTCTCTCAGAACTGTATGGCAGGAGAGCACAGCTGTGATTCAGTGGCTTTTTGATTCTCTCGAGGAGAAGGTAGAGGAGGCTGTGGTCAAGAGGGGGGGCAGTCTCTGGGAGGCTCCCAACAGCCACTACTCAGTGACACAAAATTTAAATTCCTAAATCACTGCGTGGGTGAGTTGCTTTCTTCAGCGTGAGAAAGAAGGAGTAACCCTGTAATCAAATACTCTTTGAGTACAGGAAATACCTCGAAATGCTGCAGGTGAGCATTTAGTTATGAGATCAGCCAGTGTGCTGTGGCTATTGCCTGTGTCCAGCTGTGCTATGTAAAGCTCGCATTCTTATCTCCACTGCTGACTCCTAATTATCTTCTGTACGAGTGCAAAAATCCCACTACAAAAGTATCAAATCCTCTAAAGCCAATGGTGGAACTGCAACTGGCTGTAATGGAGCCAGAGCATCATCTTGTTTCAAGGAGTTAAGCTCAGCTCTGTGCGTCTTACTACTTTTTTTAAGAGTTTGGTCTGTATTGAATATTTCATGCTGTTCTTCTTCGGTTTTGCCTATATTAATAACCTGATACTCTGGTTTATTTTAGTGTCTTACAAACTTTATTTGAAAAATATGCTCAATGTTTTTGTTAAAATACAGTCCTGGTTGTATCTCCCCTTTTTTTCTTTCTGTGGATGGTGCTGTGGTTTTGATGTTTCTGCTGACATTCATGAGGCAAAATGGAAGATGTGCAAAGCAGAAAGAAGAAATTATGGTTTGACCTAGTGTTGAAGCTGGGTAAATTAGCAAAAGAAAAACTGTTGATAACCAGTGAGATATTGTCCTGTTTTCCTCACACATTTTTTGAAAGTATCTTGTGGCAGCTGAAATTTCTGACCAGAACTAGACTCTGTCTCTTTTGGCCTCAGACTGCATGTAATTATTCAGAGTATGCCGTTTCTCCTTGTAGGAAGCCATACTACCCACAGGCAGATGTAATCTATCATCTTTTTGTTCAACAATTCCCCTTTTCCCTCTACCCCAAAAGATATCAGGAAAGATTTATAATATTCTGCAGCCCATAAAACTTGGTTCATTATCCTTAAATCAAATATATCTGATTGCAAAGCTCTTATTTTTATAAAAATTTTGGGAGCAGAATATTTTATGGGGTTTGATGTGCTTTTACTGAAGGCAAAAAATACATTTTTTAAACCTAATTTTTCGCAAGTTATTGCTGCAAAGTAAAAGCCCTTTTAGACAGAAGGAGAATAATGGATCTGCCTTGAGATGTCCAAAGAAAAGGAAATATTCAAGCTGAAGTGATAACATCGATTCAGATGGTGCTGTCTGTGTATATTGTCACTGTCCTGTCCCTCTGATGTAACAAACACTTTGTTTTACAGCCACTGCGGGTGAGGTGGGCAGCTCGTTGAATGGAGATGTTGTTTGTTCACTCCCCTGCCCCACAGGATCCCATTTGTTTTCGGACCAATCATTGTGAAGGAGCAACTGGATTTGTGCCCTCCCATTTTAACTCCTTCCTGTTTCCTTCCTTTCCTTGATCCATTACCACGATGAGCAGTTACAGTTTGGTCAAGTCTTTCATCACTGAATCATTGGGATCTTCCTTTTCTGTCGGCTTCTCTATGGTTTTCCCTCCTTTCTTTCTCCATTTTACACATCTACCCCTTCTCCTCTTTAGATAGAATTAATTTATTTTCCTTGTTGGGTGTTTTTCCTGAAGACGTTTTTCAGTGAAATGCTGTTTTATTTTTGGAGCTTTAATGGAGATAGCAGCTTTGGGTGAGAAATAACTGTAAAGTTCCCAAGGGTTGTTGTGGGGAGTTCCCCCATTTCCCCCTCATTCTCCCTTGCTGATGTGTTTGTTAACCCCTTCAGTCAGACACTGAATTACAAAGCAGCTCCTGCTACTTCAGTTTAGTTAACCCTCGATGCTGCAATACCTGTGATAAAGATTTTTAATTTAAAATGCTTCCTTATTTTTAAAATTATTTTCCAGTGTTACCGTTATTAACTGATAGTCCTGGAAACTGTGATGTTAATGGAAAAATACACCGCTAAAGCAGAGCAGAGCTCTGCTCTTGATGGGCAGCATTGTATGTCTTTATTGCTCCGTCTAATTGAATTAATATTCATATGAGCAACACTTTGGTGTCTTTGCATATATTATTGTTTATTTATTAATAATTCTGCCTTTGATTTACTTTTCCACTTCCCTTGGTTTCTCTGAAGTCCTCTTAGGTGAAACAGGCCATTAGAAATGTTATTTTTAACATAAAAGCACTTGATTGAGGTTCTAAGATATATTTATTCATTATATTTATTCTCCTCCCCGAACAGTTTTGCAGATCTGGGTTGATCTCCTTTCTTTTTTCTGTGGTCAGTTACTTCTTTGAGTTCATGTGTGTAAGGCCAACTTTTTTATCCCTGTTACTGATTTACTTTCAGATACTATCCTACCAGTTACTGATATGTACAGGAGATATTTGGTACTAAAGAAAATGGAAATGGTTTTCATTTTGGGAAAGGCAGACTCCATTCTCAAGTGGTTTGCCTGTGTATATCCAGTCCAGACTTGAATTTAATCCTTCTCATCTTCTGGTTTATGTTGTGCCTTATTAGCCTGTACCTCCTTTTAAAAAACAGCCTTAAATACCTTCTCTTCGAGGTCCATGTAAATTTTGAAAATATGTTTCTTTTGTTCCTGCAGCATAACTTAGGTGTATCTATGGTATTTATAGCCCCTTTCTTTACATCCTCTCTCAGGAGTAATGCTGACTTATTTCTGCATTTAAATCTTCAAGTTTTAGCTAGCAATGGGAGTGGTTTTTTTGGGTAACTATTGTATTTCTGTGGCATTAACAATTCCCCTGCATAAATTTCCCTCCTCCTTCCTTATTTTGCAAAAGAAAAACTTACACACAAACTCTTAAAACAGACCATTAATGCTTATTTCTGGGCAGCAAAAATGACTCTTTTTTTTCAAAGAATAATTTTGGTTTATAGTAAGCATATATTTGGTTTATACTTGCATATTATAGGAAGGAATCTTCGAATGCAGTTTAGCAGTATAAATTATCTGAAATCAATTCTTTATTTTGGTGGGTATTTTAATTTCTTTGCTAAAGTAAAGGTGGAGTCTCAAAATTCCTGAGGCAAAATGCATGCAGGTAGGGAAGAAAGGAGTGAACAAGTGCCAAGGCTTGTGAATGTTGGAGAGGAGGCTGGCAGCACTTCACATCTGAACCATGAGATTGATTCTGCAATGCAGAACACAGGCACATCTGTCTGCCTCTTTGGGATCCAGGTATCTTCAGTGGGACTGTTTCTAGATTCAAGGAGTTATTCAGAGAAATGGAGGGCAGCTTCAGGAAGAAGGTAGCATTGAAGTGACTAATTAAGCCAGACAGGATTAGAAAGCAGATTTTATCAATAATGTTTATTCCCACTCAGGTTCACTAATTCCATTCCATTGATGTAGATACTGTGTCCCCCAGAGACTGGAGGCTTTTTAAGAAGTTACAGAAGCACCTATACAGTTGTTTTTGCTTTGAGATGGGGGAGGGCGTCATGTTCATCCCTTCCAGAGACTTCTAAAGTTTGTTATAATCACTTGTTAAAGTGGAATTAGGGCAGTTCCTACTGCCATCTGTTAACCATATCTCTTCAAGGCTTTAGGGTGCAAAGACATTATAAAAAACCCAAAACTTAACATCACTTTATGGAGTGGTAGAATGAAAAAAAAAAAAAAGGTTGATTTTTATTAGCATATTCTAGCATTATTATATTTATGAATCTGTATTTGCAAGAGCTGATGATGAAGAAAAGGAGTCAGACAAGCTTCAGCATGTGCTTGGTAGGCAGCAAAGCTGCTCAGCTCTGGAGCTGGATACCTGAGAGGCATTTCCCTCCAGGATCTCAGTCTGAGTATTTCTGTTTTACTGCTGGCAGTCTCAATTGTGACAGCTAGATTTTGGAGAAAGAGCTAAGTTGCAAAAGGCAAAGAGAAGTATGAACTGTCTAGGTAATGCTAAAGCAGAATGCAAAAATAAGTCTTGTTCACAAATCCTATTTGCATATTCAGATACACCATTGATAGCTGTATTTTTTCCTTTCCTGGCAATAAGGCTTTTGGGCAGTGGTGGCTGGGTTAATTGTGCAAATTTAGAGGTTCTTTAAAAATAAAGTTACCAACAGCAAGACATAAAAGGGAGGTGCATCATTATTACTGGAAAAATAAATCACTTTCATTATTTCTTTTGAAAGCATAAATTACAACAAACTATTCAATATGAATTGTTCAGTTAATGGCTTTCCATGCCTCATTTATGACATACTCTTGTGTAAAACTACTGAAATTATTGAAGTGCACAGTGCTGCAGGGACACATTGTTTTCTTTTAATGAGTATTCTCAGCACTAGTTGATGAGGTTTTGTTCTCTAAGAAACACAGAATTAGTGTATAACAATGTTTAAATTATTGGGCTTTGAAATATGTTTCATTGAAGCACTCACTTTATGATTAGATTGCAGATAGAACTATTGCTGAAATGCATCCACCTTAAAAGTCCTTTTCATAGAGAATACAAAGTGGGAAGTACTCTCTGTGAAAGCTGGAGAAGCATACTCTTGTGTAAGTGCACACTTTGAATTCCTCTGGTGTTTCTGAGGACACCATCCATCCTGTTCATGTCAGCTGACCTCAGGCAATCATCACACATTACTGTTAACCCAAAGAAATTCTATATTAATGCAGCACTAATTAATGCTCGTTTGTATATTGTTAGTGTTACACGTGGCACGTCTGTCGTGCTGGGACTTTGAAGTGTCCCCCGTCAGGAACGTATGGGAGCTTTAATGTCAGAGGGCTGCGGGTGATGAGCCGTGTGTCACTGCCTCATTTGCTGTGCCACAGCAGATGCTCCTTTGTGGTTACCATCTCAAGAGGCAGCTCTCCGAGTGAGTTATGGACATACCAAATTAATGGTGATCAAGTAGAATAGAAGCTCCATGCCATGTGGGGTTTTCACACTTGTACACACTGCACTTCAGCTTGCATAAAAATTCTTGGCAAAGTTCTAGTGGCAAAATGGTAATTTCTTGGGGGTTCATTAAAATAACATTAATCATAACTCTGATTATGTTCACCTTAATTTATTCTGAAACTTCATAACTGAAATTAATCAGATTCTATAATTAGGTAGAACAGTAAAATGGAATTTTGCCTTGTTATTTTATAATAGAGCTATTAATTCACTCAAATGTTAGAATTTTTTTGAGGAATTTAAGGAACATCTGCTTTTAAGTATGGATATGGTTAAACTTGTACTAATTAGAGCTTCAAATGTATCTTTCTGTGTTGAAAAATGCTTGGGTTTTTTGCAGTACTTCTGACCAAGGAGGTTTATTGTTTGGTTACTATTGGGATGGACTTGAGAAACCTGGGAAAAAGCACTTCTCCTTTCTGGTTAGCTCAATCTTGATTATAAGATACAGACCCCCCCACCCTCCCTGAGAGAAGTCTCAGGGTTTCAGATGAAGTCTGCGCTCCAGGTGACTGAGTGGATGTTATTCATGCTCCCTGGAAGCTGGCAGTGTGTCATGACTAATTACGTGACGGTCGTATTTCTGTGTCGAACGTGGAAATCATTCATTGCTACCAGAACAAAGAGCAGAGGCAGCTTTTCTTGTCAAAGCAGGCGTCCTTGCTGCAGCAGTTGTGAATGTTATCAATTGCTGTGGCTTCAGAGAAGCTGTGTGCATGTTCAGAGGAGGACCAGTAAGAGGCCATGTTTGGATCAGGAAGTCCCTGACCTACAAAGCATTGGGATCTGTGGGAGCTTTCTGGGGAAATACGGCTGTGTGCTTGCCCCAGTCTTGAGTTCTTCTTTGGGTTTCATCTCTCAGCTGCTGTGTGAGACAGATTATCAAGGCTTTGATGTGACCAAGTAAAACCATTCTTGTACTCAGCCTTTACTGCTAAGATTTGCCTTTAGGAAGCCCAGGCCCTGACACCTATGCAGAACTCCAGAGGAGAAAGACCTTTCCCTCAAGAGAGGAGGATCAGGCTACAGGACGTGAGTTCAGCTGTACTTTTTCACCTGTTCAACAGACCATTTCTGGTGGCCCAGCAGGGAACTGAATACAGCTGCTTGTACGTGACACTGTACATGATTGTGTAATCAATTACATTCACCATCTTTGAGTACCTTCATTGCTAGTGCGGCAATACCCCGAATTTATTACAGTTCCATTGACACTGGAATCATGGCTTTCTCAGGTCTTGGTGATGCCCTTGCATGTTTATTTTGGTTTTTTACCCTTCATGTTGTGGTTTTTGCACAATACCTGTTCTCATGTCCAGTCTGAGGATTGGAAATAAGAGATAAAACATGCCTTGAGAGAGAAGGAGAGAAATTGAGGGACGACTCGGAGTAGAGCAAGCCTAGTACACAGCTTCTGAGGCTGGCATTTTCCATTTGTTGTGTGTTGTCAAAAAGAAGTCTGATATTTGCAATGTATGTCTGAAAACTGTATTTTGGGGGTTTTTATGTTAGTGGTAGCTCTCAGATCCCTTGGAAATAGTTTGTACTGCAAATTTTCATAACTTTTTAATTGAAGCAGTCATGTGCTTTCTTGTATAGATGGTGTTTATTTTATTTACTGTCTTGAGATACATGTAGGGGTTTGTTAAATTAGTCATTAATCTTTCTATGCACCACCTTCTCTAGACGGGACCTCCAGTCAGATGCTTGGGCTTGCTTTGCTAGTGTGTGTTTCAGCCCTGTGCATTGCTGTACGAGCGTGATCCACTGATGGATGGTGGGAATTGTTGCTTGGAGCTAGATTTATTTTTTAAATTGTCTGGGGTTTTTTATTGCTGGAGGTTATATTCTCTCTCAGTTTGTATTTTGCAAGCGTTATGACTTCCCCGAGCTTTTTCTTGGTAAAAAGACCTGCCAGAGTATGGTGGTGTCCCTTAACTGTGTGACAGAGATGGATGCCGTTGGCTACTTCTGTTTCTGGTCTATGGATCTATTGGAGAGGGAAATGATACATGAAAGTGACCCCCTATTAATAACTATTTGAACCCATAGACTCCTTTCTTCTTGCTAACTTAGCTGCAAGGCTGGGGCTTTATTAAGAATACAGTTTTGTTTTATCCACAGAACGAAAACATTTCCTGTTGCTGTGCAGCCAGAATCAGAACACAGCTGGCAACAATCTGTTGGCGAGCAGGTGTACACAGGCGAACATAACAATTTAGGAGCGAGTCTTTTTTTGGGTTCACCTAACCTAGGTTTTTTTCACGATGAGGGTTTTTTAGAGAAAGTACCGACCTACCATCTAGCTTTCTTGAGGACATCCATCTGACTGAGAGTAACAAGTTTTGGGCTGATGTAGTCCATTGGAAAAAATGGTATCCACTTCATATTTACAGGAAGTCATGTTTTAACAGTCTGGGATGGGGGTGAGCACGCACCCCCTGCTGCTCTGGGCCCTGGGATGTTGGATCCGTCTTGCAGAGCACTGGAGTGGCCTGCTGGGGTTACAAAGAGCCTGGCATTTCAGATGCCTGGGAAGTGACTCTGAGAGCATGAGGAATCTGTGAGCTGCTGGTTGTGACTCTGCTTCTACCATTTGTCCTGTGGTATGTGGGTCTGGAACTGCAAGTCTTTGATTCATGATTGAAGGAAAGGAAAGGGGACATGTTGGTGTGTATGTGAGTGTCTACCCATCTGTGCCTCTTTAAGCAGATACATCAAACACATGTTGTGTCTCTTGGCATAAAAAGGTATTTTCTTCTGTTCCCTAGCCTAAACTCACTAGTGTCCAACACTGGGAATGCTCATGGCATAGTTGTCCATAAATAGGAAATACACGGAACCTTTGAACATCTGGGCATTTTGAGTAGCTCCATCAGTGCCAGGACCTTGTTCACACACCATAAATACTTGAGGGCAGTGGGTCGCGGTACAGAATAGGAAGGACAGAGCAAGAACAACTGAAGTGACCTTCTGGGAGGATGATATTTGCTCCTTCCAGCTCAGCCCTGCTCCAATGGCCAGAATGCCAAAACACTAAACCTCAAAACCAGCTGTGGAGTGATTCAGGTAACTTCTTCCAGCAGCCCAAAAGTCACTGGGCTCCAGAGTGACTCCTGCATGTTTGCTTGCACTGGGTAATTAGCAAAATGTATTTTCAAACCATGTGTAGGAAAATTCCGGCACTGTTGAAGGTGACCGCAAATTCAAGAACCTGTGTAGTGAAGAAAAACAGAACTGAAGTGTGCAGGTTTGAGTGGTGTCTTCAAAAGACAATGTTTTGAAAAGGAAATAATTTATGCAAAATATGTTACAAAATCTAAGTGCTAAACAAATAAGCAGTACAATGTATTCTGTTTTGACACTTTGTTTCCACTTAACAGGTGCCGAATGCAGATTAATTTGTTACCAATTCTTGAAGCTATCTTTCATTCTATTCACCTTGTTTTGTACAAACAGTTGCCCTGTAATTTTACATTTCAGTCTTCTGCTTTAAAGCTACATGAAAATATGGTGGGATAAAGATCCAGAAAAATAGATTTGTGGTTATATAATTTCTCTTTATTATAAAAAAGTTGCTTCACCATATGAAACTTTTTTTCTCCTATATTTTGGAAGGCTCATGTTCCCATTTTGTTTTTCACCGAGTCAGCATGATATAATGTCTTTTTAATTTCTGTAATCTTTTATGATTACAACATGAGGGTAGTGGTATAAAAAGTCACTCTCATACAGTATTGAGAAGTCTTGAAGATTTAAAACCAAAGAATGGGATATAAGAATGCTTCAATCCAGATATTAAATGATAGACAAATAAGCAATGTAGTAATTGTTAAAGACTTAATACTACATTAATTTTTTTTTTTTATTTAAAGGTTTTGGGTTTTTTTTCTTTGTTTGCTTTTTCATAATGTTAAAGGACTAAAAACTTTTACTATTTGTTCCAAATTACTACATTTTTCAGCAAATAGGTATTTCTTTTGAGTAACATTTTACATTGTAGGAGTATTGTAAGGGCTCGTTTCTGTTGCCACTTCTGTCAGCAGCTTCCTGCGACAGAAGTAGGTTTTGGACCCCTTTGTCTATTAGCACAAATCCAAATGCCTGATTTGACAGATGTTCACAGCAGATTTTGTAGCTGCCTATTGAAGTCTCCTGCCTATATTGTCTTGCAGAGCAGTGAGACTTAATAAAATATCATCAGCCTTGACTAACACCTGCATAAACGAGCGTTGTTTTTAAAAATCAGGCTGCATTTCAAGGCAACAGGTAAGTTTGAGGAGAATTCAATTTTTTTTTTTTTTTTTAATTTTAATTTCTAGGAAAACTTTGCTATGTATTTCAAGATTTTCTTAGAAGTTTGAATAGTTAAACC
Source organism: Oriolus oriolus (assembly GCA_013400235.1). Lineage (NCBI taxonomy): Eukaryota > Metazoa > Chordata > Aves > Passeriformes > Corvidae > Oriolus > Oriolus oriolus. The sequence goes on along the minus strand of VXBT01000044.1, from coordinate 149,182 downwards.
CTCCCTCTGGAACCAGTAGATAAAATTCTACACATTAAACACGGTAAAAATGGCGCATATTCTGCAAAGGACAGAATTTTAGATTAAAGTTGTCTGGGCACAAAAGCAGTAACAAAATGATCCCTACAAAACAGAGTAACTTAATAACACAAGAAATAACTTTTGTTAATTTGAAGCTTTAGAAACTGAAGCTTGTAAAGTAAGATGTAATTAAATTATGGTACTGTACATACCAGTTGTTCTTGGTAATTGAAACTTTACAATATGAAAAATACATTACATCTGTACAGTTTATACAGGTAGGTAGGATGAGTTTTGAAAAAGATTCACTTCAAGGGTCATACTCTGAAGTCAAAAAAATACTGCACAACTGAACTAATTACAAATTGTAGACTCGAAACAATTAATCTTTGTGATTCGCTTTTAATTTGAACAGGGATCCTAGAATCCAGAAATTGTCTCATCACTTGTGTCCATAACGTTACATAGGATTTGGTTGCAGCCTCTGCTACAGGAAACCCCCGCCAGCACCCCCCTAAGCCAGCTGCTGGCTGTGCTCCTTGATCCGCGCCGCTGTTGTGATTGTGCTCAGGTCCAGCTCGGGCTCCAGGTGTGTGTCCACTGCCTCCTCCTGGGTGCTGGAGTCGTAGGGCTTGTGAGCCAGCAGCTCGTGGTGCACTCCACAGTAGCTCAGCGTGGGCTGGTCGTAGGCCAGAAACGTTGACACGTTCATGGACAACGGGATCTGGGGCGAAAACAGAGGTGAAAAGCAGCTAGTTACCAAAAGACACAACCAAGTGGTACTTGCCTGAATTGGACGTTAAAATACCAGACTGTCTGCTCTCTCTGTCCCTCTACCAGCTCCTCTCCACCCAAACCCTGGTCTTCACCAGAATGTTTTAAATCTGACCTCTGCCGCCTTTGACTTGAGACCCAGGGCTGTGTATGTACTTGAGTGTGTTTGTGAAGATTAAGATGTGATTGAAGTTAAATTATCTTTAGAATGTAATTAGCCTCAGATGCAATCACTCTGTCAGGGAATATTTCAGAAGAAATGTAAATGCTTTTTCAAGTTTGAGTGGCTTGAATTTGTCAGTGAGTGTGATGCCTTTGGTCTGCTTGGAAATACACGTGAGAGCATTCCTACTACTGAAGTGTTTGGGAAGGAGACCTCAACCCTCCTGGCATTGTAACTAAACAGGGAACATCCCTATTTGTATCTCTTCCTTTGCAGCTTTCCTTCCTGTTTTCATTCTTAGTGGGATGTGTCTCAGTAAAATTTCTAGTTATGAAGAACTTCTGTTCTTTGAAATTAAAAAAAAATCAAATAATACCACAGCAATCATAATGGTCAGTTCTCATCTCTGACAGCACTTCTGGAGGAAAACCCACTGCACTGTTTAATTACTAGTGATATGTGAGCTTCATATTGTGTGGAGTTCAGATGAGCATCAGAAAGCCCCAGCTTATCTTAGATTTACAGTTCAGAAGCCTTAAAATTGCAGTTTCTATTCAAGGAAGCATCTGTTCTGCAAGCTGAATTTCATTGCATAGCATTACATTTCTGTGCAGTGAGGGGGAAGTTCCAGCAGCCCTCTGTCTTCTCAGGAAGTTTAAAACCCTAGACTTACTTGGCATAGAAAGTGTAGCTAAAAGTTTGTATTTACAAAACTGGATGGCAAACCAGAATTTTTTAAAAACTAATTCTGTTCAGTCCTGAAAAGAGTGTAGTCCAGTGTTTGGTATGTTGAATTTTTTTTGCATTTCTCTTTTGATCATCACTGGCAGTTGAAAAGTTACTACAGATTAAAAAGAAAGCTTTTTTTTTCCCCCTTTAAAAAAAAGAGACAGATAATTTGGTTCTGGTCTCTGTAGCAATTACAGGGATCTGCAGGAAATGGGTTATTTTCTCCAGCCTGCAGAAGTGTATTTACTCCTAAACAGATGTGAACTGGCTGGGGAGGGGAACGCTCATAGCTCCAGATGAGTATCTCAGCAGTCAGCAAAGATGGGAAAGGGTCTTGCAAAGGCCTTACAACATTTATTAAGCTTCTGGTGGTGTGCCTGTGTTCTTATCTGATTGCTTGACCTTGGCTGTGCCTTCATAAAACACAGAATTGCATCTTTTTGGGGAATGCATTGTATTTAGAATCAGAGGCAATGTTTTCACCCTAAGGGTTTTCGTATTTTGTTAAATTTCATGGACATGGGGTGTTGGAACCTCTTGTGGGGATTTCAGGCCACAGAATCCTGAGAATGAAAACTTGGAAAATAAAGGCATAAGGGGACAGCCACAGATCTGCAGTGGCTTGAGAATGTTATGATGGGGAATTGCGATAAGGCAATGGAATGTTATCCAGGAAGATGACAGAACTAGAGCTGAAAAACAGATGATCATGAAAAGGAGGGCTGAAAATAAGTAAACCACACTGAAACAAATGAGCTGAAGGATGGAAGCAATAGAAGTGATGGAGCTGTGATGTGTCATTCTGAAAACGTACAGATTTACAGTGTGATGACAATGTCACATACAGCACAGGCATGGGAATGTGATATATCAGCACATGGTCAATATGTGAGAATTTCATCTATTTCATATACAAGTTTGGCTGTTGTCTTCAATTAAAAAAAGGAGCAAGCCCTTGCAATACATGCCAGGGAACTATACAGCTTTTATAGACATGAATCAAAATTAAATGCTTTATTCATGACCATGGGAAGATTCCTGGTGTTTCAAATGAACCTCAAAACAAACCTGATACTTTGCCACCCATCAGTTTGTCTCTGTGACTTTTTTTTTCTCACGGAGTCTTAGGACAGGGCTATAATGTTTTGTACCTACATCTACATCTCCTGCCTCTGTACCCCTGCATTTAAGTTCTCTCTGTGATTTAGGCAGGTCTTGCATGTAACAAGTCCCTTAATTTCTCTCTAGAATGCCCTAGAGCTGTCATAGGCAGTTATGAAAAGAAAATACCTCTCTGATTATCATCATGTCCCTTTTCTTTCACTGTCTGCTTCTTCAAGCACTTATTTACTTAAAACTGCTGTTCTGTGAAACAAGGGAGATACTGAAACTCAAACTTCTGTTTAAGGAACGGATAAATCTGTTACAGCCAATTTGTGATGGTCATGGATTTAGAGCTCAGGTCCTTCTGGCTCCCCTACCAAGAAGTAATTCAGCTGTGGGGGCAAAGTCACCAGAAGTTACTTTTTGTTGTTATTTGCATGCACTCTGAGGAGGCCACACTGTAAGGCAGCGAGTGCCTCGGATTGAATTGTTGTCCCTTGAAAGTGCTGAAAAAAGATAGCTGCAGAAATCTCTAGTCACTTTTAAAGACCTCAGTTTTCCTTCAAACTTCTCAATTCTTAGGTGGTTGTTCTTTCGTGTTTACATATTTCAACCTTTCCAAGTCCAAATTCTGAAGGCCTGGTAAAGGGCAATGTGTTGTTGGATCAGCTGCTGAGAACTTTGGCATGAAATGTCACAAGGACAGGTATCAACTCAGCCAGTTTTCTTTGTCAGTGGCACGGAGGAGTTGAATACAAAGGGAAAGATATTTTCAGGCTTTTTCCTGCTTCTCTCAAACTCATTTTCTACTAGTTCAGGCTGTAATTAAAAACCTACCGAAAGTGTAAGCAGCAAGAATAGCTCTCACTGAACGTCAAAATTGTTCTTCACACAAATGTTAATGTCCTCTTGGTGAGGGAGAATTGTGTTTTCTATTCAAAGGGCACACCTGTCTGGATGATGTGCCAAATTTCAATACTTAGGAACTCCTGCTTTTTTTCTGCTACACAGCTGTGGAATGCTTCATGTGCCCTGCTTGTCTTTGGCAATTTTTCTATTCTAACATGTTCATCTCTGGTTCCCTTGGGGTCCCACGTTATGAGAAATAATGCAGCTGAATCCAAACAGAAGTTTTGTGCCTAATTTCCACTGCTGTGTCACACTAAAATGCACATTCCTGTCAGAGAAAGACTAGAGAGAGGAAGCAAAGGGCAGGTGAGAAACCTGAAGTCCTTTTAAGTCTTTTAAACCATCACTTGAGTCACTCTTAATGGGAGGACCCATTGTCTCCATGGCAGTATAAACAAAATAACCCCTTACTGAAGTAGCTGCTGTTCCTGGACTTCAGTTGTTTCAGCGGCTGAATGCCATAGGCTTATATTGATACTAAAACAGAAAAATCTTTATGAAGTGCATGGTTAGAATTATGGTCCTTCTGTAACAGTGATCTTAGCTGTTCAGTGTTCAGTAATTTATGATGCAGCACGTTCCCCGGAAAAGGAGAGTGGTGATAAAAAATAAAAAATCACCTTGAAAAACAAAGGCCAGAACTTCTGAAGCTCTGCTTTGAATGTTGGACACCTGAACAGTAAACTGATGTTTTCTGATGGTTGGAAGAGAGCACAGAGAATGTTCAACCACTGATGGGTTCCAAGGCAAAACCAGGCTTTTTCTTCTTCAGTTACATCAATGTAGATTTTATATGTTAAAGAAGAAGGAATTGACAAAATTTTTCCAGCAATTTGCATATACTAATTTTGACAGTCACCTTTACCAGGTTTTGAAATGCCAGAGTGAACAGCTGCTAACAGCTGCGAAGCCCCTTCTTCTAAATTTTAAGAAGATGATAAGAGGAGAAAGCAGAAAGAAAAGGTTTTATATTTCACTGATTCAGTTCACTTGGGTTCAGGCTAAGACATAATGAGCTGTGGTTTCCTAGCTGCTGGACATTTTGTCTTGCATGTTGTTAATTTTCCTAAAATTCTAACAGGGTGATATTTACTTAAGATCTTCCCTTCCTGCAAAGAATGTGACATTTGTAAGATGAGAACAACTTGTGTCTTGATTAGCTCTAATTGCTTGCTTGACTCTGAAAGGAGCATGTATTACGTTTTTTCAGTTAGACACTTGTGCTTGCTAATAATGTTAGAAAAATGAACAAGTTATAAATACTCTTCTGCCTGACAAAGTAAATATCTCCTCTGTGTGCTCTTTTTTTTTTTTAATTTGTCTGTGTGGATTCCTGTGATTGTGTGGGTTTTTATTTGTTGGTTGATTTGCTTTTGTTTTGTGTTTAACTTGAACAACCTACAGTTCTGGATTTTTGTTTCTTTTCAATAGCAGTCCTTCAAGCTCTACTGTAGTAAAGTGAATTAAGAAGTAGGTGTGAGAGTGTGTGACTAAATAAAAATTAATCCATTCAGTTGCTTGAAATATGCATCATAATATTTAATAGAGATGTGTACATTATCCTAAAGTAGCTCTAAAATGTTATTACAATTAGATCCGTAGCTAACTGAGTACTAACCTTTTTAGGCTTCTCATTTGTTTTTAATTTGTATGCAAAACTTGGTGTTTATTAGATAGGCTCTGAAGGCATAATTACTGAGGTATCATTTAAAAACAGCAGTGCTGAACTTTGTGGGACTAAAAGCAAATCAGCACAGATAAAGCTTTTACTTTAGATGCTGAATAAATGATGGACTCAAATCAAAGTATTGCCTCGCAAGCATTTGTTGCATACAGAAACAGGGAGCTACCTCTTGTCTTAGTAAGGTTTGCTGCAGCTTGGAGAACCTGACCTTCATACTGTATCTTAGTTATAATTCTCTATTTAGCAATCAATAAATTATCTTAAAATATGAGGGAATTGCATGAATAAAAGCACATTAAAAAAGACACCTTTGAAAAGCGAGTAATGTGGTTGTAGAGGTGTGTCATAGAATGTGTTTGGAAGCCACACGTGTAGGTAATGTGTGCATATTGTACATACACGCTTGGTAAGTCATGTGGACAAGCCCTGGTAGAGGTCAGTGCACCCCCTTCCCTTCTCCTCTGGAAGTTCTAGAATGCTAAGAAGAAAACCAACGAAATTAATTGGATTTACATTATAGATTTGTTCCATTTTTAGGGGAGGTCTGTTTCCCTTTAATCAAAACCTCTTGTATCATGGAGTGGAAGAAACAACGAATTAAAGTTCTTCTAAACTTGTCCAAGGCAGGCTTAGTTGAACATCAGGGTGCCTTGTTCAGTTAAAGAGCCTGGGGCTGGTTGTGCATCAAGTCTTCCACAAACCCAAGGGCAGACTTTGTGTTTAGGAGAGCTCTGTGGAGAGCAAGGTCTGTGCATGATAATCAGGGGTATTTCTCTTAGTGAGCAAAACCCACTGAAGACTGGCCAGGTACAATATCTAATCAGTTATGACACCAACTGCAGTTATCTTTACTGATTCTAATTAATCGTTCCTGTTTTGGTTGATAGTTGAACTTTTTGGGCCATCAGTAGGCTCCAAGCAGAATTTTTTCTATCCCTCAGAGGATGGATTCTCATACCTTGGGTAGGCTTCTGTAGAGTGCGATTAATATGATCTTATTTCCTTCTCTAATTATTTTAATGTAACAGGCAATTTTCATATCCCCTAAGTACTGTAACAGGCAATCTCATTACTTTTCATCAGGCTTGTTTACAGAGAAATAAAACAGCAGCAGAATAAACAACACTGGATGAACCAGAAGTTGAATACTCTGAGTGTTCAAGAACCACAACTCAAACTCCACAGATCGTGAGTTTACCTTAAGAAAAGGAAGGTATTTTTGTTGATACAATCTTTAGCTGGTTCTTTACTTTTCAGTGTGTGAGCAGTTAGGCAATTGTATATAGTTTGTGTATCTTACTACGAAGGCTAAGTTCTAAATTTAGTGGAAGCTGAAGTTATTAAAACTCCAGTAAGAGGGGGTTTAGAAAATACCAAGGAACTTGATAATCGGATGATGTCGACATCTTCCTTTTTATGCTTTGCCCTTTCTCTCTCTTATCTTCCAAATCTTAACCTTTCTTCCTTGCTTTGTTTTATAGTTTTCCTTCTATTTCTGTCTTTAAGAGGAAGCATCCTTATTATTAACCATATTAATAATTTGTGTAACCTCTCCATCATCCAGTTATATTGTTGCTGGCTGCCATTAGTCTTTTATCTCATTCACCTTTGCTTTTCCTTGCATTCTCCGCTATCTCTTTGGCTTCTCTTCACTGAGATGCCCTAATGCTCTCTTCCCTTAAGTGCTATAGCCCAAAATAGCCTTTCTTGACTCCAGGAGAGGATACAGGCTAGTCTGGTGGTGCTGGGACAAACAGTGAAACCACACTCTGCGGTTCTAAATTGAGCTTATTAATTGTCAGCCCTTGATATTTAAACAGTTCTGCTGCTGCATGGACTGTGATTGTGGTTCCATGGTGGCCAAAGGCTGATCCTGCCAAGTGCTGTGTGCCACTGTGGCTTGCCTAATGGAATGAGCTGATGCCATGTGCATGTAGTGCTTGGATAAAGTGGACTTCCCTGGGACATCATAAGCCAGGGCCACAAGATTTATAGATCTGAAGGGAAGAGGGCTTGTACTATGTGTGAGAGCAAGGAGGAGGTCTTATTTACTCTGCTAGCTTGATTTTTCCCAGAATTTAGTGTATAGAAACTGAGCCGAAGACAAACTATTTATTTCATTTGAATTACAGATAGCTTGAGAATAAAATGGGGTACCAATTTAAAAAAACACAATAAAAACCAAAAGCTGATGTTTTCGATGTTTTTCTCCTGATACTTCTGGAGGACAGATTTTCCTGTCAGATCTGTAGCTGACAGAATCCTGTCCACAGTGCTCTGGTAACTGAAACCATGACACACTTTCAGCAGAGGTGTGCTGGCAAAGCCCTTCCTGCAGATGCAATCATGCTTAATTTTATTAGCTTGGCGTGTGTCAGGCAGGATGTTCTTCAGCTGCTGCAGGGGGCCTGCAGTCACATTGTTCTGCTGCTATTACAGCGCTCCCAGCTGACTGCCAGGGATTTTGAGGCACTCAGTGGTCAGTGATACAGTCTCAGGGATATTCCCATGTAATCTCAAGTCCTGGAGCCTTAGGAAGTGTGTAAGAAGGGTTTAAAAACACAAACAATGCCCCCCCCATACCTCACTTCCCCTTCTCTGGTGCCTCTGTGTACTGCTGCATTTTGTGGTGCCTTGCTGAGCCAAAGCACACCTCGAGGTGTCTGGTGTGTGCGGATCGTTTAAAGGCGTAACATCAAAGTGCCTCTTTGGGGGTTGGAAACTACTCCTGAAGGATGAGGATGTTAATCGTGGGGTTTTGATTTCAGTCCCAGGCGTGTTGCAACAGAAATTCCTCTTTACATTTCAAGCAGTTTGTTTCCGTGGAGTGGTGTCGTTTTGCGCACAGTGTTCTCAAACAAATTATTTTAAAATCTAACATTCACAGCCTGCATCAGCTTAAAATATGAGTAATATTATTCCAGTGACTAATCCAGACGTACCTGTCAGAGATGGAAAGCTCATACTGAGACGGCCTTAATCCACTTGCTGATTTTTATGGTCTCTAAGTCCCTTGAAGTACCTGACTCAAATCCAAATGTGCCCCACATGCCGAGTTTTGCACGTAAATCTTTGAAGGATACAGATTCCCTTGTGATTTAATAATTTGCTAAAACTAAAATGGTTTGGTTTTTGTAGGAAGTGTTTTATATTTGAAGTGTATTTTGTACTGTATAATGCAGCTGTTCTCATTGAAAATGTAATACATGCTGCACAGAATTCCAGGTTTTCTTCTCCTATCCTGCCTTGTTTTGTTCTGTGAGGTGAGTTTGTATTGCTCAAAGAGGAGTGGATGATAGTATATCTATTCAAAGAAGAATTAAAATAGGCAAAAGATCAATTCTCCATATAGCTACCATTGCATTTTAGGTGAATAAACTAGCATATTGGTATTTACTAATTGTTGGAACAAGAGCATTTTCATATATCTTAAAAAACCCTTTGAATGATGCCAGAATGCTACTGCAGTTTTGGCAGAGGCTCTCCAAGAACCAAGTCCTCATTCTTTGTTAGGGGTAGGAAAATTGACATGTTCACTCAGAGAGGAGAGACTTCCTAATGAATATTGGGAGAAACAACTCAAAACAAAGAAGAATTTAAACCAAAAATTTCTAACTGAAAATTAAAACAATTAACAGAGAAGAATATATCTAAAAGAAAAGTGAAATTTAAATTTAATGTTTAAATAAAATACTGCTTTATCACACTCTGTTCTTGGACTTTACCATGAAATGAGCAGTGTTCGTTTTGTTTATTTCTGCAGAATAGTATAATTTCATAAAACTCTGAGTGAAGCATTTCCGATTACATTACTGAATAGGCTCTGTGTAATTATTTAAGTAAATTAAAGAAAGATGTTTGTTAAAAATTGAATGATATTAAAACAGAAGACTAATACCAGATGCAGCTTGAAAAGCAAGAGCAGGGCTTAATATGACTTATAAATTTCATGGGTGGGGAGCATGGGATATATTGATCATTCATTTCTCAATAAAGGTTCTTAATAACCTTTACTGAGAAATGAATACCTGTGTATACCTGACTGAGAAAAAATTGTTATTTTCTGATCTGACAGAAGTAATAATAGATTGTTTCTTTTCCTTAACCATCACATCCTGTACATATATTGTTTGATATTAATGCTAATGAAAACATTTTCTTTTTTAACTTATTTCTCTCTTTGAGTGGCTGTCATATTATATTTTATCACTGTGTAGTGCTGGAGGGAAAAAGCCCTGTTACATTCCCAAGTAGTATATCACTATAGGCTAGATTATTTTTATTTCTAAGATGTATTAATATTTGCATTTGTTAAAATATTTCTGTTAGGCATATCACTTGCACTGCTGCTGTGACATCTGTGTGGCGCTCCGGCTGGATGTTTGTGTCTTGAACTGTCCAGAGCTAAACAACTCTTCAATTTAGGACTACAAATTTTTCAGGGCATGAAAGCCTTACTGGGGCAATTTAATATTAACCCTTCTAAAATGCAGGCCAAACTTTCCAAATATGAAGTGACAGTTTGTTGACAGCCAGGCTATCCTTTTCACTCTTAAATGCTGCACTAATTAGTTACTTTGGCGCAGTTTCAGGAAAATTACAGTAAACAAGGGGGCATAGGCAGTACACCATGTCAGAGTTAGAGGTGTGCAGGCAAGGGACCAAAGCTGAGCAGAGCAGTTTGAAAAGAAAAATCCTGGCATGGTTGTTGTAAAGAGTTTTGATTTGTTAAAGATGACCTGAATTTCTGGTTCCATGGTTTCTTGCACCGGGAGCGGGTCTCAGAGGTTCAGGTGTCCGTGCTCAGCGCGGTGTGGTGGTTACAGAGCCGTGCGAGGCTGCAGGCCCCGTGCACAGCTCCCTCCCGCACGGCCCTCGTGGCACCGGGGCTGGGACAGCACTGACAGAAGAGGAGCCTCTCTGTCTCCCTGGCCTGTCCTAACTCTTCGTGCCCTTTTCGGCAAGGAGATCTTAAAGCCCCATCCTCCTCACCACTTGGTGCCAGTGGTGTTCCTTTCAGATTCGTGCAGGTAAAGTGCATTTCCCCAATAAAGAAATCCTCAAGCAGTGAGGGAAATGCAGCCTGGTTGGGACATTTCTTTAGAGCCAGCCAGTTACACCCAGTCGCTTTGATCTTCTCTAGTACCCAGTCGTGCAAATACATTTATTTTCGTACTTTAACTGTGGAGAGAGCAATCGATAGCCCTTGCTGCATGGCTATTTTGGGTCAGCATGTTCCCTCCAGGTCAAAATGGGGTCATGTTGCAGCGTGATAAAAGAAACTGCCTGTAGTACTTTTGGTACTGTGAGTAGGCAGAGAATGGTTCTCTTCATGCAACCTGAGATGTTAAACAGGTTTAAACCCCGCCATGTTTAGCAAGAGCCCACAGGACTTCAGGGAACACACAAAATGGGTGTAGAACAGCACAGCCAGTGCTTCTAGCAGGTCTGGTCTGGAGGAGAACAATGGAGTCTGAATACTTCTGAAACAAATGGCGATAGTACAGAAAATGTAAAAAAAACCATTTGGCTTATGTAATTCTATAGGGAAACTTCCACAGAATTTACAAGAGGGGATGTGTTTCTGTTCAGGGGGCTTATTTGCTCTTTGAACAAATGAGGCAGTTCTGTGGAAAACAGGACAAACTTGGAGGGCTCAAGAGCCAGGCCCAGCTGTGTGCAAGGAAAAGGGAAATGCAGGTGCACCGGATGTTCCTCGGTGTGCTTGGCCTCCGTTGGTATTTCCCGCCTGCAGGTGCAAGATGGGTGAAACGGTGATGGTAATAAAGAATTTCCCTCTGTGTTTGAGAAAGATAAGATTATATGTGAGCCCCCCACCTTAGTGAGTCTGTGCATATTAAAGATAATAAATTAGTGCTGGTTTTCAAAATGAGGAGAAATTCATGCTCTGAGGCCTCATGCTCCACCTTCACTAGTTCTAGTTAGATCCTGATGATGGAACATGAACTTCCACTTAGATGGAAATTCAAGAATCTGAGAGATGCTGGCTTGAATTAGAACAAAAAAACCAATTAAGGACTTTGACATTTTTGACAGCACTGGAGTATTTTCATTTTGAATTAGAAGATTTTGTTCTAACTGGTTTTTGTTGCATGCTGTCTTAGTAATTAAGCCTTCAACAATACGGCTTATCCAAATTGATTTTTGAAATGTTGATTAAAGCTGTAAAATAGTGTATTAAAGTCGTAATGAGAACAGTGTAGTCTAATCCAAATGTTCCAGAATTTTTAGTGCAATATTGTGTATATATTTTTCTTTTTCTTTTTAAAAATGAATTTCATTAATTGCAATTTTCTGTTGAAAAAGATCCATCTTGAGAATAATTTCAAGGATTAGTTCCTTTGCTAAGGCTGGACCATGCCATTAGCAGGATGGTGCTCACAAAGTGCCATCACATCTCGTCTCTGACATCAAACACAGACGAAAAAGGCAATCTAGCAAAAATAGATGGAGTTACTAACAGTGCCAGTGCAATACTTAGTGACTGTTACTAATTAAATGACTTAATTAAGTTGTCAGGATGGAATGTAGATAATCACTGTGTAGATAATCTGGCTGCTTGGGCAGATCAGTGTCTGGTGTGTGTTGTGCATCAGCATGTAGTGTGGACCCCTTTTTTTTCCTTTCAATTTCCTTAGGCCTTTCTGCATTCTCTCAGAATGTGGCAATAAAAACCAGGTGCAGAGTTTGACTTGTCCCATATGTAGGGCTGTGATGGCACCTGTACAGTGTTGGGAGTTTCAAGGCAAAAGCTGTTCCGAGTAGTGTGACTATGCTGTCATAAATTCCTGTTTTAATGTTTGGTAGCCATAAAGCACCAAAAGGTCAGAACACATCACTGGTGTGGAGTGCTGCTCTCTGCACAGGGCTGCTGGTAAAGGAGCAGTGACAGCTTACTCAGATATTGCCGGACGTGGATGCACAGCTCCAGTGGGCTTTTGTCAGTGAGGGAAGAGCTGGATTTCTCCATCTGGTGGGTCACCATGGAGTGCTCTTGTGGTCCTACAGTCCTGGGCGGTACAAGGTCCCTTCTGAAAACCTGCCTTCCAGTCAGGGCATGCTGGCCTGCGTGTGGGCTGTTCCCTGGGCAAGTGCTGCATGTTCCAGGTGCTGTTTCACACTGGAACCGTGCAGGAGTGGCAGGCAGGGCTTTGCCCACAGCGCTGGTTCCGTGTGCTGAGCAGACCTGCGGGAGGGCCAGCACAGCTGCTGGGTGAGCCAAGGTCTTCAGAGAGACCATTGTGGGATTCCACAGAGAACTGTCTTAGCTAACTTTGCCTCTTAAAAACCCCTCTCTAAAGCCATTTTCTTTGAAAAGCTTTGTGTAAAACTTTGATTAAAAGAATTTGCATGAGAATGACTAAAGCATAATTAATTTCTAGTACTGCTTTTTCAAAATCTGGTTTTGCATGGTTTAATATGCACACCAGGTGGGCTGAAAATCTGACCAAATTTCACAATTAGATGGCAAACAGAGGTCACATCTAATTTACAAACTTAATTGTTAAATATTTGGGCAGAAGTTCTTTAGGGTGATTTTAGAATAAGAGAGAAATATTTGATATAATTTTACGTTACAGAGATGTTTTCTGCCTTTTTAAAGAATAGTTTGCTCTTTATCATTTTGTTCCTTTTGGTAATGTGCTTTGCACATTAAAAATAGATGAACAGAGAGCTATTCAGCTGAGCTACCCAAAGATGCAGGTGGCTGGTACAGAAATTTGCCAGTCTCAAATCCATATTGGAAAATTCCCTATGAAAGACTTTTTACCCCAAAGCTGGTGAAGTGAACTGGAATGGGTCATGTTTGTTTTCTAGCAATGGATTTTACAGTTGTACAGAAAAAAATTCTCCAACCTCATGAACATTAACAACGCATCTTGTAACTCCTATTTGATTTTACAAGCACAAGGGTTTACAAAAGGGAAGCTTGTGGAGATTTCAGTGCTGTTCAGTTCTCCCCATGATGCCCTGATTCTGTGGCACTGCTCCTGAGTCGGGCAGCTGCCTTTGGTCACCCAGCAGTTTATTAGAAGACTGTGCCTCCACAGGGGTTTTGTGTCCCAGCCACACAGGCTGGGCCTCACTTGGAATTTGCCTTCCACAAAGTTTTTGACTGTATCTGCACTCTGCACCTGGCATTGATAGGAAATGGGTCTGGGGAAGGCCAAGTGCTGCCCAGAAAAGATTGCTTTTTCCTAGGATTATTTGAGGACTTGGTGGAAATGTGGAATTTGGCACTGCGTTGGAAGAGAAAGGTGATAATTATTTGAGTATCATGATTTAGGAAAGATACAGCCAAATTACTGATTGTTGAAGCACTTATTTCACTTCTATGAATGTCTGTAGTAAGCGAAGGCTGGCTTGAGAAGGAAGTTACTTTAGAGCAAATTGGTGTGTAGATTGATTAATGCTGCAGTGATTGCCCCAGAAAACGCCCTTGCTTCACTGTCAGCACAAAGTAGTCCTTTGTAGTTTCCCTGCCAGTTAAGCTAGTACCTTGCATTTTCTCTGTCAGTGTTTTTACCATTCCCTAGGTGTCAAAGACAGGTCACATCCTCAGGTGGTGTTCCTGGCAGTACAGTGAAGTGCACAGGCTGGACCCTGGACGTCTGAGAACACTGTGCAAAGGTGCTCTGTGCAAGGAAGTCACTGTCTTGGCCTGCAGGGCAATGGAAGTGCTCTGAGGGAGTTCCTGCACTGCACCCTGGGGGGTGGAGCTGCTGCCTCAGATCCCAGTGGGCACACAAGGTCTGTGTGCCAGGCTGCCGCTGCCAGCCTCTGCTCAGGCAGGGCTGGATTTACTTCCTCTGTTTCTACAGTGCAGATTTACTGTCTTTCAAATCTCTTACCAGGGATAGTTTAAAGTTGGCTTATATAGAAATAATAACTGGTGGTTTGAAAGAAATGAAAATTATGAAGAACACTGTATTCACAGTTAACCTTTGTCTTGATGTTACTGAGAAAAGAGATGGAAAGAATTATCTTATGAACTACTCCAGAGATAAGGTGGTAACTTGAATGCAGCAAGGAAAGGAGGAATAATTGATTTTAAGCATGGGTTGTATCTGTAAGATAAACCACTCAGCACCTTAGACAGCTTTTTCAGTACATGCCATCATTCACTTTCTGGAGTAAATGTAAAAATTGCAGTAGAGCTTTCAAAACACTCTAATAAATTCATTTTATGAAAAGTAATTATGTGCTTTGAATAAATAACATGCTTTGTCTTTTTTTGTTTAAAAAGAAAAGCTTTAATGAGCAAAAATGAGGAGAGTAAAAGTTGTTTGCCATTCAGAGAAGTTAATGCAATTGCTTGGGCTGATGATTTGCGTTGAATTGTTGATAAGTTCATTTCTTCCTCATTAACAAATTATCTTTCATTCTTTAAGAGCAGTACAAACAGCCTAATGGATTTTCCATTTCTGAGATTCTTTATTTTCTGTTTTTTATTCAATTAGTATGTGGTGTTTTCACATATGTTGTTTGACTAAAAGAAAATGAGGACAGACAAAAAAATCCTAAAAGCATTCTGGGCTCAATCTTTAATCTACCTGTCCTTTCTGTTCCTTCCCACGCCTGGAGATGTTTGAGCAACATGTGCTGCTGTTCTGTATCACCTCTTGGCTTCCCTGCTGCATTCGGAGTCCTTAAACTGTCGGATTTTTACTGCACCTGAGCACCCAGCTTGTTATTCGTGCTGCGTGTGCTGTGCCTCCTGCACTGACACTGCTGTGCCGCCCCCAGCTCTGAGGGACATTACTGATGCCCACAGCCCAGGAGTAAAGCTCGTGGGAGCTGCACAGAGATCTCAGGGCAAGGGCAAGGGAATCCTTAGCTCCTGCAGCTTGTTTGGATAAATTAAGGAAGGTAAGGAAATTGCAGCTCAGCCAAAAGATGAGAAGCATGATGACACTGCTGGGACAGGACCTCTGCTGAAAAGCGACACAAGTGCACGTGTTGTAAGAAGGTTTTAAAAAGCTGAGCTTGTCTAGGTGTCCTATTGGAAAAGACTAATGCAGCGAGAGCAGGAGTGTTTGGGAGCCTCAGTGCTCGGTGTCAGCGTCGTGGGAATCTTTGCCATAGGATAACTTATTGCCATATCTGCCCAGTGCTGCTCCCCTGGGCCAGGGGTCCTTTTAAATCTCCCTGCTGTGCTGTGATTGTAACCCACCGAGTTCTGTGCAGCATCAGGGGAGCTGTTCAGACAGCTGCTTTTTCATCTCTTTGTCTCCTTTACCTGGCGTACCACAGCCCTGCTGCTGACCTAGCTGTGCTTGTTGGTGGCTGTCTGGGCGTCCCTCTGTCCATGTGTGGCTCAGCTCAGCACTTACTCCTGAGAGCTCCATTGTATGGACATGGTCACATGGGGATTGGCTGTCATTTTATTCTGTCATCAGGAATACGTCTGTTCAGTGGATTTTCTAGCATTTAAAATACATTCAACAAA
This sequence comes from Oriolus oriolus, assembly GCA_013400235.1. NCBI lineage: Eukaryota > Metazoa > Chordata > Aves > Passeriformes > Corvidae > Oriolus > Oriolus oriolus. Next base: position 133,327 of record VXBT01000044.1, on the reverse strand, counting down.
TGTGTTCTATACTGATTTTGTGGAATCTTCTTTGATAGATAGAACTGTATGTCCTTTTATATTTTTTATATTTTTTCAGTGTTGTAGGATTATGAATACTTTTAAGCTTCATCTCTAAATGTTTTTCCTCAATTGGAGCCAACTCTAACTTGATGGAACAGGTGGTTGCTTAAACAGCAAATTGTTTAACATAAAGCCCTGGCCAGGACGTAGCTTCTTTTAATTAAACGACTCATAGTGCTCCTGCCAGCCATCTTTTCCCTTGCTCAGCACTGCATTACTGCTTTGGACAGAATGTGCAACAGTAAAATAAAGCATGTCTCCAATGTTAACCCTGTTTCATCCAAATCACCCAAACTTTTCTTTTATGTATTGTGATAATAAGGTGCCATAAGTTTGGATGAGAGCTGCTTTTCCTGTTTCACGAAAAGGTACTTATTTTTTTCCTACATTTCTTTTGTTGATAGAAATCTCTTCTTGTTTCGGGGGGAAAACCACTAACTCAAGCATGTGGTTCCACCTTTCTATTGAAAAATTCTGTCACTCAGGGACTTCAAAGCCAGGGCACGAAGGATTGCTTGGCTTGCATGTTACTGAAGCAGCGAGTGATGAGGCGCTGACACTGGGGCACAAAGAGAGAGGCTCTTCATGCTCTCCCCCTTTCCTCATGTCCTGACTCCTCAAAGACTGGCCATGGCTGCCAAGGAAGGGAAATGGGCATCTGCAGGGGCAAGAGGTCCAGTGTGCACATAAAGCCCATTTTGTCCCTCAGTAGTTTAGGATGTATTCACAAACCTCCAGGATACTTCTTGGCAAGTACTTGTCAAACCAGCCAACCCAGTGGCTAGTTTGTAGGAGGTTTTTAACCTGAGTTCCTGGGTGATAGAGTCAGTATTAGTTTCCAGTCAAACAAGTGGACTCCTCCATCACCTAAGCAGACAGTGCCCCAGTGCCCATGTGATAGGCCTGTTAATCATGAAGATATCATAACTACAGGGTGTTAGAGGCTCTGGAAACCAGTTGCTCTGTAGGTTGTGTTGAAATCTCTAGTTTTGGCTCTTTCATATTTGCAGAAGTATTTGCTACAAGTCTAAGGTAGATGTGCCGAGAGGCACAACTGGCAGAGTGAGGTGGCTACCAGCTGCAATCCTAGTTTTCAGGTTTGAGAAATGTAATATAATTCCAAGTATTCATGGTGACCCACTTAAAAATTGCTGTACTACTGTTGCCGTACTATTTATGTAGATGTCACAAATACAAAAGAAGTCTGATACATTTATAGTATAAAATACCATCTCTGTTTTTCTGGGCAAAGTACTTTTCTCATGTACCAGTTAATAGGGCTTTTTACCAGATGCCTGAAAAAAGATCCCAAAGTGCTTTGTTCACAGCAAATCTGACGTTGATTGCCACCAAAGGTGGAATTGGATCCTCCATTAGAGTTCGGCCTTTGTAGTCTCAACTAAGGAACTGTCTGCTTGTTGACAGATAAATCTGGACTGAGTACCAGAAATTCCATTTGATTTACATTCTATTCTATTTTTTTAAGTGAAAATCTTTTTGCAGAAAGATTTTAGCATACGAGTTTTCCTGCTAAACGTTTTTTTGGGTTTTTGGCTGAAGCTTAAACTGTTGCTTGTGTTGTCTGTAGTACACACAAGTAGACTTTGGATCAAAAAGGCTGTTCACACTAGAGAACTATATACATATTTATTCCTAATGTTACTGGCTGCCTGTTGCCAACTTCTCTTGCTGAAAGTAAAGGGTGGGGATCTTTAAACTAGTCACTGTAAAATACTCCTTTATTCTTTTAATTGCTAGTATCTTACCAGTTTAATAGATATTTCCCATTTTTGTGGCACCTACTTAAATGTGATACATTAGTATATCTCTGTTCAAATACATGGTAAGAATTGAAGGCTGATGTCTCATCTCAGTATCATATCTGATCTGTTACTGGCCTTTAAAGCATTATGGATGTGTTGATCAAATAATATTTTCAACTGACTCCTGAATTAACAGTGAGAGACTGACAGATACATTCACTCTCATTGACAAAGATACCGTTAGTCCTTGGATAATCTCGCAAATCCAGGCTTCGGATCATCACTCACTTATAAATCAGGGTGAGAGGATTTACTAAATCAAGATTTCAGAGTATTGGAAAAGTATGTAATTTGGTGTCCTTTCAGAGATCTCCCAGTTAAATTGTGACATTGGGGCTTAATACATGATAGCGGGATATCAAGTACAAAATCTCAGTTTTATACATGGCACTGGGCATGTGGTTATTGTCAGGGAATTTTTAAAAGCCCTATAGTCAGGTTGTACACTGGCTGTCATTTCTAACATCCCATGTGCCCCCCCTGCACGGCTGCATTTGACTCTTAGTTGCAAGTTACAGCTTTTCAAAGGGAGTGACGCTGTAGTTTGGTGTGTGTAATAGCCTGCCTGTCAGGTCATTGTTACCGGTGGTGATGATGTCTGTTTGTTCTGTAAAAGTGTTACAAAAACATCTGCTCCTGTCATAATTGATGCCACTTTTCATCAAGATCAGCACTTTAAGATGAATCAGACATTAACTGATATAGGAATTGGTCCAGTTGTGAAGAACTTTTCCTCTGGAAAAGTCCATTTGGCCAGGATAGCAGTACTAATGGAGATTTCAAACCTGCCCGGGTGAAAGGTCTTTAATGCTTTTTCTGATTTTCAAGGAAATCCTTTGAATTTCTGGACCTATGTCTCGGTTCTCTTGGGGTGTGCTGTGTTTCCAGGTAGGGAGCAAAGCAGAAATCTCTTTAATCCTGCCTTGAAGAAATACTGTGCTGTTACAATCTTTCATGGTAGTTCTTTAAGTCTCTCCATTGTGCAAATGTGTATTTTAATTTTTCACTTCAATACACGCATACAATATGACAGACTTCTAGTTGCTTTGGGAACTTTAATTTCCAATTTTCTTATTTACTTTTAAAATCAAAGTGTTTCGTTAATGCCTATTTCTTCTGATAAGCTTTCAAAAGAGTGTATTTCATTCTCAGCTCACAGCTATGACTGGTTAAAGCAATTTTCACAGCAGCTGTAGACAAATGCATGGTAAGTAAATTAGCTTTTATTATAATCACAGTGGCTTTTCTATTTGATTTCTGCATGTTCTTGAGCGGATTCTCAAACTTAAGTATATTAAAATGGGAGAGAGATGATTTGAAAGGCGCCTGCATGAACATTTCCTGCGAGGTGCCTCAGTGCTCCTGCGCTGCACACGTGAACAGCAGAGCAGAGGGTGTGCAGGGGCCCTGCTCCGCAGGCCCACGAGGTGTTGAGCAGAGGTGTGGGACATGCCTGACTTGGGAACTCTGCCCAGGGCATGTGCCATAACACCAGAATATCCTGGTATTTCAGGCAGCTTGTGGCTCTTGTGGCACACAGGGTCAGCATCGCAGTTTTCTACCTGGGAGCCATAGAAACTACAAACACTACGGAAGAAATCTGAATATGTGTTTTGTGTATTTTGTACTATGTTTAGGAAGCAGAGATTTGATGTGTTTGTAGTTATTTGTCTTTCTAGTTATTTGCACATTGTGTAGACCTAAATTGAACTAACAGTGATAAGATGGGTGCTGTACATAGACCTGTTCATGTGTGCTGGTTTGACTGTGGTGCTGCAGGGTAACCTGGCAGTGAAAGAGAGCAGGGTAGGGAATGTGAACTGGATTGTGAACTTACTATGGGCTGACGTGTGGGTGAGGGCATGGGGGAAGCTTTGTAACAGCTGAGCTGTGTGGGTTCACTCTTGGGCTGGGAGAACAGCGAATGAAGGCCTGCAGAAACCTCTTCTAGATGTGTTGGTCATAAGGCACCACCTTAGTGAAGGTCAGGATTAAAACTGCAGGAGGAGACTGTGGGCATATTGTAGGACAGAACTAGACTTTAGATTGGCAGATGGGAGAGGTGGTTTGCAAAGATGGGGTGCATGGTTCTGCCCTCACGTGGGACTGGTCAGCTGTGCCCCCATGGCGGGAGGAGCAACTGAGTGAGGGGCAGTTCAGCCCAAAGTCTGTGTGGGGCACCATCAGCATGCTGATACAAGAAAGACATGGCACATGAGGTTGGTACTTCAGTGCCAGGGCATGTCTTGGAATTGTTTTACTCTGGCCAGCACTGGTGAGGCCTTGGCTGGAGAGGAATAATGTGCACTATGAGCTGTGTCATTAAAGTTACAAAATAATCAGAGATTTCCTGAAAGACAGCATTGGGAGAAATCAGAATCTAGAAATAATGACTTAGGAGAATGATTTGGAGTCTTCAGTCAAGAGAAAATGACCCTGAAATGTAACCCTTTCAGATATATACGATTCTTCTGCAAAGAAGGGAAGATCTGTTCTTCATCATAGTGGTGGGTAAAACAAGAAGTGGGTCTTAAATAGGATTAAATTGGATTAAACTTCTCCTGTTAGGGATAATTAAGTACTGTAATAGCTGCCAGAGGAAATACAGAAGTGTACTTCACAGGAAGCAAGCCAGAAATATATGAGCCAGACTTCTGTCAAGAATGCATTGTGGCCATTGCTGCTGGGGCAAGTGCTGGAAAAGGTGATGTCCCCAGCTCCTCTCAGCCCCACTCTAAAATACCAGTTTTCAAAGACGCTTTGAACTGGAACCAAACTACTTCTCTTATGTGTTTCTCAAGTGTGGTTTGGAGTAAACATTTTCTCATTGGCATTCTATGCCCTCCGCCTCCCTACCCCCCAAAAAAGAAGAAACCACTTTTTAGTCTTGAAAAGTTCCTAGCTAAGTAAGATATTGATTGTTCCCAGAAGTAGAAGGTATAGATCAAAGAAATACGCTTTTTGAGTGAGGATAGTCCTTGTTAGAGAAATAGAGCAACAAGTAGGTTAAAAGAGAATTTGGAGATAGCTGTGTTTTGTGTGGGATCAGAGACATCTTTGCCAAAGTCCCATCTGTTCAGTTTTTCTTCAGCTCTGTTTTCTTCTCACCTCTCTGTTGTGCTTGCACTCCAAATGGAGACATAACTTTCTGACTGAAGTGCTAAAGTCGTGCTGGTTGTCTCTCCAAATGCAGGGATCACTAAGAGCAACTGAGTTTTCACTTTCATAAACTGAGAGGTTTCACTGGTGGTAAAATCACCTGGAATAATCCGATTCAGGAAAGCCTAAGAAACTGTCTTCAGCAAATGGGGAGCAAGTAAAGGAACGATTATGCTGTTCTGGAAAGAGATAACAACCCCACTCCCCAAGGTTTTTGCAACTGACTGTGAAACTGTGTATTCAGGACTCTTGGCAAAGTCTGTCTGTTAGTGTGTGTTTTAATCACATCTGTGATGTTCCTCCTTGAGTTAAACTGTGAAAAATTAAGAGTTCCACCTCAATAGAACTTACGGGAAAAGATGAGCCTGAAACCTGAGGACTGAATCCTCTGTTGCCAGCACGTAGCTTATGGTGTGTGGCACAGCTCTGTCAGAAAGAGACCCTGGATATCCTGGAGCCTAGGAGTTTCTTGAGAGGCTGAGTGACTGAAAGGTGGCACCCAGAGCGAGCTTGTAACACTGGAAATTCTCATTTGCACCTGACCCCAGCAGCCTTGTGCGTGGCCCTGAGGAATACTTCTGTGCGTTGGTTGCTGGTGGCTCCCTGGAACAGTGGGAGAATATTGCCTCCTGAGAGAGGCACTCCTGGCAGAAGAGGTTATTTCTCTGTTATCTTGAACTGGTTTGGATGAGGTAATATTTTGCTCAGAATGGCTGTCTGCCATTTCTGTGTGCTTTCTGTAGAAGTTTTAATAGAGTTTCTCTCTTCCCCTATCCTGAAGAAAGAGAATGAAAGTGGTAGCAGTAATTGGGAGAGACAGTCACGTAGGATGGGCAGCACAGGGGCTTTCGTGTTTGACTTACAAAAGATTTGGGCTAGATGGAATATTTTCCTCCTCATCAAGCCTCTTAGAATGCTATATATCACAGTTTATTTCTGGGAGAGTGGGTTAATGGATTTAATTATTCTCCTACTTTCAGTATCATAAATCAGAACTGCTGTAACTGGGTTTCTGCCATTAGCATAGCAGATGTCAAAGGAAATCAGGGGGTTAATCTGTTGATATATTTCATTGGGGCTTAAGAAATTCACCACAATTGTCAAAATAACTTCTGGGTAATTTGCAAAATTAAATGTGTATGTTCTAGCACACTGAGTTGTTCCTTGGAAGCTGAGTGTCTCCTGGCTGGTGCATTTTTCAGAAACCTCAGTTCCTGCATGGTGTTCTCGGCCAGGCCCTGTTTTCATCCGCACATGGCGATGGACTCAATGGGCAGAATGAGTGTGGAAGCAGTGTAGAGCTGGCACAAGCTACTTGCTTAAGGACAAATTCAGAAAGGATTTAAAAGTTCTCACTGTCAGATTTATTTGTAAAGAAAATTATTCACTTGCTAGGGGGATATCTGTAATTGCATATAAAGCAGTGGGGAGTGTCTGTAATTGCTGTCTTTTCTATGTGCTTTCTCCTGAGAGCTCAGGTCTGTACAATTGCGAAAATTGAGCCTGAAATTCAGGAGCTGTTAATTGGCCTCAAGATTTATCTTCATCCCTCTGTAACAGTTTTGCCCAGGCTTTTAGAGAGCCAAGTTATTGGCAAAGACAGTGAAGTTTTATTGGAAAAGATTTATTGGTATTTTGTAATCCAGCTAATGAAATAAAGCAGATTCACAGTTTTGGCCTTATCGGTGTGACTGTATGGCAGAGTATGGTGTGCAAGGGAATCAGTGTGGAGGTACAGCCTGTGTGCAGCACAGTTATCTTGAGTTGCCTCTCCAAGATGTAGGAAGTTTCCATTTCTATTTCTCTTATCAGCAGCACTGTTAACTGAACTATGCTAATCTGATAGCAGTCCTGGGGGGTACCACACTGGGGGCTTAAAAGCTGCTGTGGGGGAAGGGGCTTGTTTTCCTACGCTCAGATTGGTAGGGCAAGCAGCAGCAGCTTCATTTGGTTTAGTACTCACAGCAGGAGAAGGTTGGAGCAGTTTGTGCAGCGCAGGTGAGGATTTTCTGTCGAGGGGGCCCCTTCTAGATATGCCAGAGGGATTAGGAACAGTCAGCTGTGTCCTGAGGCTGAGGGTGCACCAAGTGACTTGACACAACAGAGTTGTGTGCTGCAGTAAAGGAGGGGTTTTTATCATCGTGGCCTACAACAGAAACAAACTGGGGGCTGTAGTAGGATTATAGACGTGTCAAAAGACAGCCCTGTAGGTATTTTTCTTGCCACTGTATCACCTTGCAGCAGCAGCTCCCCACTGTGCTCAGCTGGACCATATCCATGGTTCTGGAGTTGGCTCTGCCGTGCCTGGCTGTGCCCACTCAGGGATTCAGGGCAGGTTCCACACCTGCCCTCAGACAGAGCTAAATGATGGACTCTGGTTTTGTCTCAAGGAGTTTCCTCCCACGATTGGCTGCCCACATATCTCCAGCATGTTAGTAGTGATAACAAGGCATTTTATTTCTGAAGCAGGTGATTTTCCTACAAGATCTCAGAGGGAACTAAACTGATAGTTGTACAAAACTTGGGAGATAAGTTTCTAGTATTTTATATGTGACAAGAATGGAATTATTTTAAACGTTGAAATCATCTTTACTGGGGCAAAGACTACCGAAATCTTTGTGAATAAATACTTTGCTAACTCCAGTCTATAACTTTCCTAGGGAAGCTGATCATACTTGACAAGGGAAATAGGATTCCACAGGAGGTTATATGAAATTATGAGATGCTGCAAATGGAAATATACTTTCTTAGGCAGAGGAGAGAGAACAACTTCTCCATAATTGAGTTGCAGATAAAATTGAACTTAAAGGGTCCAGCAAGCTTGTTTGAAGTTCAAAGAAGCTGGTGCATAAATTTGGCCTGCCTGGAGTTACTGCATCTTTACACATATAGCTTGATCAAAAGAAAAGCAGAAATGGAGTAGTTCCAGAAATCCAGATTGATTAAGTCAATCTTTCTTGCCCAGTGATGGAGTTTAGAAAAATATCATTTGGTCTTCTCTTAAGTATTATCCTCTTGGATCAAAGGATTTCTCTTCCAGCCTTTCTATACTAATCGTACAGTGAAAAAAATGAACTTGTACAGCAAAAAGATTATGCTCTTTATGATCTATTCAAGTTAGCAGTTCATGGAGGCTGCTGTCCTGCAGAGTAAGCTACAGAAATGCTAAGTCAGTAAAAATATTACTTAATGGCTTGCATTTACCTTTGTGACCAACTTGGGGAATGAAATAGTGAAATGTAGTATGATCTGTGAAAGTCTGCCTATTTCATACTATGATTTACTATTTTATTTCTGTGAAATGGAGGGCTATTCCTTGTGGAACCTCTGGATGATTCCTGCCAGCGGGGCTCTGCAGCAGGAAGAGCTCAGGAGCAACACGGTGTTTGCGGGCTGAGATCTGAGTGCCCAAGAGTGCACAGACTGTGAGTTCTTGGGGAGGCACACACTGCAGCTGGCAGGAATAGATGTGTTTTAATTAGCTAGTCTGAACAATCTGTTTTTAGCATATATCATTTCTGGAAGCCTGAATTCAAGGAATCAAGGCTTGAAAGAATAATTTAGGCCCCAAAGTGGGACAGGGTTGGATGAAGATTGATGAGGATGGACAAAATCTTTGGGACTGTGACCTTTAACGTAGCAAATCCTGTTCTGTGATTCTGATAATTTCGCAGTCTTTTAAAATCTAATAGAAGCCAATTTAGGGGAAATAAGTATAAATGTTTTCCGTGGATTTATTTCCATTTATGCCATATATACTGGAAGTGCAAACAAGGAAGTTATAAAATGTCCTATTTAATGAATTTTGATCTGCTAGACACAGAGTCCTTTTAGAGCTTAACTGCCTGAGAGAGGTCTCTGCAGGCCTGCTAATCTAGCAGTGGGAAGCTAATTGCAGTGTTAGAACCTGCCCTGTTTTATACATGTCGAGCTTGCCTTTCGACTGTGCTGGCAGTCAGAGCATGGCAGTGCCTCGGAAATACCCTTTGACAGTAGTTACAATAAATATAAGGAAATATATTTAGGTGAGATAGTTTTAGTGTAATGAGCAATTTCTCCTCCTTTCCCAGCAAGGTTTTGTGCAGTTTCACAGGCCTGGAAGAGCCTCGAAGGGAGCTGACTTTTATGGATTGCGGGAAGTGTCATAACTCATTTTAAGTGCGTGTCTAATATTCCTACGTGCCTAGTACCTTAAAATCTGGCCTCTCTTCGAGGTGGCACAACTCTTTAATTCTATTAGGCTGTTAAAAATAATACCAATCTGTTCAGTCACTGACAGCAGGTTTTTTATGGTGCGGTGATTTGGGATTATGAGAGTTATGGGGGAAGGTGACCTTGATGCAGGTTTAAGTGCAGCACTTCTTGACACAGTGCGGTTGAGAACAGCACTGGTGTGAACTTAATTATGTTGTTAAATGCACTAGGACTGAATTACTTGAAACAAATTAAACAAGTGACGTTCTTATTTCATAAACTGCATTTAATCTCATGCATGACTGTGTTTACGATAGAGTCACAGCAATACAGTAAATTAAGTGTGAGCAGAAGTCACACCAATATCCTCATAAGCAGATGTTTTGAATTTGAGCTAAAGTAGAAATAAGATAAACGTGAAGTCATTCAGGACAAGAAGATTGAAGTCTCATGCATTTACTAAAAAAAGATAAATTTGCAATTTTGGATAGTTCACATTTGTTCTCTTCTTCAGTCTGGGGCCCACAGAAGGCTGGTCATTATGTCATGGAGGAAAACTACACAAATCAGAATTGGCAGTGGAATTTTGCAAAGAAATAAGCTGAGGTGATGGCATTATCAACATCAAGGCTCCTGCTACTTATTCAGTATGGGTGTTGACATTTTTGGCCACTTGTAGGAGTGCAGTTTTTCAGTGGTGTTAATTAGAACACCTGTTATATGAATAAGTTGTAAATGTATTAAATTGCTACCTGTCAGTACATTTTTTTACTGTGTTTACTGCAATCTCCCTTTAACCTTTTCTCAGCAATTCTAGCTAACTATGGGAAGAGCTGAAAAACCTAAATAGAGGAAAAAAGGTTTGAGTTACGTTAGTATTGTTGATAGCCACTCCCCCCCCGCCTATTTTTTAGCATTTCGGCCAAAAAAATGAGGCAGATTTAAATTTTATTTGTCAAATAATTTCAGGAAATTTTTGTTAGTTTTGGTGGTGAATAAACTATTTGGAAGGAAAAATCATTTAGCTCTGCTCCTTAGTAATTCTGGTGCAGAAGTACACTCTTAAAATATTGTGAAACTTTATGTACCCTTTCACATGTGGGTGGAATTTGTAATTCAGCAGTTTATCTAATGATTGCATTCCATTTTCCAGTGACAGTTTTCATTAAGACTCCATTTATTCAGAGAAAAGCTAGCCTAATAAGAATAGCCTAGAGTTAAGGGATTTATCATTGTCTTTTTTTAATATTTTCCATATTCTGAAATATGTATCATTTAGGCATAACAGAAAGGTTTGTGCTTTTTAAAATTGTGCCACATTTTTTCCAGTTGTTTGATACGTATTACTTGGAGAATATGCAGAAGTATTTGAAAAATCACTTTTTTCAGATACTGAGGTAGGATTGAAATGACTGTAAAAAAGGGGGAAAAAAGGGGAAAAGATAGTCAAAACTATAGTCACAAATTTAATTTGAAAGTCATGTGGACTTCCATAAGTTTACCTTCTGCATGGCATTTTAAAAATTTTGTATGTTTGTTTCAGTGTTAAAATGAAGGTTTTCTTGAGGTGGGGAATGGGGCTTTCCCAAGTCACTAGCTTAGACACACCATAGAACACATTTGGTTTTATTATAAAATTTAGGATTTAGCATAACTTTTTTATTGTATGTCCCATCTAACACAGCAACTGTTCAATAAATTCTGAGGTAAAATCTGATTGACCCACGTAAAAGAAGTCATGAGACAGGGACAGTCTGAATACAAGAGTGACAGGCCCAGCAAATCTTAAATTTACTGCAGTTTTTATTGCAGCAAAATTGAGAGTGTTGATTTGAGTCCCACAGTTTGGAAATAGTTCTGGTTTTTGAGAGGCTTTGGTCGTGCAGGGTGTGTGTGGCCACGGCTGCTGCTCCTGGCGGGGTTTGTGCTGTGCTGCTGTGGGACGGAGCTTGGCCTTGCCTTCCCCTGCCCGTGTTTTTGGGGAGCTGGCTGCTCAGGAAAGGCTGTGCCCCCCCTTCTGCTGTGCTGTAAATTATCTTACCCCCCCCAGGAACCTGTCCTGAGCCACTGCAGCCCTGCAGCCTTATGGGCTCTGCAGCCCGGGGCTCGGTACCTGCTCACAGGGGCACAGGAGGCAGGAGCAGCTGGAAGGGGAGAAGTTGGAGACAAACCCATCTGACATGATGTGGGTTTACTCGGCATAGCTGCCCTGGTGCTGTAAGAATAGTCCTTATGATTCCAGGAGCATCTTTTCCATGCCTAAAAATGTTTGGTTTTCCTCTCCTCTAATAAAGCTATCATTCATGTCATACATTTTTTATAAAACTAGAGCTGCAAACTCATGGCTGTGAATTTATGTTCTGAGTATGTGCACATATAAGCACAGAGCGTTAAGTGTTTTGCATTTCTGTGTTTTAAAGGAGGCAAGAACCAAGCCTGTGGAGTCTAACACAAAATAAAGCAATAACAACGTCTAGAAAAAACATCTTCAAATAATCACCAAATGAGCTTTTAGGAGTGAAACAGGATATGCCTTCTGGAGAAAAAGTGAGTTTGAAAGGCTCCAGCAATATGAGTTATCACACATCCCTGGATAATACATCACACCAAAATCCTGTTTATCTTGGCTATTGCTGTTGGCAATTAATCTCAAACAAGGACATGCAGCATACTGAGAAAGGTGAAATGGCAGACCAGAAGGGTTGTCCATACCTGCTTTTGGATCTTCTGTCATAGCCTCAGACAGAGATCCACAGGAAATTTCTCCTCTGCCCACTGTTTCTGCTTATGAAATCCTGTTTGGCTCTTGCAGAGCATCTTGGTGATGTAGTGTTTTTCTTAATTTCACAAATACATAAAATTTTACTTCACATTACTATCGCCAGAAGGGTTGGAAAACAAAATTTGTGCACTGTGTAAGTAAGAACAAGGTAAATCCTGACTTGAAGGGCTCTGTATTAGTTAATAGTATTTTAGAAGGTAAACATGGCTACCTGATTATCTCCTCTTTTTTTCTTTCTTTCTTACTTTCCCTGCCCCCCATTAGAGGGGTACCTGGATAGTGTGGTTTCAGGAAATTTGAAGATTTATTTAATATTAGTAGAAATAGACTTGATTTGAAAAATTTGCATCCAGATCTTAATATCTTATTTCTCAGGAGTTCTGGGACACATTATTTGTATTGTAGTTACGCTTGGGATCTGCATGTGAGCTCAGAATTCAAATGCCGCCAAAATAAACATATTTTGGGGTTGTGCCTGTTTGTAATTGTGATGAATGCAGAACCTGTTCATTAGGGAGGTCTCTCCCAGCAGCTGTATACAAAGTAATTTGCTCATTACCTTTCCCTTCTCTCACACCTCACCTTCTTTGAAAGTCGCTATTTATCATTGTATGGCACTGGTGAGTAAGTGCTGCTGAGTCAATGCTTGATTAGTTTCCAGCTGGGCCTGTGTGAGTAATTTGCTGAGATGCCAAGCAATCCAATTAAATTTTCAGAGTATTATGACTTCACTATGACTGCAGTGTGGTGCTGTCGTCACGGTGCCATCCCCAAAGACTCTGATGGCAGTGACTGCTCTGAAGTCATCTCCTCGGGCTGGCAGTGACATCATTTGGCCAGAGGACAGCACTCCCTCTGGATTTTCATTGCCTTCTGCAGCAGTACCACCAACGGCTTCCGCTGCCCCCAGCCTGAAACTATTTTGACAAGAAATATTGCAGAGGGATTTTTTCTCAAGAACGTATGAAAAATTTTCTTTTACTGCAGAGGCAATGTTTTACAGAGAAAATGGCCAGTAAAATAATTATTTTCTGAAATTTCTACAATAGTGGCAGATAGTCTGTGCATCCGCATATTGATGTATATTTAATTTTTGTTATAAAAAAAGTCTGGAACTGATGTGATGTGAAGGACAAAGCACTCCTTACTCTGTCAAATGAAAATTTTGGAAATTGTAATTAGGTGTTATTTATGCACCTTGGTTGATGTTATGACTCAAATCATTCAGTGTGGCTGATTCAAATGTCAAATTTTACTGGAAGATTAATATGGCCTGATTTTGTAGCCTCTCATACTTTGCAGTCATCACAGCTGTTGTGGAACAGGTTAAAGAATTGAAAATAGGAATGTTGCTTATATAAAATGGGCTATTGTGCACAGGGTAGTGTGAAAGTTTAGAGCTGTCTTGCAGGACAGTGGCTCTGAGTTTCAGGAGAGAAAATGACCTCTTTCTTTCTACTCTTTAATCTTGTTCTAGGGTCTCCCATGCTTTACTGGAACTTGTGTGTGGTACCAGATTAAATTACTAGTACTCTTATCTTTCATTAGGCAGAAAGAGATATGGCTAATTATTGACTTTCCTCAGCTTCCACTGTTCCACGACCTGCCAGAGCTGATGGGCAAAGTTTCAGGCCAGTATTGCTTTTGTTAGAGGAGCTCTGGAGGCACCACTGGGCACACCTGGGTTAGCCAGTGCAGCCACTGCATGGGCTGAAGCAACTGCTGAGGAGCACCAGGAGCCTGCACTGCCTGTATTTTGTGGCAGACCTTGTCTGATCTTGTGGAGAGAGCACTCCCAAGCAGTTGAAACATTCCTGGAGCGCACCCTCTGATTCAGTTGGCTGCAGAAGGGATGTGGTTTGCTTTGAGACCCCTACACACAGCCAGCCCAAAAGTGATAAGCCCCCGAAGGACCTGGCTGAGTGCAGTGGGACATGTGTATGTTCACATGGGTAAGGTGGAAATTCCCAGCCATTTATACTGCAGGTTTTGTCAAAATTAGTACTAAAATTAGTTTTCCTCATCCAGTCCAGTAGTCCACAGCCACAGTTACTGGACAGTGCCTCTCAGTAGGTGTAAGGTCAGCACAGATGAGAGGTGATAAGGGACTGTGTTGCTGGGAATGAATAAGCTCCATGATTCCCGTGGCTCCTGGATTGCCATTGTTTTTTTTCCAAATGAGAGTACTTTAAATGCCTTGAGCATCTACTATGATCTGTCTAAAAGCTACAACACCTTCTGTAAACAAGAGAGTTTAAAACTCAGTGAATTCAGGAAAGTCATCAGTTCCCTTGCTTTCAGGCTTCAGTTATAATCCTGAAGTTCTCTGGAGATGTATTAAAGCCTTACAGAATGCGATATTTAGCATCCACATTGCCGCAGGAATATTTAAGGGCTAAGGCTTGTCATTCATCATCTCAAATCCCTGAGAATAAAACCAAATCTTATACTAGCGTAACTTCTGGAACAACACAGTCAAGAAAGCACCTGGGGCACATTTCACCTTTAAGGAGTTTGGTAGAGTGAAGTGCCATAAAAACCTGTTCTGACTCTTCTCATAATGGAGGATTCACTGTAGAAACCATAATGGTGACCTTAAGCATTCTGTGTGCAAAAGGAAATGTATAATGTGTGTCAAAAGGTTCTGCCTCACTGTAGGACTGTAACAAGTTTTCTAGGCTCTGTAGTTAGCTCTGCTCCTTTTGGTAGTAATCCTCATTTATGTTCAAAGGGGACCTCGGAGGAACTAGAGAAAGGTCTGTGTATCTACCTAAGATTTGATTAAATCTTGTGATGGCCACGGAGCTCGGCTTCTGAAATCTTAGGAGAGACATCTTAAAAATAGCTCAGTCAGCATTTCTTGTATGTATCAAAACTCAGTTTGGCAGAGCATCTGTCAGTGCTCTGAGCTTTCCCCTAATGCACAGCATGCAGCCAGAGGTGCTGTTTGGGATGAATATGAAGTTGGTCAGGCAAACCTAGGGAAGTGGGTTAGCCTAAAATCCTGTGTGGTTAATCCAAGTGCAAGATACGGTCAGACATAACCTGGGGAAAAAAAATGCTTTATCTGGGGACAAAGACTTGTGGAATGTCACTTTGCTGAATCCAGCTTTTGATTCCCATACAAAGGGCTCTAGAACTACTTCCTACCAACTTGGGAGCATACACTGATAATTTCTAGGGGTCCCTTCAGCCTAGCAGTGTGTTGGAATGAGTTGGTATTCCTGAGACCCTCGTCTGATGCCGGCCTCCCCTTTATTCCCTGTGCACCCAAACGTGCTGCACTTGCTAACAGAGGAGTCTCCATTCCTGCCATAACCCCCCAGGCCTCTGTGCAATCCCATCGAGGCTGTGGGGATGCAGAGCCACACCAGGCAGCTCTCAGGAAGGGTTCCACACAACGGGGGTGTTTGGGATAAATAGAACATAAATCTGGAGGTTCCTCTCTTTTGCTGCTTTAGCTTATTCTTGAAACTTCGGGTTTTTGCCTTTCCTGTTCTTTTACTAATTTTGTTGTAGGACCTCATCTTCCTGCTTTAGAAATTCTTCAGTTTCGGATTGCATCATAATAGGGTCAATATAAAGGCATTTCACTGCCTTTCAGTTTAAATAACCTGCCTTCTCTCTGGGGTTTATTTACTGAGATATACCTAATTTTCTCCTTTGTCCTTAATTTTTGTATAATAAAAGTCCAAGCTGTTAATTTCCTTTCATCCATCCTAGTGATTGTCATAAAGGTTGTTCTCTCCATCAGAGATTCATTTTGAATCCCTTTCTCCAATACAGCCTGATGTATTATCCAGGAGAAATTACTTGTACCTCTTATAATAATGTTAACACCTCTCTTTCTTCACTGAAAATGACTCAATTGATGTGTTTAGAATCAGGTTCACCTTTTTCCAAGCCATATTGCATTACTCCTTCATTTTAAGGTTGGAATTGATGAATACATTCTTTTTTTTCCCCCCCCTGCTGTTATCTCTGATGAATAAGCCCATTGTTTACAGAAAAAAAGATAGTCTCTAAATGCATGAGTGTATTATTTCCCATCAATTTTAATATTTTCCTTTCTACTGCAGCCTTCTGTGACATCTCCCTCTTTCAGTATAATGAACTTAGTGCCCCTGTGTTGATGATACTGCCTAACTTTGTGTATCATCAAAATTCATTAGTATAAATTTTCTTTCTTTTGTTAAATTACTTTCCTCATTAATGATTTTATAATCTCTCACCAGGCCTTTACTTTCTTTTCAAACGTGAAATTTTTCCTTCTTTTTAAACTAGGTCTTTATCTACCATAGAATTCTCATTGCTAATTGCCATCTCTTCATCAAAACTAGTAGTTTTTTTAGTTTCTTATTTTATCAAAGTGGTGTAACTTTGAGGAAAGAAGTTGCAGAGATGGAATGTAGAGTTGATGAGTAGAAGTCCTTCACAGAAGTGAGGGTCAGAAAATAGGATGTTAATTGTGGAACATGACAAGGCACCAGTGTTGTCAGAGCGAGCTGATAACAGGGTCAGTTTGATAGACTCAGATAACATTTCAGAAGGAATTACAGACGTGTATGTTACAAGTTTGGGGCAAGGGCAGTAATACAGTCCCTTGAAAAGGGAATCAGCTGACACACGGGGAAAACACTTTTCATACCAAACTGATCGACATTTTCTTGGCTTCAGGAGCCAGCATTGCATCTTTAGACTAACTGATGAATTTGGTTACGAATACTGCTTTGGCGATTGTACTTCGCTAAATCCTTCACCCTTACCTGATGCCTCCTCTAGGAAATCAGACTGAAAATAAATTTTTTGTCCTGGAGTGACAGATTTCAGGAATCAGAACTGCTGCTTTTCTTGAAAAATGCAACAAATTTGTTGCTGCTGACTAACTTGCAGTGCTCTCTTGTCTTTGATGCTGTATCATTAAACCAGGTCTAAGTGCTCTAACTGTATTCAGTGTGAAGATGATGACTCTTTTAGACTCTATTTAAGTAATTAGAAGCAGTTGAATTATAACTATTAACATAGCATCAAGAATTGATGCATCTTTTTATTCCTGAAGCAGCCTCAGTCTGGAAGCTCGTGCAGTCCTCAGTCAGACCACACCAAGTGGCCATGAGCTGTATCTGCTTCTTTTTGTCTTCTGCTCCTCCTATTTCTTATACAGGTGGAGAGAAACTTCTGTACTGGAAGTCTGAGCTTATTCCATAGCATTTGTTACAAAAATGAGTGGAAGAAGCTGTAAATCTGATTACATTTATTAAATAGAGCCAGCGGAGCTTAGATGTGAATAGGATAGTAAGAATCTGAAAGAAAATTACAAATACTGTAATTTATCCTTCTAGAAGTTCACTTTAAATGAACTTTAGTGGGAACACAGACAAGCTGTATAACATATTGACATATCAAACCTATTCTTCCAGTATAGCTATTGAAACATTAGTGAGAAATGTGTCATAAGGCTGAGCTTTTAACACATTGCCATGTCCTAAATGAATCCTGGCTGGCTTAGCCGTTCCCTTGTTCCCCTGGTTTCTGTGTCCCCCACAAAAAGCGTGACTTCCAGCAGCTGGAGGAGAAGGCAGTACGCTAAGAATGCATGGAGGGGATGAGTAAAGTTAATTTTCAAATACTCTTGATGAGTTTGTTGGCGGTCAGCTACTTCCATTAGGCAGAAACCTGGTGAGTTCCAATTTGTGCCTCCAAAAAGTGCTGAAAAGTATCTGCTGATGCATTATTAAATCTGTAGGGCCAAATTTTCTGCCAGTGTAAAAATTCCACTGATGACATTTAGTGCATCCAAAGATTTGGCCCATTATTAGTGGGTTCATTAGGATTAATTCTTTGTATTGGCACTGTAATTTATTTGGGAGACTAAGACACTCAATTACCGTATTTTATTATAAGAAAATGCTGTTAGATACCTATTCAATCTCAGAATTACTTTAAAATCCCTGAAAACTAGTGATTGCTACTATGAGAGAAGCATTGGGTGAGAAGACACAGGAGTGACTGGTAAAATCCAGTCAGGAATCTGAAGTAAGTGGTACTCACCAAGACTTTCAGTGTCTTTTGATGTTCTCAGGCCATAAAGAAGACAGACCAGTGGTAATGTAAAGTACTAATGGACTCCTGCCCTAATCCAGACAGCTTCCTAAGCACCTGAAATAGAGCAGTGCTAAAAATGGTGGCACACTGGATAAAATTGATGACTTTGAAAATGCTGCTAGTTCTGCTTACAGTGTAGAAAGTAATACTTTTACCTGGTATTTTCTGTAGGCAGCAAAGACTTTCTGCCTTTTGAGCTTCCAGTGTTTCTGCCTCACATTTTTTGCATTCAGTGGGGTTATGCTGCACTTGTTTTGCAGTGGTCAAGAAAAGAATAATTCTAAATGCAAGTAACTGGTTTTGGAAGGAAAAAAAAGCCATTACAGAAGCTGTATTTTATTTTATCATCACTTAATTTTAGAGTTTGCTGCAAGGACTTGCTTGGCTCTAGTCATAGATTATTTACTGGAGAGCCGGGTTATGGAATTTTCTGGTAAAGATAGACAGCAACACCTTTTTATCTGTCTCTTGCTGTATTCATAAATCTAACACCTTTTAAAGCTGTGACTGCTTTAACTGCAGGCAGACTGGACTGAGACCAGTGGATTCTTCCCTTTAGTGAATCTCCCAGTGCAAAGGTTGCTTCAGCTGTTGAAACATCCTGGGTTTCAGGTGCTCCTTGGGAGGATGAAAAAGCCTTGTTACCAGGTGGTACTGTCTGGACTAAACAGACAGAGGGGTTTAGTCAGCTAATGCTCCTGACATGCACATCCTCCTGGTGGCCCTACTATTTGCTGCCCATGAAAGGTGCTAACAAAAGTCTGGCAGCACTACTGAGGCTGAAATCGTTGCCTGTAATTTTCCTCCATTTTTACTTTCCTAAATCAGCAGCAGTCTTAAGAAACATCTTAAAGAGTAAGAATTTATTCATGAATGGTGCAACATTTAAGATCCACTGGAGAAGCACTTTGGGAAAGCACATGCCACAACATCAGGGCTTGGGACTCCTGAGCACTCCCAGAGCTTTATGGGGATGTCTGAAGGACACCTGCCTGGCCTTGTTCATTAGTACCAGTGCTTCAGTTTCATAAAGAACATGGTTTATGTCCACATTTGCTGTGCACCAAAGCTGTGCTTCTGCTAGAGATAGGCTTCCAGTACTGCGTCTTTCAAACTCTCACTTCAAAGGTGGAATTTTTGCCAATAAGCTGGTTTTGTGTTTAATGATTGATGTGATGTGCTATGCTATGCCTACATAATCCTGAAACCTTAGCTATAAAATCTCAACTAACCAAGGAAAGCAGCAGTTCAGATGACTATTTTTAGTTGATTATCCTGAACAGTAAACAATCTGCTTGAATTGACACATTTCCTTTTTTAACACCATTGCCTGGGTTTCCAAAGGGTCAGTAAACCTGGGGATTTCTGAGTTCTGTCCAGTGCAGAGGGTATGACATGCAGGAAACCTGGCTGCTGCCACCTGCCTCTGCCAATGGCTTGGGCATCTCTGGGACTTCCCTTTCTGGAGCTCGAGTCACTCATCTCTTGGTTACAGATGTTAACATTGACCTTTGGGCAGTGCTGTTTGATTTACTGATGAACTGGGGGTTGTTATCAGTCATTAGTTATTCATGCCCAACCACATCTTTGTAAAACTGGAGCTTAGTACTAACTGGAGATTTTGTGCTGAGGTACTCTCATGCACTGAGACCCCAAAGCTGATGTGTACAGCACAAGGGGAATGGCCAAGAACAGAATGTGAATGTTCCTGTGAAAGCAGCACTGCAGAAGTGCAGGACATGCTGAGGTGGTTGTCCTGCTCCAATAAAATTAAGAGCCAGCTGCAATGAGAACCACTGGAAAAAATCTTGCAAGTGCAGATATATCTAAGATGTGATGTAGGAGAGTGATGCCTGGAACCAGGCTATCAGTGGGATGGTTAATGCCTCGGCTGTTTGAGTTCTGCTGTTTGTTTTGCAGCACAGAGAACACCCTGGCAGGGCAGGTTATTCAGATCTCCAGCATGAGCTGTGGTAGTCTCATGTGACAAACACGAAAGTGTCTCTTCTGGCAAAACAAGCTGCATGGGAAGGAGCACCTGACAGCTTAAGGCTCCCTGTAAAGGGGTTTGAGGCCTTGCTCTGGACACACTTGGGAACATAAAAGGTGAATGGGTACTTTACCATTCCTTCAGCAACATTTTGCCTTTTTTTTTCCTGGTAGAAATAAAACTTATGCTTGTCTGTGACAGGTTGAGAATTAAGTGGTTCCTCACTTTTTTTGCAGTCTTTTTATGCTGAGTTCTTGGTTGGTTTAAAATACGTTTGATTTTTCTTGCCTGTGGAAGCAAGCACAACTGAAGGAAAAAAGGTCGCTAGGAATAAGTTGGCACCTCTTTCTATGCAGTGTTAAATAAGATGAATAGAAAGGTTTTCTTAACCTTGTGTTCTTGAGAAGTGTTTTGAGCCTTTAACTTCTACTGGCATGATTCCATGTGTCTCTGCTTTCTTACATTACTTTTCTCATGTCAGCCCTAAAATTACCAAGTCAAAATCAATGTTAAGTTGAAGAATTGCATCTATTGAAGACAGAACTTCACATGTCTTTTGTGCACAGCGAAAATACTTGTGGAAATTGCTTTCTCTGGCCTTAAACCATTTTTCATTTTTAGAGATCATGTGAAAGAACTTAATCCAAATGAGATTTTCAGCTTCAGTTTTTCCAGAGTATTCTTCCCAGCATCAATCATGATGTGTAAAGCTGAAAATACCGGCCTAGCACACTTCTTAATGAGCTCTGCATGACAGTATTCATTTTTCTTTGGAACCAGGAAGAATCAAATTACAAAAATTCAGAGTAGGGATTGAGTTACTTATGATTTCTGTTACTCCAGTGCTGGGAGAACACCATCTCAGTAGACATCTTGTTATTCTAAATACAGCAGAGAAACGAATTTTCAGGGGTGCCTTTTGCTTTGATTCTTATATGAAGCTCTGGCAATTTTTCAAAAATGGTCAGAAGTCATGAACAGGGCTGTCCAAAATCACAGTATAAGGCATGGAAAACAGAAATGAGGAATTTAAAAGTAATTAAATATATTTAAAAGTTATTTTTATTTTTTACGTGAATTTGGAGTTTTTACTGTCTGCTCATTTCAAATTTTCAGTCTTTTCCTAACAGCCGAGAGAGCAAGAGTTGGATTATTTTTCATTTAGTAACATATAATTCACTTTTATCATCACCATATGCTGGGAAAGTGCACATAAAACCAAATCTCAGGAGATGGGAGATTTGTATCTATTTTTACAAAGGTAACACATATTGCTGAAAAATTTATAATACTCCTGCTTAGCACAAGGGCAGTTTGGATACTCCTTAGTTGTGAAAAGGAAGTATGTTGTGTCGGGCTTGGGCAGCGCTGTTAGGATGTAAACACACTGGAGAAATAAGAGGCCTAGACAATAATACCTGTGAGGAAGGACTGAAAGAGTTGGACTTGCTAAGTCTAGAAAAAAAAAACCATGGAAAGTGAAGAAAACAGTTTTTCAGTCCATAAAATACTGTTGAACTTGCTCAGTGCCTTCAGAAGGTGATGTATCCTAGCAGTTTAAATTTAACTCTTGAAGTCAAAGTGCCAGACTTAGTCCAAAACCAAGCTCTGAGACACTTTGCAGCCTTACGAGGTGAGGTGAGGAAAGAAATTCCAGATTTAGTTGCTTCTGTTTTAGTATTTTGCTCTTGAGATGCATATGACCACATTTTGAGGTTGTGAATGACAAATATTTTTAACTAAAGATCCTTGCCCTTTAAATAAAACCCTTGGTTGTCTCATGGTGGATTCCAGAATAATGAATGAGAGTTTGGGCAAACAGAGTGGATGTCAAGATAGCTCAAGTATGCCGGTGTGGTTTCCTAAACTTCAGTGAACCTGCTGCCCCTGCTCCATAGAATGTCACTCAGCATTATTTCACTTCCACAAGATCAAACCCAAAGGGCTCATGGCATTAAGCTGTGGCTGGGGCAGAATTAACAGAGGGAGGTTGCTCCCTGCAAAGACTCACAGATACAGACCATTAAAAGATGAAGCTATGAAAGAAATTTCGGTGGAGATTTGTCTTCACATATCTCAGGTGTTGCTTTAGCTATTTCTTAGAGTTTAAATCAGTGATCTTCATCCCCTGTTTAGCAGCAGAGCTCCTCAAGCATCAAGAAAACTATCTTAATTAAAACTCGCTGAGAATATTTAAACTTGCTGTGAATTTCTGGAAAGAGTCAGAAATAATTCTTATTCTAAAGTTGCTTTTGATGAAAATATCTTTTCTTTGGGCAGTTCCTTATCTGATGTGTTCGAGTACCATGAACATAAGTTCTGGTTTTTGTGGTTTTTTCCCCACGAAGGCATGCACAGGTAATGATGTCCATGGGGAAAAAAAGGAATGAGGAGATGCAGCAGCACAGTGTAACAGGGCTGGATTTAGGTCTGGATCGAGCTTTGCTGGTACTGCGGGTGATGTAATATCAGCACGGCTTCTCTGATGTGATCTGAAATACATGTTTTGGGATGGGGATCCTGAAATACTGCCAGCAGCTATTCCATCACTGGGAAGTTCGCCCCAGGTGCTTTATGTACCAGCTACAGGTCATCTTCAGGGACGATTTCTCTCTCACAAACATCCCCAGAATCAGTTTCTGACAATAAATGCTCGAGCCAATACAGCCCCACTGAGGAAAGAACTGTAATACTTTAAAGTGACTCATGCACAGTAATTTAGAGGGTGGCTGCCTATAATTTCCAGGTGCCATCAATCTCCTTGGTAAGATAATTTCCTGCCTTCATATATATGGAGGAGGAAAGGATACACCTTGAATTTCTGATGATGGGGATGATACTTAGCCTTTAGATAGTGTTTTTAGCCTTCCAGCAGTTTACAAGTGAGCCTTAATGTTCATCATATCCTTCAAAGTCGTTAAATATTAATATTCCCTTTTTATAGAGGGGGAAGTTGAAGGAAAGAAGTCAGGTAACTTTCTCAGGACTTTGGAAAGAGTCGTGGGAGTACATTTCAAGCCTGTGCCTAGATTGTGTACCCCTTCTGTCCCTCCAAGGCTGCTGCGTTTATGCCACTGTTTCCTACGAAGTGGTTCTAAGAGATGTCAAGTGGCTCACTCACTGAGAGACACAAAGTCTTCAAAAAAGCTGTCAGCCACCAGAATCCAGTAATGTGACCACCTGGGTGGAATCCTACTTGATTCAATGCTCTTGGGTTTTTTCCCTTGACTTCAGTGAACTTAAATGAAAATCTTGGAGGTTGCACTTGTAGATTTTCTTTTTAAAATACGTATTTATTTTTTTTCTGTCTGTGTCTGCCATAGCTTCTAACTTCAATATATCCAGAAAGAAAAATACAAGTGAAGGCTACAGATGCAGGAGGTTTCTTTTGAAGCAGTGGGGAGTCTGCCAGGGAGACAAAAGTGGGAAACCTTGATATTTGTTTAGAAAACCCTGGTGTCTATCAGAAATATGTTTTATTCATATAAGACAACTCATAAAAGGCCAGAAAAGTAGCAGAAAGCTTACTTACTCCATTCAGTTAAACAGAGCATTGGCGCTGTGGAATAAAAGTGCCATCTAATTACACGACCCTTTTTTAATGTGTTGATTTAAAAGTTGTATTTTAGTCAGCATATCTTCTTAAAATATGTTTGCACTAACATCTTTGTTCAATGCAAAAAAAAATTAATTATAAGAATGTTTTTAAAATTGAGAAATATTGAATCATATTTTATTTTTTTTCCACTTTTAGCCTGCTCCTAGTCAGCTTCTAAAATTTTCAGGGATCTAAAAAAGAGAGAGATTATTTTCAAAGCTCAGTTTTTTTATTCAATTTAGTTTCATTTAATTTCTAAGTGCTTTAATGGCAAACACTGTGAAAATGCCCAGTTTTTAAGCTTCATGTTCATTTGCCTGTCCTGTAGAACTTACAGATTTAGTGAACCAAATTGTTGTGCTACCTTCTTCTATCTTTCCAAAATAAAATTCAGCTGTTTCTTGAAAAGATAGAGCTCAAACTGGGCCAGAACATGTCAGCTGGTTAAAAGTGACAGGAAAGGATACAGATGGACACAGAAGGACCGCTGCTGAAGTGTGTGTGGAAAAAAGCATTGCCAAGTGTTCGCTGTGTATGGGAATGTTCATACAGGCTCTCATAATCTGTTCACAGAATTCATAGGAATTTTATATTTTTAAGATCTTTGCTTTCTACTAAATCAGGCCAAAATAGGCTGGTTGGCTACAAACTAATGAGAAAGGCGACAAATGGACATTTGCACACACACGTGCTCGGAAAAACACGATTTCCAAAGGAAATTAGGCTTAAGAGATGGACTACGAGTAGCAGTAGCCTTCAGAGCCCAAACACAGCTCTGCCCCTCCAAACAATCTCCCTTCTCCCTCTCCTTTTTGGAAGCATTACAGGAGATGTGATAAGTAAATATAAGCTTAATATAGCTGTTTACTAAAGCTCTTGGGGAAAGTCTAGCAAAATATGCTTTCATAAATAAACCAGAGCTAATTAAGAACCACTTGAAAAGCTAGCACAGGGGAAGGATGGGAGAAAATTACCATGTAACGTGTGTGTGGTTAGCAGAAGTGTAATTCTAGCTGGAATGAGACAGAAACCTGACTGGGAGCTGGATTTATCCGTTCTTTCTCATGTTGGGTAGCATCCTATTAAACAAATCATGCCATTAAATTTGATTGACCTACTTGACAATAATAATGGCAGCAGATTAAGACCTTTCCTAAGTAACCTGCAGCTAAAAATGTGATAAATGTCTGATAAAGTTAGAAAGAGGGGTACTGTGTGATTACAAGAAAAATCAATCTTAATGCCTATATTTATTTTTCAAGTCCAAAGCAATGAATTGTATGTGGAATGGAAGGGGACAGTGGCTCCTTGTAATATACTGGGAAATGTTGTACCTTTCCTGACCTGGGATTCTTGTGGCACAGTTTGTAAAGGAAAGCAAACCTGTCTGCAAAGGTAGTGACTGGAAGTGTGCTCTGCGCCAAGGGATGTTCACACAAAGGGGGCGGCTGCTGGTGCTGTTCCCATCTGCTGTGGATTGCCTGTGGGAAGGCAGTTTGGCTGCAGTCTGTCCCTGGGAGCGGCCCAGCTCTTGGGACGGTGTGGGAGCACTCTGTGGGAGCACTGGGGTCCTTTGTCAGAGCGCGGCACATTGAGGCTCGGGATAAATACGCCTGTCACAAGAACGAGATGGTTTCCATGTGCTTTTCAGTTGCATTAGGGAAGAAGAGAACACCTTTGGAGGCTGTAGAGAAGCTTTGTTTGGAGCTTTCAGTGTTTGAAGGTACAAGGGTATGTCAGATACAGGGCAAAGGTTCTCAGGAGATGGTGTCTTCTGACGTCCTCTGGCCTCTTTCTGCATGCATTCCATGCATGTGGAATACACCTGACTGACAGTGCTTGGTTTCCTGGCTTGTAAAATCTGTGCCATTATTCTTTAGTTCAGATCTGCTCACAGATTTGCTAATATGGTCTCAGTGCTGCAAGATACATTATCGTACCTATGGTATCTGCCTCTCTCACCTATTGGGAGAAGACCCCAAGAACACATATTTGGAAACAAATGTGAAGAGAAGAGCTGCAGATACTTTGTCTCTTGCAGAGAACCTTTGTAGCTGCTGTGCTGTGTAAACACCTCATTTGCTAGTCCCCTTTGGTACGCGGGCACACAGCTATTGTATATGTATGCACCAACAGAATCCCTCATCATGGGCATGGCTTCACCTCCCCATGGGGATGTGCCCCTTTGCCCCAGCTTGCACCCTAGCAGGCTTCCAAGCAGAGGGAGATCACAAAGCTTGGAGCCTATTTCTTAGGAGGACTGTCCAGCACTGAGACTTTGCAAAGTTTGGGCTGCTGATCAGGTCCAGGGATGTGATCCAAGAGCTGCTCTGGCTTGGATTTAGGTTGGCTGCTGCTTTAATCTGCGGTGTTTTATCCAGGCATAGCCTGGCTACTCTATTGACTTGTGCTCTGAGTAGAAAGCACACACAGACACAATACCCTTCTGTGGGACATGAGCTTTCCAGTGGCCGCTTCTCCTGGAGATTTGGCAGAGTCTCAGCAGCAGCTGAACCGGGATTAGCCAGGCCTCCCCTTTTCTTCTGGTTTAGGAACAGGAGAGAGACCTGCAGGACTGATAAAGGTCAGTTCTCTACTACAGTTTATTTTCTCTATTACATGAAACAGAGTTTGGTTGTAGCAAGACCTGTGGCTGTTGGCTTGTGAAGTGAGAAATTAGGCAAGGACCAAGAAGTGGAACTATTCAGTCACTGTAAGTAAGACATTTATAGTGGTTTTAGCTGCAGTGCCTCATGGAATGGGCAAGTGGAGAACTGGAGTTTTGTCCTGATACAGGAAAAGCCCCAAATGACTTGCCCTGTCTGCCTAATTGTCCAGGTGAAGAATAGCTATTAGGCATTGTAGGATCAACATACACACACTACCGCAAATACTGTTCTTCTCAGAGCATTTCTTACACCTCTGGGCTGTGGAAGAGTGAGATGGAATGCTGCTGGAATGACCTAAGAACTGTCAAGGTCCCATGGACGAGATGATGGGCTGTCCTATCCATGTGCTGCAGACCATGTTTGATTCAGATAAACACTGTATATTCACATTTCCTTTATCAGATAGACTTGTACAAGTCTCTTGTTCTGAAAATCCATCTGTATTTTCTTTCACAGTTTCGATATTTGTAATTGTATTTTATATTCGTGTTCTACAACTTTTGCAATCCAAAGTGCTGTCAAGTTCCATGATTTCACCAGGACCGCCTTGGTGGCATTTCCAACCAGCTGGCAGCAGAAAGACTATATGGCACAAGGGAGGAAAAGGAAACTTATATAATCTGTTGCCTTTACACAATCTGCTTGCTGAATTAATTTGCTGACTGGCAGCAGGTGGAAGGAAGGTGAGAACATCAGAAAGGTTTTGTTAAATGGCAATCTTTGGCTCCATTTCCATTGTAAGGATCAGGTTTTAAATCTGCCCATTATGTCTGGAGCCTGTGCTGTACACTGGGGATGTGAGAGGCAAGTCTAATTCCATTTGCTTTTGGGATTTGAGGGGAGGACATGGAAAAAAGGCAAGGTTATTGTAAGTTTTAGTCCCTTCATGCAAAGGTTGTTTTGTACCTCAGAACTCCCTGATGAGTTAACCAATTCTTTTGGTTTGGTTTGGTTTTTTCCCTTTCTCTTTAATGTATGAGCTATCAAACCGGACTCCACGACTAAGTGTTGTACTTGTCCTAAATGTTATCCTTTTGTCGCTTCCAGAAGCTAAATACCTTTCAGCGTGTTTATTTACGCATGATAAAAGGTCACAGGCATCTCTGAACAGCTCTGCCTGCTTTAAACACTTGGTACTGTGTTCACTCACTGCTGCCCAATTCCGTGCCATACAGCCGCCTCCTAACTGAGCTGCCTTGAAATACATCACTGCCATTTCTACAGAGAAGGATGTGCCTCGAAAAGCTGAGTTTCTTCCCAGTTTCTGGGAGATGTAAGGAACTAGGAATCTGTGTTATCCCTTCACCATGTTTCTTTACCCTGCAATGAGCACGTAGACGTGATTTATCCCGAAAAGTGCCTGAGCCTGGCCTGCTGTAATTAGCTTTAGGTAGATTTTAAATGAGCTCCATGACATCATATCTGGCTACTTCTGTTTTTCCTATATTTCTGAGGCATCTTTATTACTCATTGTGCTGAATCTGTGATTTGTAGTTTCTATATATAGTGGTTTAGAATCTCTCCTTACTGGAATACGTGTTGATTTCAGTGTTTGATCCAGGGCAGAGAAACTTCTAGGACATGTTGTCATTCCTTGGTGCTGGAGCCTCACTGTTCACCTCATCTGCTAATCTTTTGGCAATCCCCCGCCTTCCTCTGTATGTATCATTTATACAGCAAACTGTTTGTGTCATGTGCAAATCTTTGTGTGGGGTTTTTTTTTAAGCCTGGTTTCCTACTTACACTGACAAATTTGTAATCCATTGCATTGCTTCAGCCTAAGAACACTTCATATTTTTGATAGCCTAATATAGGAAGTATTAAAGTTGCACAGAACCTCGGATAAATCGTGGGGTTTATTTGTGGCTTTTAAGAAGCTTATGTATTCTTTGCCAACATCTGGCAACTCAGGAGCTTGGGTGGAACCGAATGAAAGCTGCTCTGAGCTGCAGATCGTGTTTGCTCCAGTGCCCAGCAGTGTGCTTGTACACAGGGGTCTTCCTGCAGCCCAGCCTTTCTTCCCTGGGGAGGGGAGGCACTAAAGGCTATTCTGGGAGAGAAGGCTGAAGAGAAAACTGCAGATGGAGTTTGAAGAAGTACTTTTTGTTACCCGGCCTAATCTTGATTGCAAATTACTGGATTTTTTTCCCCTTGTTGTTTGTTGTTGTTTCTTTTCCCCATTTGTTATTGATAATGTTGATTATTACTCCTTTTACCACAGATTTTTGTCAAGTGGGGGATTGTTGTGTGGTTTCTGTCAACCTTTTCCAAATTCAACTGATTCAACACATCATAGGTAATTTTTGAACAATATTTCTTCTAATTTTCTTTACATTATTCTACCTTTTTTTTCCTTTTGTGTAAAATGCAGTATCTGCAACTGAGTGCAGTGTATCAGCTCACAACAGTTGAGTGAAATAATTCTGCTCGACCTCCTGTGCTTTATATAAAATATCCTGGAGCCAATATTAATTGCTTATCCAATTTGAAGGTAACTCTGGTTTCTGTTCTTTCCTCCCCCAATTCAATTTTTTACAGAATCATTCCCATCAGCATTATTTTCAGGTTTTCTTGACATTTTTTTTCTCCTAAATGGAAGTGTGCCAGGCTAATTCGAATGGTGGGGCAGAATTTTAAAGAAGATGCTCCCATTCATCCACAGTTCTACTGAAATGTAATTAAGTAACAAAGATTACAGTGTCTCATGCATAAAAATGTTAATGATCCATATCCATAACAGTCATGCACCATGGATTAGGTAGGTTTGATATCACTAACCCTTATTCTGACCTGTTCTCAGATATTTTATAATTCTTCAGGGTGAATTACTAGTGAGGATCAGAGAATTTCAGAGGTATTTGTTATGGGAATCAGCTTCTCAGACAGTTATTTTCTTTGGTTATTCAGAATTACTCTCTCTTCTCTCTTCCTGCCACCCTTCCCTGGCACATTAGAAAACACAGGGAGAGAGGACTAATGGCCTCTGACAGGGAAACAAAGCTCAGGCACCGTCCAATTCCCATGGCAAAACACTGGCAAGTCTTTTACTAGCTTTCATGGAAGTTATTTCAGAGTGAGACCAGTTTTCTCAATTAAATAGCAGGAAGACTATTTCTTTAGGCGTACAGCTTGAACTGTATCCTGTATTAGCTTTTATCCAGGATTCCCACTGAAGTCAGTTGCATTTATTGTAGTACGTTACAAGCTTGGGGATTTTTTCTGGTTGACACTTTTTCCTGGTTGATGGTTAATCAGCACGTTATCAATAAATACCTCTTAACGCCATGCTGGCTTGTACTGCTTAAACTTAGTAACGTTTGAAAATTAAGAAGTCTTACTTCTTTTTGTATGAACCAAAGGCTTGCTCGCATGATAAATCCAAAGCACTTTTCAGACCTGTTTATGAGGTTCATTTTGTTTGCTTTTCTCTTGTGGCAGTGCAAGAATTGTGTGACCTTTGGGCAGCAGAGTGAGCGTGTGCCTGCCTTCCATACCAATAGGTACTGCTGCTCTGCTTTCATCTCTGCATGGGGAGATTACACTGTGTGCTCATTTACTTACTAATTGGGCAACTATGACAGCACAGAATTTTCGAGCGTGATAAATACAACTGTGCCCATGTCTGCTCCTTTGTTTGGTTATTCAGCCCCTGGCAGCAGCACAATCAATTACAGGCTCCCCAGGGGTGCATTTGGACTGCCGAGAGCTCCACTGGGGAATACACTGTTTACAAGCAGTCCAGCGTTTCCCATCCAGCCTTCTCAGAAGCCCCGGGTTCCTGTGGAGCTGAAGATTTGTAAGAATCCTACCTAAGCTGCTTTTTGGCAGAGGTTAATGGAATTAACTGTTCTGCTTTATTTTTGTAAATTAGGCTTCTATGCATGCTCATGTGCAAAGCTGTTTCCCTACTTTCCTCTCCATTTCCCACTGAAGAAAACAACGGCTTTGTCCTTAGGGAGAAGGAACAAATGAATTTTTCACTCATCTTATTCCAGTTCTCTCTTTCAACTCAGTGACATTTAAAAAGTTCTGTTTTCTATAAACACACTGCTAGGATATTCCATGCTGCATGTTAACCTTGGTAATGAAATGTTGCTGCAAATATGTGTTAGCTGTGGTTACATTACATAAAAAAACAGAAAAAAAAGATCTTTTCATTTTTCATTGAGTGTAAAAGACACTCTGGGATAAACATTGAAAAGGCAGAGAGTTGCCATTTTAATTCATGGCTAAGTAATCATATTAAATGAAGATCAGTCAGGACTTGTTTGTTGTAAATCACTTCTGTCTATACTGTCGGGCAGATATTTAAGACTTCACAAGGTGCACACGCCACTAGAAAATTCTACAGTAGTGTAGAAAACTTTTCCACTTACTTCTTCCAACCATGTTTCAAGGATTCAGTGGTACCAGCCATCATTTCAGACCTATGGAGGTCAATAATTTACAGCATTAGTTTTCTTTGAGTCACTAACTTCACCTTTATTTTAATAGGAGATGAAAAGGGGAAGAATAATTTGTGGTGGTTAAGAAATACAGGAAAATACTACTTTTCCTTCTCTTAAGAGTAACCTGATTCCACTTTTCAGTAAAGCGGCCATGTTAGGGACTGTATGTTGTCAATCTCAAAACCCATTTTGTTAAATGATCTTCTAGAACATTTTCATTTGTTGTCTGTGAAGCCCAAGAAGCTGGTTTAGATGAGATTAACGCATGTGCTATAATTACTTCTATTATTCATCATTCTACAGCAAATTGTACTGGAATTCACAAAGCAAAGAATCATCTTTCATATGAGCTTTGTTTGTATGTGTTCTATGCCTACAGGATAAAGTACTTTCTCTTGCTGGCTGATAAATGGTGAGGGTACTGAGGAGCCCAAGCTAGGTTCGAGTGCACCTGAATAGGCTGGTATATTCATGGCAACAATGATCCAAGAAAATGCTGAAATATTTTCAGTTATTTCAGTGTTCTTGGCAAATACAAGGAAGGTAATAAGTTGTCAGAGTTATGGCTTAGGAAATGACTAGATAAACTCTGGAAAATCGGCCTTAAGTTCCTAAACCTTTGTCTGCAAGGATGAGCTCTCAGTATTCAGTGGCACATCCACAGGGGCACCTTCCACTACCCCAGGCTGCTCCAAGCCTCATCGAACCTGGACTCGGGCACTTCCAGGGATCCAGGGGCAGCCACAGTTTCTCTGGGCAGCCTTTTCCAGGGCCTCCCCACTCTCACAGGGAAGGATTTCTTCCTAAAGGAGTGACTTTTGAGCAGCTAAGCAAGTATAAGGGCCTATAGAATTGCCAAAAGGCAATTCTTAGAACTATTTAGTGTCACTGAGAAACATCAAAGAGGAGCTTCAAAGATGGTTTGTCTGAGCAGGTGCTGAAAATAAATGAATTACTTATTTGCAGACAAATGTATATGGTAATTCTGCTTATAAAGATATTCTTACTTAATTTTTTGAATGATTATTAATTGATTTGCAGAACTGGAGCTGCTGCCATTTGATCCCTCTTTTCATTTATCACACAGATTAATTTCCGGCCGTTTCTATCTGTGAAGCTTGTGGTCTGCTACTCCAAAACCACAGAGACATCCATTTTAGGTCTTAGAAGTATGAAGTCTGTTCTGAACATTTATATAAAATAATGAGAGAAAGAACTGAAAATAGAGAAGTGACAGATTTCTAGAACTTGAACCGCTTTTTTCAAATTGGCTATTTACGGAATACTGATAGCCAAATGTTCTTTCCTGACATCTTGCTAAGCTGTGTCGTGTTACTGGAAGCCTGAGATCTGTCATCACTACACATTGCATACGTTGGAACTGCTTATTTGCAGTCTGCTGGGCACACAGGGCCTTTCTGTCTTGGAACCTCCTGCTGCGGGAAAAACCTGCGCAGGATGGAAGTGCTTGGAAAGCAGCGGTGGGTGGGACTTGTTCAGAACCACAGGGAGTTGCTGTAAAGGTGGAGGCCTGCCCAGGACCAAGGGTATTTCTGTCTCTCTAGGTGGAGCTGAGTTCTTCTCCAGATGGAGTTTCATACCTCGTTTAATCTTATGTTCCCTTGAGGTGCTTGGGCTGAGCCAAAGGAAGGAACTGATCCAGCCTAGCAGTAACTTGTTAAGAATTTAAAAAAGCGGAAGAATTACTTTTCGGTTCAATCACAGCCCTGTGTGAAACCCCAAATCCTGCTCAGTGTGCTCAGTACCAGGTCTAGCAAGAGAAGGAGAGAAAATCCAGACCATCTTTTTCAACAATCTGTAATTAGGTCAGTTTAAAGTAACTGTGAAGCTGCAGCCTGGAGTGGAAAAGCTCAGTAAATTCTCCTCCTTGATAAGAGTTTCTCTCTCATTATCTACTCTGCTAATTTTCCTGAAGGCATTGCAGACAGTACATTAACTTTGGATTGCCTTGTGTCAGCAGCAGGGTCTGGCTGAAGGCTCAGTCCTCTTTCCCTGGAACTTGCCCCGATGCTCTAAGCCTCCTGGCACTGCTCATTCCCACCTTTCTCCTCATCCTGACCCCTGGCAGCTCCCCTGTTGCTCCTCAGGATTTATGCCTGTGTCTCACTGCTGCTGTAGTTTTCAGCCAGAAGCGTTGCTGTCACCAGGAAACTTTAGAGAGTAGCTTTGCTCTGCAGTTGCTTTTGAAAGCTGATGTAGTTAAGAACAAACAAGCAAACCAAAAGCACAGAGAAATGTGGTTACTTTTTGTTATGCTGAAAATGAAAGATTTCATCAGCTGGATGAAACAAACCACCTTATTTGAAAAAGAGAGTGGGTAACTGGGTAAGATTCTGAGCTGGAACAGTGGCGACAGACTTTAGTCATAGCTCTACCTGCTTGGAAAAGAACAGATTTAATAAAAAACACCATGCCAAAGCTGCCCAGCAGACTGTATCTCTCTAGTTACCTATCTCAGGCACAGCCTGGGGCTTAAGAGTGGATTTTCTAGAAAATATTTTTAGAACAGTGTCCCAGGCACAGGGAAAATTGCTAAATGATCTGTGTTCATCTTTTCCTAGAACAAAAAGGGCATCAAAGCCTCACCGGTGCTTTGTCAGACTAAGTACAGATCCCCTCTGGAGAAGGGAATCATTAGCAGTGCTCACAGGTACATGACAGACCTCAGAGTGTTACCTAAGAGAACCCTTTTCAAGTGCCAAGTGTTTGTACATCTCCTGGGGGTCTGTGCTGTCCCAGCACAGGTGCTGCTGGCTGACACATGCTGGTTGCCCTCCACGAAATGCTCTTCCTTCGACTGTGTTCTCCACGCAGTCAGAGAGATTTCAACGTGCAGGAGCTTGGTTTGTCCTGAAAGGTTCTTTTTTTCTATTATATTCCCAGTCTTCTATGTTTTCCGACTCAGACAGCGGTGTCCTTAGCTCCTGTGCAGACAACTGCTCATAGGAGCTTAAGGAAACACCACTGGTTGTTGTGAGGGGATCAGTCTGGCCCTGAAGCTTCTTCTTCTTTATAACAGCTTTATAACTCATTTGAAGGAGACATGAGCCCTGACTCATTCTAGATGTGGGAAAATTCTTCACAACAAATAATTTGCTCTGTAGTTTAATTGCTGATCTTGCAATGTTGGGAGGGTGGATTCTAATGCCAAATAAATAAAATTTTCATTTGTATTATTGTTTTCAGTATTGTTGATCAATAAAGTAATTGCTCTATCTTGATGTTTAATTCCAGACATTAAAAAAAAAGGGCTGTTACTTTATTAGTGTTATCTGGGTGAGTCATGTGGGAGGACTCAAGTTTCCTGACTGCTCAAGAAGGCAGTCATACAGATGCATACATTGCATACATTGCATACATTGGCTTGCATACAGATGTAAAATGTTTTAAAAGAATAAGTTTGTGACTCAGGCCAGGAAAGCATTATCACTCGTATGGGAAGCTGACAGAAGAGGGGTTGGTTATAAGGAATCAGTTTTAAGAGGCTGTTCTGGAAAATCTGCACGATTTGGGCAATCCTAGCTGTGACAGCAAAATGCAGACTGTGTCTGTGTGCAGAGCTGCTGTACAGCAGGTTTGTTCCTGCATCTCTGCAAGCAGGATGAATTTCTATTGCACTGTTGACAGGAAACACATACTTTGAGCTAATGTTCATACTATGCATCCTTGAATTTACGTGTGTATAATGAGGCAATATAAACCTCATAAGCGTCTTTCTGAGCAAAACTCTCCCTCGGATTTTTTTTTAATTTAATGGTTTGGCTTGCTCAGAGACTCTGGACATGTAGCAGACTGATAGGGCTGTCATTATTCCTTTCTGCTTTAAAGGGAACATGGTATCATTCCTTTTTACATTCCAAGTAATGTTTAAAGCATAAAAAAGAAATGGGTTACAGTCATCTCTGTATTTTGAAAGGCTCTTGTTTTCACCTAGAAATTCCTTCACGTTCTACTCTTGCTTCTCTGAACGGTAATGTTGGGTCATTGAATGTGCGTTTGAAAGATCATCTGCTTCTAATTAGCAACAAGTGCAATGTATTCCAGCTCTCCTGAAGCTGAAATTTGGAGCTGCTTCTGTTTTATTTCCTTGAAGCTGGCAGGAGAATCTAGTCACACCAAGGGAAAGTGTTCCCCATGCACCAGCTAATACAGCAGCTGTAGCTGCACTAGAGTGCTTAGTAAGTGAAAGCACTGGTGGCTTATGGGCTGTGCATTAATGCAGATATATTAAAAGTCTTCTGAAGACGTTGGCAGAATTCTCATATTGCTAAATGAAATACAAATGAAGGTTTAATTGCTAAATCCAGATCTCTTCTGCATTATAAAGCTTTTTCTTTGCTCTTACTGTTGTAAGAGAAGTACTAGCATAGCATATTAAATTAACATTTCTTCTGGAAGTCACGTTGGTAGTCTGTAAGTAGAGCTGCTCAAAAAGTACCTTGTAGAAATTAATAGAAAAATTTTCAAAACTTTGCAGCAGAAGGTTTAATTATGAGCTGCCCAACATGCCTGGGCAGGAAATGGATGCACTGCCCACCGTGCCCTCAGTGTCCTGAGCAGACTCACAACAGTGGGGGGATTTCTGTCCCAGGAGTATGTTAAAGGCTGAAGAGTGGGCAGGCATGAATAGGAGTGTTGAGGTGTCCATCTCCTGCCTGCTGAGGCAGTGGGCAGTGCAGCTGGCCACGGGAAGCAATGCCATAATGTTGCAGACGGGGCATGTGCTCACACAGAGCTCAGTGGTAGCCATGGACGTGAGGCGTTTCTCCAAGGCTGGGCACACAGTATGACTTTCTGGCGTGTAGCTTTAAGACCAGCCTAAATCAGTTTTGCTACATTTCCCCTAAGGGTTTGTTTAAGGAAATAGTGATTGAAGTGGTGATGGTGGCTGTGAAGGGTTGGTTTTGGAAAGAGTGAATGTATGACTTGTTTTCTACACTCTTAGTTTTTAGAACAGATTTAAAGATCCATTTGTAATTTCTTTTTCCTTTGAAGTGTATGCAGGACACACTATGCACTTTTGTTTAGATTTATAAAACTGCAGTGCTTTAGTGAGTCTCTAAGGCTGTTGTGCCTGATCTTGATGAACGCAGTGCCCTTCCGAAGGAGAAACTGCTACAAGGCAGAAGCAGAAAACAGCCACCATGCCTGTGTTTCAGTGCGGTATTTCACACTGCTGCGTTCAACTGCACAGCTGCAGACATCTGGTTCTTTTAATTCCTTTGGGTCTCCCCAAGTGCTTGCATTCCCCTCTTCATTATCCTACTTTTCCACTTACTCCTTGCTCTCTCCCCACACTCCTAACTTTACTGTTTCCTTCGCTTCCTCTTTCAGAGCTCCTAGGGCCATGCTGTACAAAGCCAGAAGCTTGATTTGAGGTTCTGGACTTTGTGTGGGTTGATGGGGAAGCTTTAAGGGGAAAAGGAAAAGAGCTGCCTCCTGAATGGGGCACAGGCAGCTTGGCTGGGGAGAGGGGCAGTGGGAAATAGAAGCAGAGCTTCCAAGGGGGCTTTTTAGCACAGTGTCCCCCCACCCATCTCCTTCCTCCTTTGGTGAGCTCCTGCTTCAGCCTTCCTTGGGGGTCCCCACTCACATACAGTCTTGCCTTTGTTTGGGAAGAGGGGGAGGCCATAGACTTCCCCTGCCTGGAGACTTTCTTTCACATTGTAGACTTGAGAAGTATCTTTGTGTGAGGTGTCTGTCATGGTGTCAGCTGTCAAATACCAGTCGGGGGGGATGAATCAGGGCTGGAGGGGGTTTGAACGTAGGGGAACAGCCATGGCAAAAGAAAGACAATGTGTCTGTTTTATACTTTAATATCAACTTGGATTTGTGTAATTGCAGTGTTCAAGCAGAAAAGTGACACCACTCCAGGAATCAATTTTGCCTTGAAATAGCAAAGTGACTTGAAGGAAGTTGGTAGTGGAAAGGCTGGAGCTAACTTTGTCACAGAACTACGTCAGAAAATGTTTAATTGCAGTATCTAAAGAATTACCCATCGGTGCCCAGTTCTGTTAACCTTTGAAAATCCCAGGTGAGAGAGGTGGGATTGAGAGTCCAGAAAGCTGGATTTTATTCTCTGTGTGTGCCAATTTTGATTTTACATTTTACAAGTCAATCTCTCCACGGATATAATTTTAATAGGTTTCTAGATCTTTTAATTAAGAACTGGTTGTAAAGCTCTCCCAGCTGTTATTTGAGTCCTACATTAAGTTTCAATAGCTTTGTGAGATATGAATTTTCTTTTACAAACTCTCCCTAACCCTTTGTCCAGGATAATTGATACAGTACTTGTCCATTTGCCTATTACTTTGGTCCTTTATTATTGCTCCTACCTACCAGTCCACATTAGATGGATGTTACCTGTACTGGTCCTTGTGGTCGAGGCTTCTTAGTAAGAAGCTGTGTCATTTGTGCTGTCTTTTGTTCTTTTGATGCTGGTGAGGTTTTGAAGTATTAGCGTGGATATTATAGCAATTAGGTTATTATTTTAGCTGTGAATTTCTTTTGAATTGGTGGATGAATTATGGCTGGTCCTAGTGAGTTCTTACAGTTTACTGTTTCAATATATTCTGCAATAAAATGTCAGTTCATTTTTGGTCGCATTTTCAGCTTCATCACCCTTTCATCTACGGAAACCTACCAGCGATTTTTTGTCACTAAATGTGCA
Organism: Oriolus oriolus; assembly: GCA_013400235.1. NCBI lineage: Eukaryota > Metazoa > Chordata > Aves > Passeriformes > Corvidae > Oriolus > Oriolus oriolus. Next base: position 95,805 of record VXBT01000044.1, on the reverse strand, counting down.
AAAAGATTCATCTGGTTTTTGTACGGTCACTGTGTTTTCTGTGGCTAGTCCAGCTTGATCCCACAGACCTTGGCAGCCATCCTGCTCCTGATGTAATGACAAAGAAGGTGTGTTAAGGATTATTGTAATGCTGCGACTTTGTCCGTAAAGTCTTTTGTGGCCTGTCATACTGTGTTTTTAACAACTAACCTGCCATGGTTTATATTCTTTTCTGTTACATGCATATGCCATGAACTTTTTTGATGCTGTTGTTGCTAATACCCTCTCTTAACCTGCCATTTCAACACAATGGCTTTTTTTGCTATTAGCCTTCCAGCAAGGTTCTTTGAGGAGAGTGGTGTATGCTCCCCTTCTCACATGCTGTGCTTACATAACCTTCACATACTTGCCAATACTTAACATTTGAAATTTTGTTTATTTTAACAAGGTTTGACTTTCTTACATCACCTTTTTAGAATCAAGTGGAAATTTTTTTAAACTTCTGTCTAATTTAGAGATATTGAATCCTACTCTATCAGGGCCTCTCTCTTCCAGACTGCCTTCTTGATAGTAATGTTCTTGATGAGGGCCTTGACACTGCTGTGACTGTGTCACAAGTTGGCTTTTTTTAGTGAGTCCCCTACTAGTCACTCCCTGAAATACAATCTGCAGATCAGATTTCTCACACAGCATGTCTGAAATAACTAAACCCTACCATTACTGCTGTTTTCCTGTGCTAGCAATCATTCCAGTTTCTCTGGGCACAACAGGGTTGCTCTTCTCAAATGAAAAAGATTAGATTGTCCTTAATAATGTATTTTTCCTGTATTTGGACATGGACTTAGAGTTTTGCAGAGATTCTATTTTATTCGTTGGTACATTTCACCAAGCTCTGGTTTGATTCTAAGATATTTGTGATACGATTTCTTAACACAATTCCTGTACTGACATGAGATATTGCATCTTCTTTTTATCCTTTATCCAGATACTGAAGTTCCAGTAATTCTCTCTTTCCTCCAAGTGTTTGATATTCTTCAAAACATACTTACAAGTAGGCGTTCTAGTCTACCCATCCCTTTTTTAACCTTCTCAGCATTTGTATAGAAACACACATATATATTTGGCCATATATATATATATATATATATGTATTTGTTTGTGTCTTCTGCCTCTTCTGGAAAACGGTTTCCCCTTTGACTTTGGCCAATGCATTTTCTATCCTTGGGCCTGTGGACAGGTGAAGAAAAGGAGACATAAAGTCTCACCACAGGTGTATCTTCCTCTGGGAGTTCTCTGCTTGTTTTACAAGTGTCAATACCCAGATGAATTTTGCAGGCAGACTGATGAGTATCTTTCCTTTATTATGGATTTATGTTACTGGAATGGGTTACTCAAATTAACTTGGCAGCTTCAATCTGTTCCAGAGTCAGTATTAGTTAATATTATTTTGGGATGGATTTTGAGCTTAGCTGCAGATGCTGAGGATGAAGACTTACCCTGAAACTCGTAAAAGGCCACGGCCCTTGTGAGGAATGCTGTTTGTTGACAGCATTTGATAAATTTTTCAGTACTGTTCTGGTTTCACTTTAGAAATACAATGCAAGTGATACAAGGACAAGTGGGAACTGCAGTATTTTTAGTAAGGAAAGAGAATGCTGCACTGGCTAGTGAAGGATAAGCCCCAAATGATTAGGGTAAAATGTTTTTCCATGCTGCTTTGCTCTGGAAGCTTGTCCAAATCACTTCCCAAAATAATGGTAACTGTTACTGTCAATAAGGTATCATGGAGAGAATAATGCAAGCAAATCTTACTTTTGCAGTGAGATGCCTAAAGCTGTATAATAAAATGGGATTTTGGGCAACAGCAGATTTTGGACTCCTGTGTCAATCACATCCCCCTCCTTTCTCTCTCCACCGGATGCTGTTTTACAAGTAACATTTTATGTGCAAGCAGAGAACAGCTGATTTATTAGAGAAATGAAAGAATATTAAACCTTCCACAGGGCTGTAAGGACAGCCCTACCACAAATACATCTAATCTTGATCTGATAATAGCAGGCAATGAACTCACAATATTCCATATTACATTAAAATATCTGTAACCTAGTTGCAAATGGTTTTTCATTTAAATTTTGTTTGCTTAAATTTATTACAGAAAGTAGAAATAACCCCTGCTCTGGTAGCACCTGCAAGATAGATGTTTCTGTATTTCTTTGGAAATAAAGGCCAGTGTTTTATTACTGTGAAAATTGCTGTATTTCTGCTTTTGCACATCAGGCAGTTTTCTGAAGCTTCTCCCAACGGGTATGTTGTAATGGCTTTGTATGCTGGAAGGGTATGCCTTTTCTAAATATATATCTACAGATAATGAAGTACATTGGGAATGAACACTGCATGGAACTGGGAAGGGAAAACATATATGAACAATGTTCAAACCAAAGCCAAACTTCTAAACCCCTGTTCTAGCCACCTAAAGGGAAATTGCTGATGGAAACCTGAATCTTAAAAAAAAAAAAACCCTAAAGAAGTAGTCATCTTAATTTCACATCAAGAACATCCATCCCCTCATTCAGTTGGATGCAATGAAGCAGGACGATTCATGCCACTGAGATGATGCTGTGTCTCATTTGTGGATTTCTATCAGTGGATGGCAACAGACCTTTCATAATTTAGTTTGTTCCCATGAAGGTCAGTGTGGCTGCCAGTCCTTTCTCCCCCTCAGCCCTTGTGGCAGTACACGCCTCTGGAGCAGCAGTGAGGTACTCGGGACAGGATTTGGTAGCCCAGCTGTGAGCACACAGGCCTGGGTCTTTTTATGTGGAGCAGCATTCCACAGAAGTTCTGTTTGGATTATAGTGCCAGGAAAATATCTGGGGATACCATTTAATTGTATTTAATTATTGTGGTTAATAAGCAGTGGCTCCTGGGTTTATATATGTAGGGTGTATAAGAATATGTTTCCTTAGCATGTGTTAATCTGTGGTGTATTTATTTGTGGGATAAAGAGGCCAATTGTCTTTTTAGGGAAAAATAGCTCAGATGAGACAGTATTAGTTTTTGTAAGATGGTGTTCTAATAGGATAAATAAAAAATGTGACTGATTTTGTTCTTGCCTATAAGAACAGGGGCAGAGAGGCATGCTGCATGACTGCCTTGTGCCCCTGTTCCAGCTGAATCACTCTCCCACAGTCCTTTTCTACTTAGCCTAAGTAACAGGCTGGAGCCACGATTTTACCAGGCCTTCCCTTTACAAAGCTTCACTTATCAGTAACATTTCATATGTGTTTTTTAACCAAATGTTTTACATAATGTTATTTTTCTTCTCTTTTTAGTATACTATGGAGGCATTCATGCAAGGATTGTTAGAGTAACAGAAAATACTTGAAGTAACTCTGCCTTTCTCTGAGCATTTGCTATGCTTGTAAACTTGCATGCTGCTTGTGTCTAGTATTACATGCACTTCCATTTGCCAAGTGCAAACAAATAGCTTTTAATTTCTGCAATTTACACACTTTTGCATTGTACGTCAATAAGACCCTAATCACATTTAATTCTACACCCATTACTGAATGGTGGTTTTTAGCATAATAAGTCTTGATTTTTATATTCATCTCACTGCTTTCTGAAGGGAAAGTGAAAGAACTGCTGACTGCATTCTGCCTGCAGAATGACAGCTTTGTGATAAACCCTACGAGATTGAATCCAGTGCGTGTGGCTGAAGAGAACAGCTGGATCCTTACCCCCTGCAAAGCCTTAGTGCTTCGTGGTGTGTCTAGCCCAAGAGAAGCATGTCCTGTTATAAACTAGCACTAAGCGTAATTAAATCAGAAAACAGCTAAATTAAGGATAACATTATGGGAGCTACCTGAACTCGCCATAGACAGAAATGCAGAACCACTGCTGGGAAGTCCAGAAATGTTTCCTGGGAGATGGTACAGGAGATGCCTGAGCTACTGCACAAAGCTGCTGTTTATCAGTCTCCTAAATGTCGTGTCAAGGAGCTGTGGTAAATGGGGGGTGGTAACTACTGCTGTCTTAGGTGCTTTCAAGTAGCACCAGCCCAGAAAATATTTTCTTTCTAGAGCGGCTCTAGCACAACAGCTAATCAGTACTGTCTGCCAGGGTAAAGAAGAGCACATTGACAGAATTTATTGAACTCAAGACAGCCTTTGCTAGCATTCATCATAAGAGGCTGTTTAGGAAGCTAAACACTGCTGAAGTGAAAGGGAAACTACTCTTCTGTGGTAGGAACTGTCTGGAGAGAGAAAACAGAGAAGGAATGAGGTGTCAGTTTTCCACATGGCAAAAGGTTAACAGCAGGGAGCCCTCAAGTGTTGGATTAGATTCATGTGCTGCAACTTGAAGTCTCTGTGAAAGGGAAAATGGCAAAATGTGAGGATAATATAAATTGTTTAGGTCAGTCAAATCTAGGAATGCAAGCAGGGCCTTCCAGAACTCGGCAAAGCTACGTGAACAAGTAAGAGCATACCAAGCAAAATCAATTCACAAATGTGAAGTATTGCCTGTTGGCAATGGTAGGAATGATTTTAACTATAAACATCTACTGTTAGTATTTAAGTAAAGGGTTAGGAGTGAAAAAAGAGTATGTTGTGTCCTTCTGGACACAGTTCAGAAGGCTTGTTAAGAGTACATTAATAATGCCTCTGTGTAAATATTTTGCCTTTTATTCTTGAGTCTATGGTCAATTCTAATTACGTGTTATCAAGGAAGATTAGCTGAAACAGAAATGGTTTGGAGTGTGCTGAGGAAAATGTTTAGGAGCATTTGATTCAAGGGACAGGGAATTGATTTTAAAATGGCTTATTAAAATCTTTTTATTCACAGTCCATAATTCATCTGTAGAACTTGCTGCCAGACCTCAATGATGTTAAGGTTTTAGTAGAAATTCTGTATAAAAAGATTTCATTTCTAACTGTATAATGAGAACACTTACAAGTATGTTATTTAAAGTATAATACGTGATCCACATTCCTGCAGGGATATGTTAAGGGCTAAGACATCATTTTCTAACTATTGTATGCTGTCTTTTTTCTTTTGTTTTTTTTTTTAAAGTATTTGTTTCTACTTGTTATACACAGGTTACTCCCAGTTAGAAAGCCTGCTAGGCGTACCTAATATGACATTTCCTGCTGTGATTGTGATGTCCTTGGTTCAGGAGAAAGCACAAACACTTCAATGCCCTGTGTATGGATTCCTTCCTTTATGAAGTGTTGCAGTTGTCTGTGCTTATGCAAATGCATCCTTGCAGTCAGGGCAGGTTATTGTGCCGTGTATCATCACGATCTGAGCTTTTTAAACAGAGGCACAGCGGAATGAAAACAATTTTCCTGTTGGCATCTGTTGCGGTTTGATTCTGAGTTTCTCCAGGGCCATCTCTCATTAGTATTCCGACTCTGTGGTGATGCTAATGGGATCACCAGAAGTTGGATCAGAATTTTCAACCTGTAAAACACAGTTTATACCCCCTGCTTACATGCTGTCATGGGGAAAAGCAGCCTTTGGCAGTTCGACCCTATCTGCAAATGTAGGAGAACTCTGCGGAGCTGCTGCTGCTGAGGAGGATGTGAGATACAGGGTGGGGTGGCACATTCCTTGGTGTAGTCCAGTTTTGGACACATCTTCCACTTCCATATGTGTTATTAGTGGTGGAGTGTAGTGGTGATGTGGTCATTAGCAGGTGGGTCACTGCTTGTCTCCATTTCAGCTGGATTTCACCAGTCTGTCACAGACAGGCATAGTCCTGCTTGCTGGTGCTGACACAAACACTGGGATAAAAGTGGCTTGTGTATTAAGGCTGGGGTTTTTTTGAATGATTACCACAGCATCAGTATGCTTTTGCTAAGTCATGGTGGGAAGGACAAATATGGTTAGCAAGGAAACTGAATTTTGTCTGGCACTATGAAGATGAAGTTATTATTTCCACTGACATCAATTAAAAAACTTATTAATAATAGACTGTTAAATGAGAAATATAAAATCTGATTTTAGTCCTGATCTCAATTTTCAGAAAGTTCTCATCTGAATAGACATTCCGAATAGTAATTTTCCAATCTTGTGACTGTACATAAATCTCTGAGCAATCAGATTAGGAGCCACTTTAGGAAAAACAGCCATAATTCACCAAATGGACTAAGTCTTTTAAAACTAGCAAAATGAAACCCTCTATTTATTATAGTGGTGATAATTGCTGGTATGAATCTTGTGAGAGTTCTGGTTTGTTTATTTTGTTGGAAGTGATACAATACTTTCCCATGCAGTGTTGCTGTGCTGTCAGACATTATGTTTCCCTGAAGTTCCGTAGGCCACCATCATCTGTTTTGTGTTTGACACTGTAGGAGGAGAGGCTGCCAAACCACAACAGGCTACGTGGTGATTACAACACTGAGTAATTGTATTTTATGGCTTGATGGGCTATAGGTTTCAAGCAACATTTGTGAAAGTGTGCTGTTATGAGATTAAGGTTATATTTTCGTTTAGGAAATTCTGTACCTTTCTACATTTGGGTGGGGGGTGTCTGGCGTTGCTCCCTTGCTGCTGCATAATGCTGTGCTCTCACTTCACCTGACTCATGTCTCCCACCCAGCTTCCACTTTCTTTGTGAGTAAGAAAACAATCAGTAAAATAAAGGCTGTGGGAGGCTGAGCATCTGCTCCCAGTGCTGCCATGGCCTGAAAGGACCCCACATGAGGTGTCGTCTCTGTAGAAATGGCATTAATAATGCCTTGCAAAGTGTTTTGAGAGACTCTAATGAAAGGTGCTTCAACATTTTTGATGTTAAGAGATACTTTAAGGACTGACATTTATTTCTAATTAGAACGAATTAATTCTATTGTTGAAGCAGTTGAGGAAGAATGTTACTATCCTTAATTTATTAATTGATAGATAACTGGCTTGATGAACTGTTTATTTCCAGTTTGGAATTACTGGAAAATTTAATTGGGTTTTTTTCCATATTTGCTACTAAAACTCCAGTTAAATTGTTTTTTTCCATATTTGATACTAAAACTCCAAGTAAGGAAAGTATTTTCCAGATTGATGGCTTTGATTTCTGCATACACCAGGCAAAACAATGAAAGAGATGTAGAATTCCTATGGAGGATATAATTTAGAAGAAATCTTTATGTCCCTATCTACTGATTTCCAAGAACATAAACAAATATGAAGGTTAGCAAAGTTCACAACAGATATTTGGTTCACTGGGGGACTGACTTGACTAGGAAAAGTGAAAATAATTTGGTGTTTTTTGGCCTCCTTTGGTTTGGGAGGAGTGTGAGCTGGTGGGCAGTGCCCTGCCTCAGCAGCAGCTCACTGCAGCGTGTGGGAGCACTGCCTGCAGCCTTTGCCAGGCCTTCCCACCTGGAGCAGGAAGCACGGCAATGACAGGGTAATACAAGGCTTACAGAATTCATTATTGAAAGCCAGCAGCCTGCAAAACTCAGAGAAACCCTTTTGACACTGTGTGTTGGCTCAAGGTTCTTTTCTCTGAGGAGAATTTGGGACAAGACGCGAATTATTATCTGTTTTTCACCTACAGGTCAAGATGGCCTGAACTCCCTGACCCTGATTTGTAGGAGACATAAAGGATCAGTGGTGCCACCTTCCTTCCCACTGCTCAGAGCGGCCTGCTGGCTCTCTCCTACAGTTTTACTGTGTAATAGGAACTAATGGCTATTACTTAATCAGTCAAGCCTTTGAAAAATAGAATGCAGAAAGGGCTCTTTATGATGAAATCATCCTTCTCTGCAGTGCTGCCTTACCTTGCACCTTGTACAGTCTTCAAATTTTATAAATCTTAAACAAAATGATTCTGTAAGTTGAATAAGGGACCCCAGTCTCAACAGGAATAGTGCTGCACGTCTCCTTAGTGTAACGCATGTCTGAGAGGGTGCAAGGGAAGTGCAGCTGCTTGTGTTCCTGGTACTGCTCCTCAGCAGGAGCAGTGCCATGTCCCAGCTTCTGCAGCCAGGCCCTGGCGCTGCTGGGAGCAGGGTGGGTGCTGTGGGAAGGGCACACTCAGCTGCTCTGTGCTGGGAAGGGAAGGCTGTGCTGGAAAGCTGATGCTGAGGAGAGTGGATTTGTTGCAGTCATCACAAGTCAGGCTGATTTAGTGAGGAAATTGTTAAATGCTCAGGCCTCTTGTCAGCATGCCACCACTGTCCTACTTTCACGGCAGTGATTTACAAACTGCAGCGTATGGGAGTCTCGTGTGGAGTTCAGCTCACCTTTGGGAATGCTCTGATGTGTGAATGATGTATAAAGGGTAAACTTTCTGAAACACCCTCGTGACTTTATGGTAACCATACCCCCAAGTCTTTGGGCCAATGTGTTCTCACTAAGCTTTGTCTTGGGATTTTGTGGGACACTTACCCTTTGGAAAACTCAGCCCTTGTCTTGAGTTTCAATGGACCACTCTGAGTCGAAGAAAAGGAGAGCATGAAGGTACAAGAGGGATTTCCTGCTTTTTAATAGCAATAGGGTTTTCTGCTGGATTCATATGAGTGGTAGAAACAAAGAGATGAATGTGCTGTCCTAGCCATCCCTCCAGCCTTGATTCACCTTGTCCATTGACAAGAAATTCAGGGCTTGAAAGACAGTCAGATGTTGCCTGCTCAGTGTGACTTTTTTGGAACTTACTCAACTGGCCACTGTCAGTCCAGGAGGTATTTCTTTGTTACAAAAGCAGAAAGAATCTCTGGTGCATTTACTCCAACTAGAGAAAAAAATTGTTAAATCTCTTGAAATAAATTTTGCATTAGGGCTGGGAGAAATGACATGGGGACTCAGGAAAAGCTCTTTCAACTTATGCTAAACATTTGCTGCTTTGCTGTATTTTACTCCAGTCTCAACTCTGCAGCCCTGAAGGCTGCAAGCCTGAAACTAAACTCCTAAAATTATAAAAGCATAAAATAAAGTGAAGGTTAATGGTCACTGGCTTTCTTCCCACAGGCTCTGCAAGCTTTGATATGTGGAACACTAACAGAATAGGAAAGCATAAGGCAGTTACATATTGTTATTCTTACAGTCAGTGTTACTACTGTCGAGCAAAACAGCACTTCCTAAAAAATGACACACCTGCACTGACAGTAAGCTGGGAAAGCTGCCCTTGGAGACCTGGGACAGGCACTGTTTTGTCCATTACACAAACTCTTAAACAGAATGAAACCAGCAGAAGGGAGATGTGCAGTGATTCTTCACTAACCTGTGTTGCTTCAGAGGCGTACAAAGAATGTAAAGGTGTTTGCTGAGGTTATCGGCCTGCCCTGAACACCCTGTCAGAAGGGTTCTGCCAGTACTTTTTTGTAAGCTGCAAAAGGAGCTCTAATGAATTTGCCTGTTGGAAAGGAAAATATGGCTTTCGAGAACAGCTTCTTGTCAGGCATTTGGGGAGGAGGCTCATTGGACAGGTAAATGTAAAGCAGATGAGACCTGATGTGTAACCTCTCTCAGAAGGATGCAAGAGTTATCAGCTTACTGGAGACTTCCAGTGCAGGCCAACCTAGTGAAGGTATTTGACCAGAGGTCTTGAATTAGGGGGTTGAATCAGAGAATCATAGAATGGGTTGGGTTGGAAAGGACCATCTCTTTCCACTTCCCTGCCATGGGCAGGGACACCTTCCACTGGACCAGGTTGCTCACAGCCCTGTCCAACCTGGCCTAGAAATAGAGGATCATTTTAGAGTACTATCACAAATGATCTGAGGGAATGACCAACTGCTCCAAAATGGGAAGGAACTGACTCAGTTACAGTCAGAGCTGAAACTGAACTGAAGGTGATGAAGTTTCAGGTGTCTGTCCACATGTTTTGCCACTATTGGCTAAATGAGCTTTGTAATTATCACAGTGATTTTTATAATGTATGACAGTAATAGGGAGGGGCTGTGTTTTCAAGTAATTTTGAATGATTGGCTTTGAGGCATTCCTTTATTCCAGGCTGTTTTCCATACAGTTTAATGCCTGTACATCTTCACAGATTTGCAAGGTCCCTCTTACTGACATTAGCATGCAGCACCACTGCAATGTGTTAGCAAATGCTGCATGGCAGGTGGATTTCCACAGAATTTCAGTCCTGCTCCAGCTACTGCCTGGCACAGGTTTTCCATCAGCTCCTGTACTCCACTGATTACTCTTCCCCTTCAAAGCTGTTAATTCATTCAACAAAATTGGACTTACAGATTTATGGAAAGAACATGTGACAGTCTCTGTGTTTTCTTTGTGTTGAGGATGCAGAGAAGTGGAAGAGGAAGCATTAAACTGTATAAAATAGGCATTAAATTGAAAGAAGGTGCAGGTAAGGGGCACAGGCTACAGATGCTCAGAAGGAATCTCTCAAAAAATGAGTGTTTTATTTGAAACCTTTTTGAAAGGGGAAGACTCCTTGTTCCAAGGTGTAGATTGTAAATCTTTGATTAAATCCTGAAACAGCCCTATTAAAGAGACACGAAGTGTTCTGTGGTACTGAGGAGAAGGGATCATGGGTTATTCAGCTGCAGTTCTAAGAGCCTGTTCTAACCATGCATTTTAATGAAGCCATCAGGCCAAGGAATGCTGGCTATACACTGCAGCATCCCTGCCTGCCTGCAAAACTGTCCTATCGATACACAGAGCACTTCTATTTGCAAAGGCCTTCTTAAGTACATTTAAAAAAATCCATTTGGGAGAGATTAATTAATAATTAAGCTACTGTGGAATTAACCTTAGGCAAATCTGCTTCCTTGTTGCAGCATAGGGAAGTGTCTTGTCTGTCACATCCATATAGTGACCCAGTAAAGCACTGATACCAAAAATTCAATTCTGTAGCTAATCAGCATCCTGTTACAGCAAGGCCATCATTTGAGATAGCTTTTCTTTCCTCATGCATAATAATTTTGAACATTATGTTAATTTTCACTAAAAGTTGATGGGATAGGGTTCCTGCAGAGGGTACAAATATTCCAGACTGCTTTATTTTTTTTTTTTCATAGTGTTTGAGCATGAATCACTTCCCTGTAGCTCATTTTATTTACTTTGATCAATGACTCTTCTCTACTGGGGGAAGCAATTGAAAACTATTGTGAAGATGTCTGTAACATTTCTTTGTTCCTGGAAGCTCACTTGCTGCTGGAGCTGAGGTTGTAAGCAAGGCTTTGCAGGGGCACGACTCAGTAGAAATTCGAGAGCATCTGGTACACTTAAATGTAGCTCTTGGATTTTCTTTTTCTTTCTGTGAAATAGCTAATCAAGAGAGCAGAGGAGCTCAGACTGAAGGAAAGAAAGAGAGTGGACTGGGAGAGAGAAATCTAAAAAAGAAATCAAAATAATGATATTTTTCCTTTCAATGAGAACTAAGCCTGATCTGGGGGTTTTCTGCAATTGGGAAATTCCCTTAATAACCCTCCTTAAGGTTATTGGCAGAGACAGAAAATCCTGTAGTCTGTGAAAAGGATGAAAATTCATAAATCCTGATGTTGCTAAATTGGAATTAAATTTGCAAGTTTTGGATAACAGGGATATATTCCTTTAGCTCTCATGTCCTCCCCCATCCTGCAGCAGTTCATCCTTAGTTCTGTAAATCTCTTCCCAATGCTCTTCTGAGCTTATTCTAATAGGGGATCTATCAAAATTCATTATAAAAATACATAAGCCCAGGCATGCTGTGCAGTCAGCCATTAGCGTTCATACTATGTGATGAATTAAAATGCCAGAAAGGTAAGCTAAAATACCATTCTGACAGTATCCCCTACTTCAGGCCTTTCCACCAGCTCTTCTGGGAGCCTCTGGGTTAGGGGAAAAGGGCATCCATCTCTCTTGGAAATGCCTGTCAAGCCCCAAATATGTTCATGAGCACATTTACAAGCAAACAGGATTCTTTTGATATCTTTCTCTATTGATACTGAGGTGTTGACATAAATGTGGGACACTTTCAGAACATGAACTGGATGGGAGCAATGAGTACTTGTAATAAATTCTCACTACGGAGTCTGCAGGAGCATTTTCTTTTCATCATCTCATTAACGACTTCGAGCCATTAGCAGCTTCAAGTGCTGAGTAAGGATTTACATTTAATTTAAGTCTTCTGTTCTTAGCTGACAAAATGTATTTTACACACTTGATGGATGTAATTAGTGTGATGAGGCTTTAAAAGAAATTGGCTTGGTTAAATTTAGAATTTGCCATGTCAGTCTATACATGAAGCCAAAGCATACCTATCAGTAGTTTTGTGGCTTTGTTAAAATATATTTTATTAATATTACTGATATATAGATGTTTCTAATCCACGATACTGATACAGTCCAAATCCAACATGCTTTCAGATTTGGCAGTGCAATCCATTAGGTTATGATTTCAAATTATTTTATACTGCTCTTGCACGTCAGAACTTACCATTGTGTGCTATGGCTGCAGACAAACTATCCTTTGGATACCAAGGAACTGTGCAGAACTGCCTAAGTCCCTGTGCTTTACTAAGCTTTCATAAAAGCAGACCTCCATGGAAACTGCTGGACTTCAGCAAGCTGAGGGCAACTGCACTGCCCTCCCAGCCCCTTTTCCCTGCAGTGTTACTGCTCTCTGCTCAGCCTGACTCAGTGTTCAGGATTCTCATTTGGAATGTTTTCCCTCATATTTTCTGCGATTGTGACTTGCTCACTAAAAAAACGAAGCACTTGTTTGTGCTGCGAGCATCAGCAGGGATGGGTAGAAGGTGTTGTCCAGTATTGTGTGCTTGGAGTAAATCTGTTCTTTAATGAGGGACAAGTTTCTGCCTGGTAACTGGAGCTCCTGAACTCATGTAATAACATTGCTGGGTTTTGCTGCAGGCCCGCGCTTTGTATCAGTAACGTAACCGGGAACTGTTGTTAAAGATAAACTAGAGACAACTACACAAAGTCCCCAAAGCAGAGAGCCTGTTCGTGCTAGGTACAAGCAGCCTTAGGAGCAGTTCCCAGGCAGGTTTCCATCCCCCTCTGGAGGGGATCCTGTGTTGGAAGGAGGATAGTAAGTGTATTACACTGTGAGTCACAGCCGTGAGAGCTCATGGAATGAATTTCTGAATTGGAAATGGCTGTGAGGTGCAGTGGGGATGTGTCTGGGTCGCTCAGGGTGTTCCAGGAGAAGGCGGCTGCTCTGGAGCAGGGTAGGATGAAGCTGCACTGCTCTGAGGATATGACTCATATCGCAGATGGCTGCAAGGCTGATGCTGGGATCCGAAAGTGGCAGATTACAAGTAATAGTGCACTCTAACAGAACTCTGATGTGCTGGAATGGTTATTTGATGTTACTCTTTTTTGAAGAGGAAGAGACGATCCTTTTCTCATACTTTGGCTAAATATTTTTGTGTAAGATTACTAAGATTGTTATTAGTGAGGAATGTGGGGAATAAACTCTTCTGGCTAAAAAAAAAAACAGACTTGAGAATCTGTAGCTAAAGTGAACCATCGTTAATTATTTTCAGAGGTGAGGTCACTGTAACTGCGTGCCAGGAATTAGTGTCAGTCTTTTGTGCAGTAGGTCAGAAGGCAGCTCCTCAGGAAACACCCTTTTTCAACATACAGCCCTCCCAGTGTTACTGAGGTAGGTCTGCCCCAGCTGCACCACACTGAGGTACAACTGCTCCCTTTCCCTTGCAAGAGAACTTGCCAAAATCTCTGGGGAGGTCGCTTTTTAGAGAAGCTTCATGGAGCTGGCCAGAGCACTTTGTAGACCCTTCAGTCTTGTTCAAATTTCCAATTCTGGGGAGAAATGGAGGGGAGATAATGTTCTGTCACAAAGGTTAAGTGCTCGACTGGTGCAACAAATGGGTGAGATTTGGGTGTTCAAATTCCTATTTGCAGGTTTGAAAACCTTTGCTGCAGTCAGGATAATCTATAGGAGACTGAAAAAAGAGTTACAGCATACTAATTAAGATGAAGTCTGAGATGTTTTTCTGTTTGACTCCAGTCTGCTTTTTGTAAACGATGTTCCCTTTCTCTACTTTTATCACCTGCAGCTTTTGCAAAACTTAGCACAAGCCAAATAGATGCTTTCTGCAATGTTAAACAATGTGTTTAACAAAGAAATGCAAACAAGAGACAATGTGTATGCTAGAATTTACATTATGAAGTCTGTATTTTTGGAACAAAAAATCCATTTATGATGGTCGTGTTTTCAGCAGATTTGTACGGCTAATGTATTACTATTGCTTATTATCAACACTGGAGCTAAACACGTGTTCAGTCTCCACAGCTCCTTCCTCTACAGCTGTTTGTAATTTGAGGGCAGGGAAGGGAAGAACTACCAAGGCAGTTGGGATGCCCGGCTTTCACTGGAGATCCTGGCTTGCACCTTTGAATGTTTGGTGCACCTTTTCTCCTGAGTTACAGCTGAACCAGGAAGGGGATGGTAATCTCATTGCATTCATTTGGAGTCTGTCTGTGAGTTTTGCAGCCTTTAGGGAACTGGAAAATATCAGTGCCAAAAAAATGAGAGCCATGAGTTCTACAGTGCTATTTACTCTAACACTAGTTAAAGGACTGGCATTCAAACGTTCAGTAAGTTGTTCCTGACCAAAAAGGGCAATGTTGGCATGTAAGAGCCAACAGCATAACCTAGGATTTGCCATGAAGCACAAAATAAATGCCAGGAGGATGTGCTCAGCTAGAATAATGTACCTGTTACCCATTGGCACTATCTTACCATTTCTACAGGTGTTGTAAATAATCATGTAAGAAACAACAAAATAATAAGATGGAATATGTTGAGATTTTTTCCCTTACCAGCTCAGTCCCACAGCTTTGGAAAGAATGTCTTATATTATACGAAGGTATTGTCTTCCTTTCATTTAGTAAGGTGTGAGAGAAAAGAGAAGGTTTATATTTGATGTCTAAAGATGCCCAGAACCTGACAGTAACATTTTTTAAAAAAATAGATGTTTAAAATACTTCTAAGAGATGCAGAAATGTTTGACATTCCATTTTTATCTATCTATCTATCTATCTATCTATCTATCTATCTATCATTTTGTGTCTTTTAAATCCAGCTTTTTAAGTTCTGGAAAAGCTGAGTGATCCTTCCTGACTTTTTTCTAGTGCTGTAAATGACATGCAGTCCTTTCCCTGAATTCTTTTCTTTTTCTGTCTCTCAGTATAATTACGGACATGAACAGAAGTGCCCATGAAAATGCAGTGTTTTCTTACGATTAATACACCACACTGTGGGATAGAGTGCCAGGATAATCCTTGGCAAGTATAGGGGGTACTGCTGGATTTCAGGTGACACTAACTAATAAAGGCTGAGTTGGTGGTGGCAGCTTCTGCAGGCTATCACTATCACTGCAGTTAGGTTTGCTTTCTTTTGGCACTAAGGAATTAGGGTCCTGAGAGACTGGCCTAGCTAGTTACTGGGTTTGTTCGTTTGGGGAGGAAAAAGATTTGCACACAGAACTGAGCAGATGATTTCCTCTCAGTGGTGCAGTAAAGCACTAAACCTTGTAATGCATTTCTGTCCTGGTTTGGTGGGTGAGTAGGTGAGTAATTAAGATATTGTGGTTTTCACATGTCCTTGCAATGTATTAGTAGGCTCTGGCTGTCACAAAACACTTGGAAAATTGGCAAGGTTAAAGTGTAATTATGAAGTCATACATGGTCTCAATGCTGGTGTTGGAGAAATAGAAATTCAGCCTTGAGGCAGGAGTGTAAACTGTGATGCATGGGCAGTGTGTTGGTCAGGAACACAGGAAGAGAATGGCTTTAGTGGTTGAGATGACACATGTGAGGGGTTTACTTTTTTTTCAAGATTACACCTCCAGTCATTCAGTTGCTTTTTGGCAAACAAAAGAATTTGTGGGAAACAGTAACAAACTGCAAATAAAGAATGAAATATTTCATTTTGCTAAAGAGTGTGGTTGATTTCAGTGATGAAGAATCTTAAGCTCATGATTTTTCACATGAATATATAATATTTTGTGTAATAACGTCAGTGGGTCATTAAGCTCTTTAGGAAGAAGTTAATAAATAGGAATGAATTGCCCTTTTGTCCCTTCTCAGTAAGCAATGCTTATTCTTACATTAGAATGCCAGTGATGTGGTCATTGTAGTATAACAGTGTGAGCAAGACAAGGCTTGTAGGGAGATGTGATTTCTAGGATGGATTGGCTGAATAAAAAGGTACTGCCTACTTGCAAATCTTTTTTCATTCTTGCTTTTATGATGTTTGTGCTCATTCTAAATGAGATTTGCAGATTCTCTGGTAAGTAAAACATTGGCCATTGGCTCACAGCTAATTGTCCCAGAGGGTCTTAGATAAAATCCTTTTTATGACCTCCTTGGTGATGTGTTCATAGCTGTTGAGCTCAGTCCCTTTTGCTGCTTGTGTGTGCTACTGTGTTCTATTGGCGGTGATGCCAGGGAAGAGTTTGGCTGTAACCCTGCCAATCACATCAGTCACATTCTGTCCCACTGTGATGACACCCACTCTAAAGCCTCGCTAGGAGTGAAAAGCAGGGCACCAGAGCATGGACTGATAGGTGACCTCCCAGTGCACCTAAAACCATCAAAAGTTAGAATTACAACTGTGTTTCCTCCAGTGTGGAGTGAAATGAGTTCCCGTGCACCTTCTTAGGGGCAATAAAATCTGAAGCCTATCAACAGAGCTGTAATCCTGACTTCATTGTCTTATCTCCTTCACTGTGGTTTAAAATCATACCAGTACCACTGGCACAGAATTACTGACACCTAATGTGGTTGCAGCAAAACGTGCCAGAGGTTTTGCCCAAGCAAATATGCTGCATATTCATGTCATGTTTCCCATTGTGTGACTTTACTATTCTTTGTGAATTTGATCTTTCATCATTTGCTTCTTGTCTCTTTGGACATTATGTGTTTTTGAGAGGAAGCTCTTACTTTGACTTGTTCCCAGGTGGTGAAGTGCCCTTCCTTTTGATGTCTAATAATATCTTTCTCTCATTATTATAAAAATAAATTTAAAAATTTGATTTTTTTAGTTTTCTGTTTTTAGGAAGTTGAATAAGTTGTTTGTGGCCCGAGTTTATTTTCTAGTCTAGGAAGGTGGTGTTTTATAAATAATAAGTTCTAAATCAGTGGCCCTGAACTTGTTAGAGCTCCTACCCTTGCTTACTTGTGTGCTCCTTGCCTTTTGCTGGCAGCAGTGGCTGACACACTGGACAGACCATTTACTGCCAGCTCTCATCTACTCTTGTTTTCTCTGTGTATTCACTACATTCAGGTTATGGCTCCTGCACACAGATCCGGTTGAGTACTCAGTATGCTGCAATGGTTTGATGCTTCTGCCGTGTGATAGAGAAGGATGCAAAGGGAAAAGGCAAACACATCTCTGTGAATTGATATATGCAGGAGATACCTGTGATTAAGCTCCCTACCCACTGGATGTCACTATTGTTCCACAGAAATTCATCCATGGAATATTTATCTAGCATTGAGGGCTGACAGCAAAGACCATTTGCTTGCAGCAAACTGAAAATTTCTAATTGTATTTGCAGGAATATTGTACATTTATGTTCATTTTGCAATCGAATTTCATATCAAGGTTCACCATTTCATAGTAATAAGAAAAGAGAGCATTGCCAAACCTTCAGCTGTGATGACTGTGGAAGTGCAGATAGTGAGTCATGAAAACCAGCCAGCAGAGAAGCTTGCAGTCATTATACTCAAGCCACTTGTTCTCATTATTTTTCTCTTACTCTGCAGTTGCTGGAGGTAATCTCAACACAGTGAATGAACATTACCAGTCTCCTCAAATCTGCTTAGTACATCAGTTATTTTCTTTTTCCAAAGATGTGCATTCTGTGTGGTTTATTACTCTGAAATAGCACTTGAATATTCCAAGAGCTAGGTTGCTCAGAGGCCAAGTAATCCGCAGGCGAGGAAGATGTCTTGGTGTGAGGGGACTGGATTACACTCCCAGTACTCAGCTGGTGTGTGATCCAACAAGTGACCTTAAATCCATCATGTCTGTTTGCCACGATCTCTCAACATCTCTTGCAAACAATGAATGTTAAGAGATTGTTGAAAGGCGTTTCTACAGTGTCTCACAGAGAAAGTCCTGACTGCCCTTAGAATTTTTGGGGTGCTACAATAAAATGAAGCTGTCTGGTGATTCCACCTAATATTTGTCTCAGCATTTTTAAAATAAATGTTGGGTGCAAAACCAATGAAAATGACAATGGGCATGGAAGATCTATCTACTTTGTCTGCAGCTTGAAAAGGCCTGGTCTTCAGTGGTAGCCCCAGAACACCGTACGTGACTCAGGAAAAGGAATAGTAAATTACTAAAAATCCCAGAAACGTACAGCAAAACAAGCTCCAAACACCTTCAAAACCCATTGCTGCTCTCCAGAAATTGGAATACCTTGGTGGTATCAGCTCCATTAAGGTAGAGCCAGGTCACTGGAGGCACTCAGACACATCTCCTTCCTCAACTTGGTGCCTAAAGTGCTCGTGTGAAAGCTCACAGGTTTGTGAGAGGCATCATAGCTGCTGTGGCTCTCACTTTGACATCCTCTCAGGATTCCTTGGCATCACCCCAGCAAGGTTTTAACAGTTTTGTGAGAGACTGGCACCAAACCATCCAAAACCCAAGACAAAGTGGGATCAGGATTTTAGATACTGGAGAGAAGCAAAGGAGACATTTCTTTGCTGGAACCTTTGAGGCTTCAGCATTTCATTTGTATTCAGGAGAGGGGCAGCCTTTCACAGGGACTAAAAGTTGCTCAGCTAAGACCGAGTCATTCCCACAAGATTATTAGAATTTGTGGCTCTGGTGGCCTTGCCACCCAAAACGAGTGGAGTGTTTCGTTTGACAGTGGTGAGGCTCAGTTTAGCTGAGCTTATGTGGGTTTTTGGCCAGATGAAAGCAGGGGGTTCATAATGTGTTTTAAGGTGCTGTAGGGCTGGTTTTAAATGTTTTCTAAGCCACAGTCGCTAGAGTGGGGTTTAGCAGCTTGGCTCACAGACCTTGGGCTGTGCGAGAAGGTTCAGAGTTACACCAGGCATATTTTTGTGTAGTCAGACAGTGGCTTCATTATCAATGCCAATGGCAGCAATTACACATTGACCCGTGTGTGTGTTTGGAAATACCTGCGGCTGGACTTTTTCAGGCAAGCAATGAATTAGTTGATCTGAGCATGTCTGTGCATGAATACAAATGCTGGATTTTTACTATATTTTTGTTATCTGTCCATGATTAATGGCAGACTGGCCTTGTTTTCTTTTTCAAGCCTATAATTAGATATTTTTCAGAGGGAGCAAGTGATGATTTTACAGGTATCGCTTTCTGAAGGAGGTTGTGGATTGGTTCTTTTTGAGTAGTTATGTTTAGGACAAGGCATTAAAGAAACACAAAAGAAAGCACATAAAGTCCAACTCAATTGTAGACAACTCTCACAATCACAGTCCATTAAGAAGTTTTAGAAGACGTATTGAATATTTTTGAATAACAAAAATTCTAAAGTAATAGTATGAAATTATTTTCTGATTGCAGGTAGCACTCCTAAAACTAAACATCAAAATATAATTTTGTTTTTAAATGTATTTATATTTGTACACACATGCACATGCGTGTGTATGTCTGTATGTATATATGTATGAACATCCATGTGTTCTGGACCAAATCTCTTGTGTTTTGGCTGTGCCTGGTATTAGTCACCACTGCAGAGATGAAAGCCTCTGAAGTACAGGGATGGTTCTTAACATGAAGTTTATAGCAAACTCTAATCCTTCAGTACAGAGAATAACCAAGACCTGCTTGTAGAAAACTGAATTCTCTAGTAGCTAAGGTAATTAAATTTGTATTGACTTTTTAATAGCAACTTCCAAGGTACAACTCAGGTGCAGCTCTGCTGTGCTGCTGAAGTGTCTCAAGCACCTGCATTGTTAATGGTGTGAGGTCCTTGTGCTCAGGGAAACGGGGTCTCTGTTGCAGAGCTCAGTACAGTCTCAAGCTTCCACCCTCAGCTATTTCCTCACTACAGTTCTTGAAAATGAGAATGATTTCATTATATGAAAAAACCCTCAAACCAAACCCCTTCAAGGCTATTAATTCTTTTAAGAGATGTTTCTAGCTTTGTTTTCATCGTATCAAGCATATTTCAAGGTGATTGGCTGTGATTGAGTTTTTTCCAGTAACAATTCAGGAGAACCTTCTGCTAAGGTTTTGCTTTTTCTAATCTGCTGCAGTGAAACTGCTTTGTAGAAGCATTCCCTCCCAAGTGATTGAAGATGTGCAGTTTACTAAGCCAAATCAAGTTGCAAGATAGAGATAATTAAATTACTGACTTGCTTTTATAAAGGTGCTGCTGTATTATTTCATACCCTCCCTTCTTGATAATCAAAATAAGAGGTATGATTTATTTGCAAATATGGGAGGTATAATATTCTTCTGCAACCAACAAAATACATGATCTGGGGAGAAGGAAGGCAGGGAATAGCTGGGTTACAAATCTGCATTTTGCCCAGAACCACTGGTGTGTGACTAGACATTAAAACTGAGTATCTGTGAATTCTGTAATGTCATGAGGGTTTTGGTAAGAGAGAAAAATAATTTGTCACTAATTTATGTAGAAGGATTTTTGGGTGCACTCCTCTCAGATCAGTGAGTAACCAGTTTTCTCTGAAAGCTCTTTGCAGCTGTGGTATGTCTAAAATGCACAGTGTTTGGCATTTTAAGTAATGAAGCTTTATTTAGTTATTAGAGGGATGCTGTGCAAAACATAACACACAACCTTAGCAAGCCTAGCCCAGCAAATAAGGAAAATATCTAGAAACAGATAGAAAAAGAAAGAAATGGAAGAAAATGACAGATTTTAATGGTTTCCTCAGCTACATTAATGCCTTTGACAGTCTTGAAAAGAGAATTCCTAATGAGAGCTGAAACAAATGTGTGCAGGAAGTGGTCTTGCTTTTGCTGCTGCACATTTGAGTTCCTCTAATTGCATCAATAAGGAATTTCTGCTCCTCATCTAATGAATGCCTTTTGACTACTTTCTGAAAGGCAACTGGATGTAGGGATAAACACTGGCACCTTTTGTATGAAGTCACATAAACAGGTTTCAATTGCTAGCTATCAGCCCTGGAAACGCTGTGTTATAATGCAGTACAGTAAATCTCACTGTACCTTTTTATTTTTAATTTTTTATTAAGCCTAGGTTTCCCGCTGCTTTGCCTCTGGTGTGATACCTCATGTCCTGAGGGTGCTTTTTAGTCTCTCTTGTGTTGGGCAGCAATTAGGCATTTTTTCAGAGCTGTTCCTGCACCATCTCTCTCCTCAGATAACTCAGAATTCATATGATGCTACAGTACCTGGGTCTTTACTTCATTCTGGGTTCAAAAAGTGAGTTTTAGAGCAAGGACTCTAAAGGGTTGGGGAGGCAGAGGGGGACACTCTGAGTTTGATTATTTTTTTCATTGTTGTCATTTTTCTCCCTAAACAGAGGCACAGTTGGTGCAGGTGCAGTGGATTACTTATGAAAGAAGTTTTCTATTTAAAAACAAGAGAGACTTTAATGAAATCAGTAGAGGGTTTGTACAATAGGTATTGTATTAAACCAGAGCTCAGGCTTCACATTGATTGCGGTATTTAAATTTCAATGAGTTGATTATGTATGAGAGTAAAATGACCAGTATTATGAATGTACAAAAAAGAGACATGGAAGAGCTGTGCCAGAAAAGTGAGAAAAACGTTCCCTTTATAGTCCCTAGAGTTCAATAAAGCACCACTATTTCCCAGCTTTTAAAAGCTCTTTTATCACAATGGTTCATACCTCGCATTCCCTGGAGCCTGATTTGTTATACGTGCAGGGTCCTGTTCCATTCAGCAGCATCTCACTGGTTTCAGTGTTGGTAGGTTTGTAATCTACATAAAATTCCTGTGTGCTTGGAGTCATTTGCTTCAGCGACTGTCTTTTCTTTTTCCTGTGCCTTCGCATGAGAGAGCGCTGCTGCAGCTGCTTCATGCTGGCAGGGTAACGCTTCCATGACACATAGATCACCAGCAGGATCACCAGCACAGACAGGAAAAGAGCCACGCTGCCTGCTATGATTTTATGGAAGGAGATGTGTTCTGTGTCGTGCTCGGGCTCGGAGCTGGATTCGGTGGCTCCAATAGTTGGGGGCAGAGGGGGCTTGCTGTCGTGTTTAGGCCTGGTGAGTTTTGGTTTAAACGTTGGCTTTGGGAGAGCTCGTGCTAGTTCAAACCTTTCCGTGGTACTCTTGCCACAGATGCTGTAGTTTTTCACTGCATCAATAACATTCACCCCTTGCAGCTCTTTGGGGCTGGCACAAATAATTGTATTTTCCCTCAGCCCTTTGAAACTTTTAAGCCAGTTTACCAGAGAGCAAATGTTTCTGCTGCATTCCCATATATTCCCGGCAAGGCTGATGTCATTGAGAGATATCCAAGAATCCAAAATTTCTTGACCAATAAATGTGAGCTTGTTTGAATCCAGGTTGAGGCGCTGTAAATTGGGCACACACTGAAAAACACTAGGTCCACTGAAAGCTTCTATTTCATTGCCAGATAAATCAAGTCTTTGTAATGAGCTCCAGGTCCAGGACATAGTTTGTCCTATCACACTGATTTTATTCCACTGTAAATAAAGGTTTTGAAGGCTGACTAGCCTTGGAAAAAGTGCCAGGTTGAGCTTAGAAAATTGATTGTGCTCCAGATGAAGCTCTTTCAGTCTGATCATACCTGCAAAGACATTCCTTGCTAAACTTCGGATGCGATTATAACCCAGGTCCAACAGTTCAAGGTTCCTACAATCTTGAAATATTCGAACAGGGATGGTTCTTAGGGAATTGGACCGCAAATGTAAACTCAGCAGCTTCCTTAAGCCCCTGAACTGTTCAGATCCCAGAGACTGCAGCTGATTGTATGACAGATCCAAATTCCGGAGGTTTGTCACAGGTCTGAAGGTATTATTAAGAAAATAGGAGATTCTGTTGGAACTCAAGATCAACTCTTTTAGTCTGCGTATTCCACTGAAAGCATTTTCGTCAATATTGCTGATGTGGTTATGGTCTAAATACAGCCAGGTGAGTTGATTAAGACCTTTAAATTGATTGTATTTTAGTTTTTGGAGGCTGTTATATCGAAGGGACAAACCTAAACAACCAGCAGATATACTCGAGGGAATCTCCTGCAATTTCTGAGATTCACAATATACCATTTTGCCTTCACACCTACAGCCCTTAGGGCATCCTCGTTCAGCAGAAGAAAGCATTGTCAGTAATACAGTAGGGGCTATTACCAGAGCTACAGCTGATCCGCTCAGTAGCCTAATTACATTGAAACCTGGAAATAAAAACAACTTAGAAAAGTTATCCCCCCACACATCAGTCATTTCTTTCAATCATGCTAAAATCTTTTACTTCAACAATCATTTACAAAGCCCTAGCTCGACTCGACTACTTTTCACGTTGTTTGGTTATTTTTTTACTCAGCTTTTTTTTTCTTTTAAGAATGCCTTGATAAAAGTACTGAAAAACAGTTGGGTAAAAGGTGTAATCCCTAAGCCATTTAAGTATAATATCAAATCACATCAAGGTAAGTCTATGGAGTAATTAAAGCACAGGCTATGCAGTAACTATGAACTATAAATTAAAAAGATAACATGAAAAACATACCCATCCTTTGTGTTGTTCAAAGGTCGTCCTTAGGTCTTTTGTTTTTTGCTTAGTGTGCCACAAGCATGGCAGCCCCTGTCAGCTGCACTGTAGTGAGTCAGGGCTCGCTGACACCCAGGAAGAAAAATTGGACCCCTTGGGAGATGGACCGATTTTGGAACATTATTCTTTGCCAGCCGTGCAGAACACTCCAAAAATAAATCAATCCCAACACAGCATTCGCAGAAAAATGTCAAATTCTTCCTAGGTAATAGGATCTTCATGGATATTACGGTTTTGCATCTTTCTAGTTAGGAACCTGGCTTTTAAAACGTTGCTTTATAGGAGAGCATGTTGGTTGGTGCTGCCCGCAGCGCTCAGCTCTGGGAGCTGCCACCCCTGTACTCCATGGGCCAGCGGCTCGCTGGCGGCGCGGCCGGCCGGGCGCGGCAGGTGCGGGGAGCCCGGCCCGGGACGCGGCTCCGGCGCTGCCGCGCTCGCATGCCGAGAGCTCCGGCCGACTGTGGCGGGCTGGCGCGGGGCGCAGCCTTATGTAAAGCTGCCCCCAGCGGCAGCAGCACCGCGGGCATGTGCAGTGCCTGCCTTCCCTTGCAAATGAGCGAGCTCTCCCGGGAGAGCGGGCGCCGCTCGCCGCCGCTGCTCTCTGCGCGGTGGGCAGCTCCGTGTGCGCTGCCGAGGGTGCCGGACTACCCAGACCCTCTCTGCGTGCTTGGGAGAGCGGGTGCCCTGTATCCCTGCGCTTAACAGCTCAGCGGCAGCTGCTGAGCCTTTCGTCTCAAGGGCTTGCGTGACATTTGTAGGACATAGATACAAATTTTTGGTCCGAAGGATTTTTTTTCTTATTGCGTTAGACATGTGTTCACATAACCTTTTTGCAGTCGCTATTTTTCAGTGAAATATCAGCCCTCTCTGTGTATCTCTTATCAAGTGCTTTAGTGTGGACACTATATTTTACAACGTGAAAAATGTTTTTGGAGCTGACATTTTGCCTTTTTGCTTTCTTCTTCTCTGTTAAAAGGCACAGTGCCAGGAGGTTAGAAGAGAGTACTGTGCTCATTTATTTCCCAACTTGCTGTCACTTTGTTCCACAACACTAACACTTCAGCCACAGGCTTCCAGAACCTTTACAACGTAGCGACTAAGCAGCTTGGTGTAGTACCTTAATGAGGTGAATTGTTTTTACTGTCACTTGGGACATGGACAGGATTTTATGTGAAGGTACAATAATGCTGAGGTTTTTATATGTGCGATGCTCGACAGTCCTCATATATCACCAAAAGAGCCACCTTGTCTTTCCTGAGTTTTCCCTTCTTCCCCGCATGCTGTAGGGAAACAACACATCCTCTCATCTGGGCAGAGCAAGGGTAAGATGGTGTTGCAGGAAATACACCACGCTGGCAGTCTTCCTTCACCAAGAAATATGTGATCACAGATGATGGTGGGGAAGTGGAAAATCCTGGCTCTTTGTCGTGCAGGAATGGGCAGGAAGCTGAAGAGCAGTGTTCTGCTCCTTAGAAGAGAAGTGCGGAGTGCAGTCCTCAGATGCAACCAGACAGTGCTGAGAACTGCTTTGCCTTTCTGGGGCAGAATCCTTACCCTTGGAATAATGTGCTCTGGCTTTACCCTTATAATTCACTGCTGTGAGAATAGAATAACTTAAAATGAGGTGAAACCTAAAATTTTCCAGGCATTAAAATGGTACCTTTGTTAGTGCTTAGGCTGTGAATGACCTCAGGTTTACAGTAATCCCACTCGTATTAACGCACCAAACCGGAGTCCCCAAATGAGGAGCGCAGCCATTCCTGCCTAACAGCTTACATTTTTCATGTCAGAAACATGTTCCTGTACCATGGCACATTCTGTGAGAATTCTTCCCTTTGGGACAGATTGGCGGAGAGGGAAAGGGTTAATTGCTCCATTAATCTCTGTCAGCGTCGCCATCTCCCATTCTCTGCTACAGCTTGTTTGGGGCTCTGCAGTCCGGTCTGTAGGGTTGAGGAGCCAGTGACAAACTGCTGAGTGCACTGGGAACTGAGCTGTTCTGCTGGCAGCAGTGTCACGTGCCAGTCTGGTGTCCTGGTACAGGCTTTGCATCGCTGCCTTGGGGTGTCTCTGTTCTTGATGGAGCAGGAAGAAGACAGTTCAGACCTTTGGTAAGTCAATTTGTCTTTTGGAACTGCTGCTCTTCCTCTGTTGACAGTAGATGTCTGTGAGAGGTAAACTCTTTACAGAAATGACTCTTTTAGGTTCCTAAACTTAAATGGCCTCAGTTTAGGTCTGAATCTTCACCTGGTTCAAACACTGCATGTAAAACTTCCAGTAACATCCAGATCCTTTCTCCTGAAGAATTGGTGCTACTTAGCGTACAGCTGGCACTCAGCCTTCTTCCCAAACTTTGCCTGTTCTCTGGCTTTTCCTTTTTTTATTTCTCTCCCTCCTCCACCTTGGTTATGGAGCTAACAAGTAACTTCTTGGCCACCATGAGTCAGCAGAGCTTCAGCAGCTTTCCTAGCTTTTTAATAATTGCCAATATACTGGACTAATAAGAGGGAACAGCCACTCTTTTACCAAGAGTTATTTTCATTTTTCTGAAAGGGGTGAGACATCAAGAGATGAACAGAGAGAGCATCAAATCTATGTTAATGGATTGCCAAATTGAATTTTCTTTACTGAGATCCTTTTTGAATTACACAAGCAGGAAAAGTGCCAGAGTCTGATAAACAGTTTTTTAAAATTACGTTTCTGTATCTTTATATGGCAGAATAAGTTCTTCTCCGACTGTGGAAATAAAGCTCCTAGTATGAAACAAATCCCAGTATAAAACATTTCTTATAAAATTTCAGAGCAGTCTGGCCATATAAACTATGGAAAATAGAGAATTAAGTTAAAGCTGTGTTTTGCATAAGAAGATACCTTTGCCTTGTATCAGCTACACCTTGTCTCTCAGTGCAACCCCACTGCATAACCATTCAACTCATGGAACAGGGAAACAAGACCTTGAGGCCCAAGTGCTTAGCTTCTCTCATGAATAAGCTATGGATAGTTTCCATTAGAACTAATCCCATAAGTCCCAAGTGCCCAAAACCCAGGAGTTTGCTGACACCTTGGTGTGACTTTAACTTGTGCACTGTGTGATTTCCTGTGCATTCATTCTGCAGGACACTTGCTGTAGGCACAGGGCATCGTAAGCTCACCTCTCTGTATCGTTGCTAGGCAGCCCTGCCTCCTGTCCTGTCCTGGAACAGCACTTGCCAGTCAGGAGCAGGAGGGAGAAGGTGACCAAAGTCTCGGTGACTTCATGCTGACTGAACGTTAGTGCTCAGGAACAATGTTATTCCATCTGCCTGAGAGAGAAGTGTTTTAGCCAATTCTGCAAAGAAAAACCTCTTAAGAAAAATATTTTATTTATTTGTGTAGTCTTGAACACAAAGTTCAAGTCTGCATTTTGGGATTTCAGCCTTAAACATAAACTGAGATACCACAGAACCTGAGATGCTTGTAAGTTTTGAGTTTTATTACACCATGATCGCTCTAATTTTTTGTGTGCTTTTTCTGAGGGGGAAATGGCGTAGATCAGGAAATACACTGGCAAATGTGTTACTAGATATGCCTTAACATTCATCCGGATGAAAAGAGATGTGTTGGGCAGAGCCTGTAATGAACACATAGTTTTCTTCATCTACATAACAGAGAAATTCAAGGTTATTTGGAAATTATGCACTGTCCTAAGGTAGTGATGGTCCAGATTTTTCTCTTGGTGCTAAGCTTTCAGTAAGTTTTCTATCTGGATATTGTTCTATATTGATTTCACTGCTATCTGATTTTGCAGTAATTTGCTTTGATTTAATTTCATGTTTGATTTTGGTTTTCCTTGTGTAGTTAACTTCTTGTGTGTTTTCTTTTTCCATTCATTCTGGCTGAATTCTCTATACCTAGCTACAACTTCCCTATGGAAAGCTTAGTATGAACTGCAGTCAAAATAGTAAATGGTGAAACAAAAGGTGGCATTCACTATGAAAGCCTGTTCCTCTGCAGAGCTGGTTTGGAACTGAAACATTTCACAGAGAAAAGGGGAAACAGCAAATCATGCATTTTTCAGGATTATGAGAAGGCACCTGTAATGGCCAGGTGCATCTGTTTGCTAAGTACATTTGAAAAGGGGGGGTGACAGAATTATCAGGCTTCAGTAGAACGGGGGCAAGGGGGCAGGGAAAGGTTGTAAATTTCCCAGAGTGTAAGAAACCAGGTGCTAGTGGGATTCCATGCAAATCACTCAAAAACCTTCCCCTGTTCTGTCACATGGTTCACCTTAGCCTTCCTCAGGATATTCCATGCTTACTCTTTAAATCCATTTAATGATGATGTTACAGAGAAGAAAAGAGAAATAATTTTAAGGGTTTCTGTTACTCCCATGAGAAGTACATTCAGGAATGCAGTCTGAGCTTTCCTAGACACGGTGCATGATGTTCATAGTGCACGAACTTTGGAATTCAGACCAGACCAGAATACCGCATTTTTCTGCTCACAGACAGAGCTCTTGGGTCTGGGAGTGCCTTTATGTGTGAATCACACATCCCTTTGGGGAGCTGTAGTTAGCAAGTGCTGCACTGTGTTCTTTTTGGGTTTATGAAGTGACACCGTGTGTCGTTCCCTTGACTTTATTTCCCTATAAAGAAGCCAGGAGTCAGCTGGGTTAGCAGTAGTAGCTTGCTCTAAATGGTACTGTAGTGTGCTATCACTGTATTGTTAAGAGAGATAAGTCTAATAAAATGTGTTTGCAATTTTTGAGCCGGTGATTAAATGAACCTGCTGTTCCATGAGGATCAGATTAGAGCTGGGGGCGTATAACTCCCACTGTAAATATCAGAGCGTGGGACGGCAGAGGGAAACTCAGGATGCAGTGTTTGCTGAAGGCAAACATAAGGAGAGGGAAGTGTGGGAAAGCCAGGTTCAAGGAACATGAAGGCGAGGGAAATCGAGGCAACAGAAAATGTTCTGAAAAAATAGGGAAAGAAGATTGAGAGTAGAGAGGATCTTATCCCGGGAATTGATCTGTACTGCGCTAAAGGAGCGTGGTGGTAAATGGTAGGTGGGGGAGATGGATAAATGAAAGTACTCCCTTGCTCTTCTGCTAGGGACAATTAGCTTTCCAAGGCCTCCCCCAGCCTCTGTGAGGGTGAAAGGATCCCATGTTACACACTCTGATAAGTTGAAGGAGTGTAGGAGCCATGCCCCCTCCCTGGGAGCCAGTGCCCCCTGTAATGTGGGAGAGCTTGCAGAGGACTCCAGGGACACATCTGTCAGTGTGTGTGCCCACGGGCTCTCCTCAGGGCCTTGGCCAGGGCCGCTCAGGCTCTCGCTCTCCTCACACACAGTTACGCACTGTTGGGTAAGGAAGCTTTTCCAGCTGGGCACTTCTGTCTTGGCATTGCAGACAGGTCACAGGGGCCTGTGCACTGCCCCAGGGGAGGTGAGGCTGCGCACAAACCTTTGTTCATGGCATCCACTGCCTGCATTTTTCTGGACCTGATCATAAGTCCTTTACCCTTAATGAGGCATTGGACACACAACTGTTCCCTTGTTTTTTGTCCTATGATTTTGAAGCTGTTTGAGGGCAAGCAGCCTGTGCTTCAGTCTCGTCCTCCAGAGACACGACATGAGATGCAAAGCTATCGTTTTACTTACTCTCTGAAATTGCTATGACCACTTCTGTTTCAGTGGATTTAGTGTTGATCCATTCAGGCTTATCCTCCAGCATCTTCCTGGAAAGTGAATATGAGCAGAAGCAGCAGAAGGTGCTGGAGGATGAATGATCATCATGGAAGTAAAAATTAATTACATCTTCCACACAGTGCTTCAACCTGTAGAGTATGAACAATCCCCACCATAAGTGCCCTGGAGATGTGTGGGGCTGAAATGCAAGGCCGTGTTGGTGTCCTCCGCTTGTGATTCTGCCTGCAGTCTCTGTGAAGATGCCAGAGAGATTAGGCTAGAATAAACCCAGGCTTGTTACAAATGCTTCCCACTCTTCCATGAGCCAGGGTGCCATTGCTGGAAGAATGCTTACTGTCTGATTGTCCAGACAGCACTTCTAGGGTTTGTGTGGCCTGAGTATTGAGAGAGCCTTAGGTATCACCATGAAGTGTGCTTGTCTGGGAAGAATGATTTGCCTCTGTTTTGATTTAAAAGACAAATGTGTGTCAAGGAAGGTGGAAACCTTCCTGCAATGGAAAGACAGCCCCTCCCTTTGAAAATTATGGGGCTTCCAGGCAAAAGTATGGGAAAAGCAACAACCGTTCTTTACTGGAATCTATATGTGTAACAAGGCAGAACAGCCAGAACGATAAAAGCCCCAGAACAGCCGCTTCCCCAGCCGGGGGCACTTCCCCTTTGGTGTAGTAAGGGCCACCGCCGGCAGGGGGCGCTGTTGGCTCCGCGTGAGGCGGAGGGGCCGCGGTGGCTCCCTCACGGCTTTGGGGCCAGCCAGTGCGAGCCCGGAGCCCGCCGGGGTGATGGCGGCCCCGGGAGAGAGAGAGAGCGTGTGTGGGGCTCGCTTTCCCCAGGCGCTCCCGTGTACGGTGTGAGTATCCTGGCCATGGCAGCCGCCGAGGTTCCAGTCGGCAGCTGGGACCCTCTCTCCGGAGACAGGGAGGAGGTGGGGGCCCGGTTTCCCCTGAAACACTCGCGGAGATGGTGAGGGTCTCCCGGCCCTGGTGGGTGCTGAAAAGTCCCGTTCAGCCGGCAGCTGGGACCCCCTCTCCCCCCTGCAAGCAGCGGGCTCCCCTGCGGGCAGCATGGAGAGCTCCGCAGCAGCACCAAGCCCCTCAGCAGGACAAACGCAGCACCAGAAACCGCCCGAACCGCCCCGCTCCCCGCACAGCCAGCGTGTTCCCCCTCAGCCAAGCAGGTGCCCAACCCCCATTTCCCCTCCCTGGAAGATTTCAGTGGGATGCTAGAACCATTGGCCAGTTCTTTTGTATCGGAATTGCTGACTATTCATCTCCCGGGTGTCATCCTCCTCTCCACACGACGTCTTTTTTTCAGGTGAGAAATGGGAGAAGATTCACTGGGAAAAACCCAAAACTACAACAGTCTCCTGGGGTAGCTGACTTGGGCCTTCGTAGAGCAGTTCTGTGTGTGCATCAGGGGTGGACTGTGAGGGATGGCAGATGAACTTCCCGGGCAGCCAGATTTACGTAGACATCTCATAGAACAGTTTTGTTCATGGAGAAGTCTACAAGGGCTGGGACATCAGTGTAGAGGCGTTGCATAACTGAATCCAAGCAGAGCTGCTGCCTGGTCGTGGAGAAAACCAATACTCCTGACAGTGTCCAGTTCTGGCCAGAGGGAAAGGAGTGAGCTCTGAGCATGTGCTGTCGTGTTGGCAAGAACAGGAACAGTAATGTTTGACTAAAAACGAGGTGGTGGTGGTAGTGTCAACCATGTGGCCATTTGGACAGTTTTGTTTTTCACCAAACCTTAGACTTTTCCGGTGTTCCGTGTGTATGTGTAGTTAAAACCCTCAGGGCTGGCCTTGCGTCCTCAGCTGTTCCCTCTGCCCTCATGCCTTTGCCTGTAGCTGCTCCTTTTTAACTCCTACCCTTTGCGTACATCTCTGAGGGATTAGTATTTGTCATTTGCACAGCATGGAGCACACACAGATAATGCATGTTCACACATTTCTTAGGAATTTCAGACCCGTTCCCTGCTATGCATTTAACTCTGTGGGGCTCCAGATGAAGCTGCCTTGATATCTCGCAGTGTGCTGAAGCTGTAGAATTAATTATTCTGTCAGGTCAGCCCTGGAATATCTGTTGGCTGCAGTGGCTCCTTGACTACTGGAGGAATGCAGCTGGCAAGAACTTTCATTATAGGAAACTCATGACATCCACATCATATCAAAAGCCATTATAACTTGTTTCCCAAACTTGAGCTTTTATTCTAATTTTTTGGGGTCTTAGTATCTTCACTGATGAGAGAGGAATTGTGACATTTAATTATTCTGTAAGCGTATCAGCATAATAGATAATTTGTTTGGCTTTTTGTCTGACACTAGTTATATTCAAACATATCCTTTCCATCAGTGAAGCTGTCTGTTCTTTTTTGGAATTCCAACACAGGTTATTCCATATCTCCTGTAATTTTTATTGCTTGTTATGAGTATCATTTATTTTGATACCTTTTTTTGGGCTAGAGTGGCCAAATAGCAGAATTCCATGTGAGGACAATGTAGTTGTCAAACATATAAACACAGACTTCTTTGTAAAATGCAAAATTATCTCCTATCTGTGGTTAATAAATTTGCCAATGTCTGTTCACTTACAGAACCTTTCTAATGTTACAAGAGTACCATTTTGAAAATGACTTCAATATCTGCTGAATGTTACCTTTAATTTTCCATATAAAAATTGTGACTAACGTATTTTTAGCTTCTTGAAACAAAAGAAGAAATGTAGCATTTCTTAGCATCAGAAATGTAGCATTTCTTAGCATCAGTCCTGAATTAGTAGAAGACATTTATTGGTGTACTTCCTAGTCTTCCTGCTCTTCAGCATGAGCAGGCATACAGGGGCAGGAGGGCAGAGTAGCATGATTTCATTTGACCTGTTGAAATATTCTAAAATAATTTCCAGTTTCTCCTTTCACTTGCTTATGCATGAAAAACTCCACAGAGAAAAAAGCATTCCAGCTATGCTCTGTTAGGGCTCCTGCTTGGACTTCAGTGTGGTGTTCTGAGGCTGTGATTTCCAGTCCAAAGACAGAGCGATGTGTTATTATACAGCATCAGTAACATTTTGAAGAGAAAACTAATCATGACAGTTGAGCAGATTTGCAACTGAAAGAGAAAAACATGAACAAAATTAAGAAGCATATAATTGTGCTCATTCCCGCCGTGCCTAGCATAGGAATGATTTATTCCAAGTGGCTGCAGTTGCATGCTTAGTCACTTCCTTGCCTGGCTTCAGCCTAATGCTGTTTTCTACCATTTTCCTGCAAAAAAATGTTCTCTTTTTCATCAAAAGTTTCCAATTTTTTAGCTTTTAATAATTCAGTCAAGTCTTTTTCAATTAAGCAAGCTGTGGCAGCTTGTAGATATTCCAGCTTTGGTAGCCTGGTGTTCCTGAGAAGGCTCAGAACGTTAATTATACTGACAGTCTTAGTTAACCAGCCTGTAATCAGCTGCTGCTTAGGCAGGGGTCACTCACCCATGCCAGTAATGGTGGACTAGAACTTTATGATTTAACAGAAAATAAAATACATGCAGGTATGTTTTGACTGTTCCATTCTGTATTTGCCGTCCTTCTTTGTCTTTTCCCATTGGGGTGTCTGGCAGACAGAGCTCTGAAGAAACCACATGTGATTTAAATGACCTATTAGCTCATCTTCTCGTGTCTACCCAAGATAATAGTCTTAAATTAAATGTGAATAAATAAAAAATAACCATACAACTAAACCCCAGCATGTTTGGATGATCTCAAAAACTGCAACACACTCCCATGTAATTAATTAATTTAAAAAAAAATCTGGGTACATGCATAATTATTTTGGATTCTGTGACAAAGTACTCTACTGTTTATTAAAACTAAGCGTCTTTCAACCCGTGGACAGGACAGCAAACAAATGACAAACCAACTCAAAGCAACTCAGTATGTGTGCAAAACAGTGAATATCTGCAAATTGGTAATTGCTGCTGGTCCAAAATGCTGAAGGGTAGAGGAGAGGAAGCTGACATGAAGAGAAGAATTGGAGTTTTCACTTTCTTCTCTTTCTTGCAACAATATTAAGGTAGGCATGTTGTATTTCTGTATTTTATAAATCCTTCTATCCAGCATTCTGTATCTCCTAAGTAGGTAAGAAGCTTAAAAGCACCTTTTCGTCTTGCAGCTTAGTTGCATACAGAAGTGGTTAGAAAGCAAGAAATGCTGCAGTTGATAACCGAGTACAGGCTGCGGCCAGCCCATGTAGCAGAGACACAGGAGAGCTGAGCCTGAGTGAGTCAACAGCTTCATTTTGCATCCCTGAATGGTAACAGGAACTGGGAGAAAACAGAAACACTCACAAACTTGGACTCGGTTTTAAAACCAAACATTTTGCCTCCAGGCAGACAGGAAGGAGGGGCACCTCCATCCATGTGCTCTTACAGGGAACCTCTTTTGTCACAGATACATGCAAGGAAGATCTTCTGTGTGTGTCATAGCGGAATGGAGTGGCTGCTTGCTTTGGTCTTCCAGCATATGTTTGTGTCATCATTTATTTGGGATTTAGACAGATTGACCGGATTGAAATCCAGAGCAGGAATAGACATATGCCAATGTAATTAACACAACAAAAACGCTTCCTGTGGCCATTTCTGCTGCTCTGGGTTCAGCAGTTTCCTGTGTTCCCTTGTAAGTCTGTAAACTTCTAGGAAAGGAATGTGCTTTATTCTATCGAGGTAGGGCTAAAAAGAACCCAAATCTTAGGATAACTATGTACAAATGTAATATACAGAACAACCATAAATAGAGTGGTGCTACAATGTTATTTCATTTGAAATTCATAAGAAAGATAGGAAAGAAGAACTTTTCAGGGAAAGCCAAATATACCTTTGGTTTTTTCTTTGCATCATCAGTATGTCTCATTTCAGCTGTATAGTTTCGTTCATACTATGATAATTGAACCCGGCAATACAGTTCCTGAGGGACTCCTAAGGTGATGTGCCCTGGTGCTGTTCAAGTGCATAAAGAGTTCACACAGGGTATTTAGTAAAAGCTAAAAGACATAAAAGTCTCATGTTTCAATGTAAAAGCCAGAAAGTAACTAACGGGCGTTAGGAAAAGAAAAAACCAGGGTACCGTATGGCCACGTTAGTGAATAAGAGCTGTCTCTTATGAAGATCTTTGCAGTTTCCTTTCAAATACCCAGGACTTGCCACTCTGAGACAGAAAGCTGGAAGAGATCCAGTGCTCTTATCTGACATAGCAATTTCAGTGTTCTTCTCGGTGTGATTTAAAGTCAAGTAGAAATACGCTGTTGGAATTGAGATATTTGTAAACGGATAAAAGTCTTGGAATTGTATCAGAACACCACTGCCTCAGAGCATTTCCAAAAAGAAAACTATAAATGTCCTTGAATGCATTTGCTCCTTACGTAAATACCATGGTATTTGGAATTCTGTATCAGATACTTGCTGATCAAAAGATTAACATTTTAAAGAAGTCAGTAATTCATATGTTCATGTGAAGACCAGGATTTAATATTTCACCCTTTCATAAACACAGAAACATGAGCAAAACAGTGAGTGCCAGGCTCTGTAACAGTTGAGGTGCAGACTTCTTAATTTTGATAAAACGAAGTTTCACCTGAATCCAGCTTTAGAAAAAGTGATAACTGTTACTGCTGGGGTTATTCACAAAGTCCAAATCTGCTTGTGATGGTTTTTGTACCTTTAGTGAGAACTGTAGCAGCCTCCTTCTGTCATTGCCCATTACTGATGTGGTGGGAATTGCCATAGTACAGATAAACTTCAAACTTGGATCTTCTGCTTGAAAAAGATTGTTGTAAATTATATCGGGGATGCCAAGAACAAGAGAATTCCTACTCTTTGTGTGGGGTTTTTTCAGTCAAAAGACTTAACTGCTGACAGTATTAATTATCATATGAGTGTGGTTCAGTTGCAGAATTTCACAATGGGAGAAGATTCTCCATTGGTATATTTCTCTCTCTTTATAAATATTAAATCTCAGATCGTATCATGAACTAATACAATATGTTGCATGCAAAGATCAAGGGCTGAAAAATGGCTGATCTTTTCAAGTCTGTCAAAATTAGCCTCTTAAATGTTCAGCATTTAATTTGATAGGTATGCCAGTGACCTTTCTTCTGTTGCTGTTCTTTTTCTCAGCTACTGGAAGTACTTTATGACTATTTTATATTTTTTATTTTCAAGTACCTTTCTAGGATATTTGTATTCTTTACTTAGGTTGCCACTTACCTGGTATTTTTTACTTTAGGCTGCTTGCAGCAAAAATGTATGAAATGCCTTATGTCCCACTGTGCCTAGAATGTATTTGAAAAAGAGTAAATGCTTTTAGTGCTTTACAAGTTTGCAGCCTCTGCCACATTTTGCTGCTGTTTGTCTTTTGCTTTCTGCACAATTTGCTTGGCGCCGTGCGCTGCTGCCTTGTCAGAGGCTGGCTCCAAGTGTCATGCATGTCCGTGCTGCCTTATTTTATTTGCCACAGTTTAACGCAAAAGCAGCCAGCAGCAGCAGCAGCAGCAAAGGAATATGCTTTGTTTCAGTTCCCATTCTTTCCATTGTTATCATTCAGGAAAGGCAGAAACCACATATGAAAGCATTTGTGAATTCATTAGAGAATTTCTCATGTTCTCAAACATAAATGAATTTAAAAATTATGGAGAGCTTTACACATCCTTATGTGGAGTGATGCACTATTTCAGCACTTTCCAGGAGTGCTGATGAACAGGAATAGCAGTGGGTTTTGGATAGGGATGTGTATGGCAGAGCAGCAGTGTCCTTCCGCACCTACGGATATGTGTGTCAGGGGTCATTAGGAGGAACTTTTTGGTCAAGTTTCATGGTTTGATGTAACAGTTACTGGACATATGTTTTGCTGATTTTTGTTCCTTATGGAATTAATTAGTGTCTCTGCTTGTCTCTAATTTGTATTTTACCTGATTAGAACAGAGGTCAGAGGTAAATATTCCATGTAGTCGCTGTTTGGGTAGGTTTAGTCCTGCTATTCAGGATGATTCATCTATCACATTTTATACTGATTCCATTCATGCATTTTGAATTTGAGCATCATAACTCCCTAAGAGCTTTGAGTATGCATTAGACATGCTTGTGTCTGCTGTAGGTAGTGTCTTTAGAAGATTGATAAAATCTGAAATGCAAATACTCTGTTTTCTTGGAGTCTGAGACTATAGGAGTTGTTGCTGGCTTTGAAACAAAATGAATAAATGGGAACTCACTATAAAGTGCTGCTGCCTCTCCTGAGTTTTGCTATTACCTTTATTTAATGGAATGGGTTTTGACATCCATCAAGCAGCTGTACTGGCTTCTCATTGTCTTTACTTCCCCATGAAAGGGAATTATTTCATGTGATGAAAAAGCAGTATGACTGTCTGTTAAATGCAGTCTGCCTGCTGGAAGTCAGGAACCCTGAAAACACCACACAGTTGAAATGTTCTTGGTCTGGTACCACAAAGGGTGTATCCTGTTTAGTCTAAACATACTGGCATGAAAGATGCTCTTCTCTTGTAGGTAGCTGCCCTTCATGCTGTTGAATGTCTTCATGTAGGGTTAGGGAGACAGACTCTAACATTGCATCTCCAATTTCCATCTTAATTAACCTGGCACTGAAGCAGATAACTTATGTGACATTCTAAAGGGGAGCTTTTGTGTCGCATTATTCTGGATTTGTATTCCATGGAGAAAGAGACCGAGACAGCCAGATTATCACCACCTTGTGAAAAGTCCCCCACTCACCAGTAGAAACTCTTGTTTGCAAGGTTCATTTCTGCGGGGTAGATGAGAATATAGGATGTCATGTTTCACCTTTCTCAGCCCCTTCTTGGTCCCACAATTAAAGGTCAGTTTAAGTTGTGCGGATTCATCCACATTGCACCGATGTGTGAGTAGTTCCTGTGTGTGTGTATCCGTGTACTGGTACCGGTTTGTCGGGTGCCTGCCTTCAGGTTCATCACAGCCTCATGACAGTGGTGTTCTGTGATTTGAGGTGTTTTCTTTCTCCCTGCTATGTCCATTAATCAATATATAAGTCCAAGTTGAATCACTTTCTAATGCACAGATGAGTAATTAAACATCCACATGATATTTAATACAGGTGTTTTACTATAGCGGACACGGGATGTGTTTTGATTTTTGGAAGATTGTTGCAAAATGTAATGGCTCTGGAAAAAGATTACAAGGGAAATGCAATAATCCTTTTATCCAGGTGCTTGTCATTCCCATTTAGTTACAGCTGAAACAATAATGGATGCTTCTGACAGAAGTCCATGGGGACAGATGGGACCCACCCAGGTGTACTGAGGGAGCCAGCAGAGGTGCTCCCCAAGCCCCTTTCCATCATTTCCCAGCAGTCCTGGCTAACTGGGGAGGTCACAGGTGACGAGAGCTTGGCCAGTGGGACACCCATCTGTGAGAAGGGTTGGAAGGAGCATCCAGGGAACTACAGGCCTGGCAGGTATGAGATTCAACAAGACCAAGTGCTGGGTCCTGTCCTTGCGTTACAACAACCCCCTGCTTTCATATCTGGGGTCTTTCAGAGCTTTATAATTAGACAAACATGTTTTGAATGAATTAAGGGAAAAAAAAAAGATAACAGCTTTGGTTTAAGGCACTGAATGGTTAACCTTCTTTCTCTTATTTCTTCTCTGCCAGATAAAACTCCCACCACTTCAGTGTTGCCATGCAATAAATTTGTTTTGTTGGGTTTTTTCCCTCCTTTGACTTGATGATTCATTGAGATCAAACGTGTTAAACTGCACTTTAAAAATTTCTGTTTATTATTTTTCTGTGCTTGGTATTTTGAGGGCTGCTTGAAAAAGTTGACTTGTTTTTTCACCAGGCTAATCATAAGTCATATTTTCTACGATTAATTTTATTGACGGAAATTCAAGTTTCAAAAATGTTGTTTTGTTTTTTGGGGTTCTTTTTGGTAGACGACAGACAAAAGAATGTATTTGCTATTGAGCTTGCATGAATACTCAGGACATCTACCATGAAATGCTCCTCTCCTCAGGTTTTTTTTGGGTTTTTTTCTGTCTTGGGTAGGGTTTTTTTAAAGTTGTTGTTTCATTCTGCTCCTTCTCCATGCCTGCACCCAAACAACCTCACCCTAAGCACCCTCATTACCTTGCTTGGAGTAAAGAACGGCACGGAACAAGCAAAGAATAGCTGTACTGAGGGGCATCAAAGGAAGGTGGCTGACATAAAGGAGTTCTGGATTGTAGGCATTGTGGAATTAGGGTAGAAGAATGTAAATCCATGTACTAGGAAGGCAGAAGCATAGGAGAAAGTAAAGAGAAAGGAGACTGCTGGATCTAGAAGGATGTTTTCGGAAGCAAGCAAAAGCTGATAGTAAAAACAGAAATCCGCTTCTTTAGCACCAAGAAGTCATGATTGCTTTAATTGTAATCAGCTTTAATGAAAAAGCCTGGTTCTTGTAAATGAGAAACTGAGGCAGTTTAAGGCAGAAGGTTAGGAGGGGACTCTGTCAGGGTTTGCAGTACAAGGGGAAAATTCTTGCAAGGATTAGAATTGTAATAACTCTGGAATAGTCACCTCCAGGAAGGGGTGAGAGCTGTGGAGAAGGTTGTGGTATTGAACTGGCTTGGAGACTTCTTGGGTATGAGAGCAGGAAGGCAAGAATTTGTACAAAACAACTGAGTTTGGGACAAGGGGCAGATCTCAGAAAATATTGTCTGGTCAACTTAAACTGCGACCCTATTTTCAGGCAGACACAAACAAAAGGCTGTTTGCACACTTTGGAAAGGCTTAAGGCACTTCCAAATTGTCTTTCATTTTACATATGTCCACAGGATCTCTGATACTTTAATAGAAGGACTCTCCATTTATTAGACTAGTGCCGGGATCCAGGTAGTACCAAAGTATCCGTGCCAGCTCCTGCCCTTGGGACACAGTGACCCCAGGCACCATGACAGACTGGGGGCAGAGTGGCTGGAAAGCTGCCTGGTGGGAAGGGACCTGGGATTTATCCTTTGGACCTCGCTGCCTCTTAGGAGTAAAGCATTTACAAGCCGGTGGGGACAAATAGTCACAGTAATGTGGTTACCTTATTTATTGTAGGTTAAAAGTGCGCTTGGGGGAAGTTGCCACTTCCCAGGAAGTTGGCGTGGGGAGTCCTTGGTGTACGGGAGGCCTGTTGGTGTATGGGACTCCTTGGATAGATTTGGCTCAGGAAATGTTCTCGCATTGGTGCTGCAGTGAACTGGCAATGGCTGTGTTGCACCTCCATGCAGCCCAAATCTGGCTGTGTTCTGCTGTCAGACATTTAACCAAGTCTAAAAATTTGATAGTTTAATATTCTATTTGTAATTTCTCCTGAACACCACTGCTGGTATGATTGTTGTATAATGATTGAGGTGGATGTGTTTGGTATTCTCAGATACTCACTGGTTGTTGATTAGGGCTTTTATGTAACACAGACTACAGAATAGGTTCTGGTGGCCTTTCCCTGTTGGGAGGTCATGTAATCTTTCCGTTTAATGAAACTATTTGGGTATACTGAATAAGCAAAAATCAATTTTTGAGGTATTGATTGGAACAAAATTCAAAAGGTCAAGTATAAGGCTTGATCTTGGAGTCTCTGGCTTAATACTCTGTTAAGGTAGGTATTAAGTATTAGGCTTGGCTGCTCATCATGGATCAGGATCATGAAATAGAGAATGAAATGCTGTTTAAGGCAAGAGTAGCTGGGTCGCTGCATTTTTTGGTCACTGAATGGGGGGTGTTCAGGGATGAAATGGTTCTGGTTTTATCAATCTTCAATGCTTGCAAACATACCTTCAAATTATAACAAGTTTGGTTTAGGTCTTTAGTGTGTAAATTATTAGCTGGAGCAGAGTCAGTGGACAGTATACAAAAAGGGTTAATCCCAGCCCTATGAGTTCATGATATCTCTGAAAAAAAGACATGACAGATGTTATCAGAGGTAAGACATGAAGAGTGACAGACATGGTAGTTCTTTTCAGAACTGCTCATGACTAACCTTCTGTACAGCTTGATGGTTTGACATCATTGATCCATATTGATTTCATTGGGAAGTTCAGAATAGTTGCTGTCATTATTTAATTAATGCTTTGAAGCTATTACAACAGACAAAAAGCAGATACATCAGCTTCAATGGTGTTAGAATTGTAATGCTTCAGTTTCACAGTGTTTTATACACTAATAAATCAGGGGAACCTGCCAGCTTTACCTGAAGAGTGGCCTTAGCACAGATAGGAGAAGAATGTATGACAGCAGACAGACATTTAGACAGAGGAAGAGGAAAACCTAACTGTACTTTGGATCTCAGTTCTTGCTGTGTTTACATCTTTGATTCAAACTAGTGTCCCACACTCTGTGATGATAGATTTTTGTGAGATTTCTTTAGAATCACTAAATATTTAGTAGTGTTTTATTACTGCATATCTTTTCAGAGCTATAACTATTTATGGAATGAAGCAAGCATTTCTCTGTCCATCTTTGCTGTTTTACTTCATGGTAATATATAAGGATGTGAGCCTATTTCTTGTATTCTATCGGTATGGAATGCACCTCTCCAGGTGTGCACGTCTCATAGGGTCCTACCCTACATCACAGTGGTTTTCTTCTCCCCTCATCAGGGTTATGGAGACAGATGCCTTGAGAGACAGAAGGACATGGTGAATAGGGTGATGTGACCGGTGAATAGGCTCCAGCAAGATAAATGTCTGGCTGCAGTGTAACGTTGGATACTGCATGGAATGAGTTAAACTTCAGTCCCAAATCTTTAAAATTCTGTTTATCCTGCAGCGAGAAAAGGTTCTTCTCTTTAAGGGAAGTTAAAATTGTTCAATGGGAATAAAACTTTTATGGCAAAAATTGTTCCCTGAGG
The DNA here is from genome assembly GCA_013400235.1 of Oriolus oriolus. Taxonomy (NCBI): domain Eukaryota; kingdom Metazoa; phylum Chordata; class Aves; order Passeriformes; family Corvidae; genus Oriolus; species Oriolus oriolus. The sequence continues at coordinate 54,566 of VXBT01000044.1, read as the reverse complement.
AAGAATGGAATTACAGGAACACAGACTTGCCTGCCAGTCTGATCTCTGTGGGAATGATACCTTGTATAAACAGCATTCGTTCCCTTCTGAGTGTGTATTAAAGTGATATCTTTGGACACTTGTGATGATAGAACTCTCAGACCACAGCCAAATTACCTCCCACAGTGGAAGGTATTTGAATTGAAGTAATTAGATAAGTTCTGTTAGAAACATTTTAGTCACAGGGTCTTGCTATTGCAGCAAAAGGCAGTTCCTCGAGACTATAGAAAGGTATTTACTTTAAAATCAGTTGGAAAACCGGTTTTAACTAACACATAATAAACACAGAATTAATAAAACTAATGCATATACAAAATAGTCTTAATTGATTACACACATTGCATTAGCACTTTTACATGACATTGAATTTTAGAATGTGTAATGTTTGATTACATACATCCCCTGAGATTGCAAGCAGCTCAATATTATTGCAAAATACAACATATAACAATAAAAGAAGCCAATGATTTTATTGTTTTGTTTAGATTCCAGAAATCAGAGGTGAGGAACAAGATAACTGTGTTCATAGTTTTTATTGGTAAATTCCTCATCTGCCTTAGTGTGACTGAGTTAATAACAGCCAGATGGTTTGATGCTGAAGTGAGGGAGGATGCTTTAGAAGAGGCTCTGTACTGAGAGGTTTATTTTTCTTTCAAGGAAGATGGTATTAATATAAATCATATTATAACTTACTGGTGATAAAAAATATAGCTTTAAATGCCACCAGTGCTAGCATAATTTTTCAGGTTGGTTGACCTGAATATAACTGGCACACTTGTGGCTGCTGCTGAGGCACAGTTTTTAATCCAGTGTGCCTGGGGGGCTGGACAAACTCTCTTTCCCTGAAGGTACGCTGCATTTTAAGGGTATTTTAAAAGCTAATTAGGGGGAGGAGGTAAGCCGAGCTTCACGCTTCTTCCACTGTTCTAAAATCCCAGCTCCTCCTGCAACTGGTAAATACCAGTGTAGTTCAGAGCTGTGAACAGACTTCTCAGTTCAACTAATACAGGGTATATGCTGTTGTCTTTAGGTAGGCTCTAAAGGAAATTAAATAATTTATGGTATTTTCTGCTCTAATAGAAATGCATTTTTGTTTCCTCGTTTGGCAAGTTATCATTGATTAAACAACTAACTCTTATGATTCCACTAGTAGCCAGAGAAATGAAACTTTGTATTTTGTATCTTCCATATAAGCTAAGATGCTCTGAGATATCTGTGTCACTTCAGTGAGCTGCATTCCTTAAATCCTCTGAGGGCCAGAGGGCATTGGCTGTGATCCTTTGGTTGGCCAACCCAGCTCTCCAGTGCTGATTCCCCACTCGGGGCCAAAGTCAGATTTTAGTAGAAATAGTTGCAGTTCTGTACAGTGTAGAAGAGCTTAATGAGGTTTAGGATGCCAGATTTCAAGTCTCCATTCCTTGGTCACTTCCATAGATGTTATAAATGTATCCAGCTCTATCATTGTGTAGTCTGGAAACTTCGTTCTGAAGTAGCCACAGTTTTTTTGAATGTGTGATTCTTACCAAAGGGGCTGGAAGCTAAATGATAGGCAAAACCTCCAATCATTCAATAGAAATAAGCTTGTAATTGCATTTTGTAAAGTATTTGAAATACTTGAAAATATTAGCTTTGGTGTTTAGCGCTGACTTTGATGAGCAAAAAAAAAAACCCAAACATTGCAAGTCTGCCAAACTGCCATTCCAGAGTCAAAACCTGAAATCTAAGTTGCAGGAATGTTACTAATAGTTTGATCTGAGATGCTGAACTTCAGAAATAGGCTGTAAGGGTACAAAACGTTCGTTATAGGAAGGCTTAGATTTCTGCATTTCCAAAATAATTCTATTTAGCAATTATTTGATTTTTTTCCCCAATCAGATAGAGGTTTGAGACACTGTATGTGTGTGATGACTAAAATTACTTTTATAGACATGGGCATGTTTTCAAGTGAAGTCAGATCCTCAGAATACCTGTTGTGAGAGGTAGAAACAAAAGCAAAAGTATTGATACTTCGAAATGCCTTTGGAGACCTGTGATACTGCCTGAAAATTGAGTGAAGTATTTTGGAATGAAAGGTCACTACCTGGGCTTTTGATTTGTGAGCTGGGAACCACAGAGGGGTGAAGGCACAAGCATAAGGGATCCAACCTCTGAGGGAGGAGAGCTGATAAGTGGATCTGTAAGGCAAGGTGGGAGACAGTGGGGAAATAAAAGTATTACTTGGAGAGGACATTTCTGTGGCATTTGGGAAGGCTGGCACTGGAGGATGAGTGCCCAGCACCCACAGGACAGCTGGGGGTGTGTCCTTCCTCTGTTCTCTGCAGCACAGGGCTGCTGAATATGGCCCTCCCTAGCTGCTCATGGCCCTCCCAGGGCTGTTCTCTGCTCCCTCAAAATTCCCACGTCTCGATTTGATTATAGTGCAATATCTGTTAAGACCAGTATTAGCTATATTGAGGACTTCTCTTTGTCAGGAAATGCATGAAGCAGGCACAGCAAACTGCATGTGCAACTGTTCGTATGCACATCCCCTGCTTAGGTTTTTAGAAACGTTTAGATTCACAGTATTTGGGTTATTAAAGAAAAAAAAATACTATTTTTGAGGTGCTTGTTTCACACACATTTTGTAGTTGCACTTGGGAGGCCAAGGAAAATGTATTTTTCAGAGTGCCTGGCATAATGTGGTTGGTCTGATGGCAAAATCTTTAGCACTGGTAGATTTTGTCTTCATTGCTGTTCAAAACAGTGAGGAATTTTGATGTGTGACAGTATATTTGTTATCAAACTGAGACATACTTTAATGGCATCTAGAAACACGTATTTTCTGCTGACACTCATGAATTCATGTGGCAGAGACTGAAAATGGCAGTGGTGTGTACAGTGGATACTTCTACAGTGGCATATGCATTTTACGAACTGTAAAATGAAGAGGATAACGTACTAAATTTATTTTGGTGGAAAAGATCCAGAAGAATGAAAATATCAGTATAATTTCTTTAGTACTTGGCATAGCTGTTGGAAATACGCTGTTTCTCTGGCTTCATTTACTATGGATTATTTTATTTCAATATATATTTTAGTTAGAGTGCTATGTTATTGTTTAGTTTAAAAGAGGAGGAGGCTTTTGTAGGAATCTTCAATATTTCAAGATGAAATTTTCAAAGCAGTGCAAGTGATTTAGAAACCCAATTTATGGACTGTGATGACAAATCTAGTAGCTAAGGCTTGTTATCATTGCAGAGTTTATTTGGTTAACTGGAATAGTATGGGATCAATCCCTCCTCCTCCTGTATTTCAATCATCTAACCATGTATGTGACACCTCCAACAAACAAAACCAACAAAAGGGAGTTTTTAGCTTTGTTTTGGGACAAAACACTGCCCTACCTGACCTATTCTGTCTGGAAGTGAGACCTGGAAGCAAGAGGCACAGGCTGAAACCATGTCAGGCTGAGTGGTGTGATATCCTGAGACAGGTGTCTGATCTCTGAGTGAGGAAGGGAATTGGATGCACTGTTACTTTCTACTAACGACCTCTTGGTAGCTGTTCTTTTTGTGTATCATTTTCTAAATTGCCCTCTGGGAACTGGCTGCCTTCTCCCTATTGATTGATTATAGAGAGAATGCAGAGTGCTATCTCTAGATGGCCTCCAATTTTGTGCATTGAAGTTACTTGGAGAAATTCACATGAGTGTCTGGATCCAGCCTGAAATTTCCAGTACAGAAGGGAATACTGCATTTAGGGATTAATTCAACTGTGCCTCCACTCAGTACAAATTCTTAGTTTAAACCCTCTAGCCGTTTTGAAATGTAGTTTGAAAATGCTGCAAATTGAAGGGGATTAACAAGATGTACATGGAATTTGAGACAAACATTCAGATGGGGCTTCCGCGGTTTGGTACATAGTGAACATCAGTGTCAGCTATAGGTAGTGTGTTTTTCAGCAGACAGTTTCTGATAGTCTGCTTTTCTTTCAGATAGTACATTTGAGATGTGATTAGGAGTTCCAGGAGACACACATGTCATTGTCTTGTGTTTTTGCTTCTTGTGTTAGGTAGCATCTTGAATTGGAGGGAAGGGAAAGAGGAGAAGAGAAATGTCTTTGAAATAGTTACAGTCCATGGAAAACAATGGAGCTGTGGTCCTGGCTGATTTCTGTTTGCCTCGTGCTGGGGGAAGTGAAGGAGTCAGAAGAGATGGAGCTTAGGCAACCTTGTAGTCCCCATCTCTTCATTCCTGATGAGATCTGGGGGGGTGAAATGGACAGCAAAAATTAGCAGCTCTCCGAGCATGGGATTTGGCCAAACATTTTGTCACGAACAAATTATCTGGCTAAAGCAGCATTTGTTTGTGAATTGTTCATGAACAAGCATTCCTCTTCGCTTATATATTATTAACGTTGACATAGTTTGTGAACAAATGTTAGCCCTTGGGCATAAACTGTTTGCTTGAATTATTTGCGGTTTATTGTTCATGGAGTGCAGTTGCTCACCTGGGTCACGGAAAATTGTTTCTACTTTGAGCTTCAGTGACTGAAGAGTAATGAATTATGTGTAGGTAGCAGTGAGACACAGTTTTATTCACTGCAGCTGTGGATTTGTACTAAGAGGTGGAGGCCACCCCTGGCTCACCAAGGCCCAAGGTCAACAAGTTGTGCTGCGCATTGCCAATAGGTGGGAGCACATAATTTGGAAATTACCAGTGTGTATTTTTTCTGTCCTACACACTTTTCCTAACCTTTTTCGCTGATGACTGTCAGAGACAGGGTCCTGAGCAGTGGGGACCTGTGGCCTGATTTCTTACACTTGTACTTGTATTTATATGAACTCCCAAACACTTGTGTATGTATCTTTTTTGGATATGGTTGGGTGTAATATAGCACTGAATTAACTGGGACTTATCTTTTGGAGATCTGAAAAAGCATTGCTCGTGGACACAAACATTATACATGGGGTCATTTTATGGATTGCTTTTGTATCAGGTGGATTGCTCTGCTGAACTATGGCAAAGATTATTTTTTGCTCACTTTGTCATTGTAAACTAAGTGAAACTGGTTCTTTTTGGACCTGTATGGCAGCAGAGAGAAAGTCATATGAAAATTCAGTGAATTGGAAGTTTGGGAAATAGGGAATATTAATAATTTGTATTTTTTATTGATTTTCAGTATAGCTTGGAGTAGCTGCCTCGAAGCAAAAAACTTCGGAACAACAACATACTAAAGATTTGACATTTATTCATTTGAATCTTTCCTTTCATATTTATTTTTGAAGACATTCCTCCCTCTTGTTAAGGGCTTCCTCACACCAGTCTATTCCTGCAATCCATTACCTCGACAGGATATATGTATATATGTATATAATGCAGTCCTATACGCAAATGGTAAACTTCTCTGCATGACAGTAGATTTTCTATTGTTGTTTAAAACTGTGAGGAAAAGGAGGACAGAATATAGTAAAAATAGAGCATCATTTTAATGGCACATTGAATTTGTTTGTCTATTCATATGTATTATAAGTAATTGGTGTTTTTTATATGCTACTATTTGCATTTTATAGTGTACTCTTGTAGGCAATACCATTAACACAACTCTAGCTACTATTATTGAGCAATGTAAAACCATATTTTAGTGGTTATATAATCAGTAAAAAAGCTCTTTCAAAACTGGTTTTTCCCCATCTTGAAATTTTGTTTGAGCTTCAGGTGAAAATTATATGTATATAGATTAGAATGAATTCTACAACAACACTGTATACATTGTTTCAGTTGTAAAAAAAATCTGTATTTAAAAATAAAACCAAGGGAAACCTTCTAAAGACAAGGAGGTAAGTACAAAATCAGAGCAGGAGCTGGCATGAGTTCACTAGGTCTGTTCCACTGGGTTCCAGTGCTGGCTTCACTTGCTGGTGGGAGAAGGTGAGGCCAGTATGAGGAATCTCTTACTTGGTGTGCAAAGTTGTACTGCACTCAAACCCCCACTGCTGTGCTACTGCTTATTTGATTGGACTTGTTCACACTTAAAATTGGAAACTTATTTGATGTGTTTTCCTGGCTTGAGGCTTTTACAAAATAAATGCTATTTAGCTTGGTTTCTTAGGGAAATGATGCTTAAATTATTACATTGCTGACTGTGGGCCCCCTTGACACACATCCCCAGCAAGTCCCACTGTGGGGAGGCTCTGCTCGGTTCTCGGAGGCCTGTACAGTCTTACACTTCATTCTAAGAAGAGTCAAGATTGTGTGTACTAAGTATGAGGTGGTTTTACTCTTGATAGGTTTTGAATTTCCCATTTTGTTATTTTGTCTCCCAGGGGTTTATTCATATCTTACTCTGTAAAATGCTGTAGTAAGGAAAAAACCTCTGAAAATAACGTGAGGAACATTCTTGTAATTCTCAATCTACTAATGGGCATTCATGGAGGATGAGTAGATGAGTCTTGAGGACATTCCAGAAACTTCACAGAATACATGTGTCCTCCCAGGTACTCAGCACTGCTGTGGTGATGAATTGTGGTCTGCTGTAAACACGGGACCCTTGTCCATTAACTGCAGCAATGTCAGAGTGTTCTTACAACACCGGTCAGCTGAGTGATGATCCCAAAGGCAAGGGTATGGATCTGAGAGCACCCTGCACCTGGAGGGGTGTGCTGCTCTCCTTTCACATACTCTGAATTGCTTCGTATCACCTTAAATCGAGTGAATGAGTAAGTAGCTGACACCCTCTGCCCTCACCTCAGTGACATGACAGGACTGTTGTGAGGCTTGGCCATGTTCCTTCTGCTGCAGGGTTACAGCTTTTTGCTTCAAAGGGAGCAGAAGTGGGGCATGGGAGGGCGAGTGTTTTCAGGGTGCTATTTGTAGTGTTACCTAACTTTGGTGGCTTTCATGGATGCAGAACTAGTAAAACCTGATATCCTACTTAATTCTCACCCTTAACAGTGTGGTAGAGGTCCATCTGAGATCCTTTGCAGTACACAAAAATGGCAGTGATGCATCTAGAATGGCTTTGAATGGGCAGAGTTTGTCACATACCCTGAAGAGCATTTTGGGTGACAGGAAACTACTACTGGGTTTTCCCTGAAGTCACCAACAGCATCAAGATCCCCAAATTTGTAGGGCTCATTCAGCTTCTTCACAGAGGATATGCAGGGGCTACTGTGGTTGCAGATGTACCAGAATGAGGGATGAAGGCAGGACAGTAAACTTTTATTGTCCTTTCTCACATGTGACAATCTTAAGGCAGTGGAATTGTCCCAAACTATGTGCTCTGAGATCTTTTGCAGTTCCTGAGATGAAGGGATGCAGGTTCGCATCTGGAGGGGGAAAACCCTACATGAAAGACCTGCAGTGTGGGCTCTGGCTCTTAAAAGATACAAAGTCTGTGAACAGGGGATTAGTAATCAGAGGAATTCAGGGACAAAGAAAGCTTAGGGAAGAAATGAAAAGAGAGAATTGTGATTTCATAGGAGATGTAATGAAGGTAGCAAAAGAGAGGCCGTGCTAAATGTAATCAGGCATTGATTCCCTTCGGGGAATGACAGAAGCGGCAGCACTGCTGGGGCTCTGTGCCAGTTCCATCCATTGCCAAAGTACCCATACAGCTGTTGTTTGGAGATAGCATTTCTCTGGAATGTGCCATTTTCTTTTATTCCTGGGAGTGAGGAAGTGATAGCTAGTTTATTTGAAATCCATCAATGTAAAATGTATTCTAAACAAAGGCTGCACATGCTATCGTGGTATACTTTCCCCCATTTTATAGTCTCTGCATAAATATGTACACCCTCCTTCAGATTGTTCAGTGGAGGGGCTGTACATGAGTGACTCGTGGCATACACCAGGCTCTTGCTTTGAATAATAAGCAAAATTAACTTAATTGTGTAGAAAAACACATTATTTATGCTAGCTTAGAATGAACCAGCTCAGGCCTTAAGGGAAATGTCCTGTTGTATCTTGTTGGCCATGAACAGCCGTGCGTGTGCTGGTGATTGCTTGGTGCATTTCTGCCACCCCCTGAGCACTGAGCGCTGTCTGTATTCAGCTCTGAGGAATTGCCTTTTGCCCCCCTGTATCCTCACACCTATTGCAGGGGATGCAGGTAGAGCTTCCTCTATGATGTGAGGAGGTACTTGGGCAGTCAGGCCCTTCTTCTGTCTCTCAGACCTCGTATCTGAAACAGCTGAAGAGCCAAATCTAGGACAGGCAAAAAGAAATTTTAGACCAGGAGTTTAATCTTTAAAAATCAGAATATAGAGCCAGGCTGATTCTGAGCAGTAGGGTAAAAAATTTGTCATAATATTAACATATATTTTCATTCCACATTTTTAATTGTGATGAAACTCCAAGGTCTTTAGCATATTTTGCTGGGGCAAAACAAAAATGAGGAGCAGTGAAAACCAGGAGATGAAAATATTGTATCTTCAGACACAGAGACTCAGTTTCTGTCATTCAGTGGTTCTTTAGCTCTAACCATCTAGGCCAGCTGCTCTACATTAAGCTACACTAATCAGGGTAATGTCTATTAAGAATACTATAAGATATATTGTGGAGAATTTAGCTATAACAATAAAAAGAATGAACATTAAATTAGGTCTTTGAATGAAGTGAAAGCCAAACCTCCTCTAGTTTTTTTGCACTAAAACAGCAAAATGTTCTTAAAATGCACACATGTAATTGATATCTGTTTGGTAAATACCATTGCTAAAATTTCTAGTTTAGACTTGGTCCAGTGTATAACATGGGCTTTTCTTTGGCTAAACAAATGCTTGTGCTCTAAACTAATGACAGGCAGTACTGGGGATTTAAAGCTAAAGCATTTATGATAGAAAATAAAATTAGAATTAGCTTTATGAGTAGAATTTAAGCATTATATGAAGCATCAGCCTCTGTCCTGTTTACTCATCTTTGGCTTTTTATCAGGTAAATGTTATTTGGTGTTTTCCCTGAGCTAATATTTGATTTCTGTTGCCCTGTTCTTTTTTGGCTGAGGTTACACACTGTACCTGTAGTCATCATTCTTGCTCTGAAAAGGAACTGCACGTAAGACAGTGGTGACTAAGGCAGTGCAAACATGGGCCTTTTGTTGTAGCATTTCTGGCTGGAATGGAAGGACTTTCCCTTTGGAAATGAAAAGAGCACATTTCAGTCTGTGTGAGTGAGCTGATGGTGAGCTCGGCTCAGGGGGTTGGTGTGGGAAGAGGGAGGAGCTGTGGGTCGCCAGCTCGCCCTCAGCACTGCACAGGTTCTCTTTCTGTGAGGGAAATAATGTGAGCTGTAGTTCTCCTTATTGAATGCACTGGAAAGAAAAGGAAATGTTGGGCTGTTTGTGTGCTAACTTCAAATAGAACTGTCCATAGCATTGTAGTACAATCAAATCTTCCTGTTTGGCTTGAACTGCTGAAAAAGGGTATGTTGGTTTGATTTTTGTGTAGGGAAGATTTAGTTTCATTTTTGCTTTATAAATTCTTTGGAGTTTTTGAAATGAAAAAAATCTTAGGGAGCAAAATGTAGTTAATTTGTATGTATAATTCCGCTAAATATGTATTTTTTTGAAAAACAGATGTTTTAGTTTCCAAATAGTTCAAAGCTTCCTTGTGAAAAAAATCTTCAGTTCTGCTTCCATTTAGACAGGTGGTAGTGTTCCTGCTGCCTTCAGTGGATGCAGCATTGTCTTCTACTGTTTTCTATCAAATCTGTGAAGTATTTTTTGTATATTCTGTATGTTTTCATCCAGCTCTCCCAATAGCCAGTTTCAGGTGTTTTAACTGAGTGGCTAAAGAAATAGTGAAAATTTTGCCTGACTCAGGGAACACGCCTTTTATGGTTTTTTATTTGCAAAAAAACCCCAAAACACCAAAACAGAAAATACCCAGGCCTTTAATTTACAGTTATACAGTGAAAAAAACTTTCTTAGCGACGTTATCAAACCTAAATAAAAATAAAGGCGCCTGTGCTTTTTTTGGACACTGAGAGTGGAACTCATGTGGCTTAAATTTCTGTATCTGCAGTGCAGTGATCTCCACCCAGCTCAGCTGACGAGGTTCCCATCCCAGTGCTGGGGGATGAGTCAGTGCAGTCAGTGGAGTCCACGGTCTGACCAGCTACAAAGGCCAAGCTTAGGCTGAGTTTAGAATCACAGAATATCCTGAGTTGGACCTAACTCCATTGTCTGTGTTGGTTCTCTCTCCACTGGCACAGAAGGAGTTCAGAGCAGCTCACTCAGGTGTAGGTATCAATAGTGCAGATACCAAAAGTCAGATGGTTTGGACTGAAAGAGAGGGGTGATTTTGCTGTATTCAATATGTGACTCCTCATTCTTGTGTTGCCAAGCGTTGACAAATCAATGGACCCAGATATTAAAAACAGGGACTTGAAATTAGAAGTGGCAAGCATTTGATACACTAGGGCCTTCCAGATATTGACTAATGATAACTAGAAAATAGATCAATACTTTCAATCTGTTTTGTACTGTTAAAGATCAGTGAGCTTCATTGAAACACAAGAGGCTGGAACAGAATTCAGAGGATAACTAACCTTTAAGATCAGAAGCATAAATTCCTGTACATTCCTCCCTCTCCTCCAGCTGCCAAACACCATCTTGTCAACATAATGCAAACAGGAAATTCTGAGATCTCCTAAACTAGCTGGGGAGTAGGTGTGAGTTGAGACTATCCTAAACAATATAGGTTGTTTCTGAAAGATGAATTTGCAGTTCTGAATGTGATGCTGGATGGATGTCCAGCCAACATATACTCCCCTTCTGTTTTACATTCAATGCAGCTTTTAAGCCATTCAAAGGGAATTGATATTTCCAAGATCTGTGACTGTATCAGTCATCTAGGCCCATTTGGGTATAAATCCCAAACACTACACAAATCATTTTAAAGTAAAAGGAAACAAATTTAAGTTTTGTGGTGGTCAAGTGCAGAACTGGGAAAGCTTGGGGTTTTTTCCTTCATCCAAATGGAAATGACTCTGTGGAGGAAAATGAATACCAGGTTAGAAGCAGAACAAATAAAAGAAATAAATAACCATCATGCAGCACTATAAGATTGGTGGCTTAAAGGCTGAGAAAATTAAAGGGAATTTGGCTGTAATAAAGGTACTGTATCATAGTGAAATGTAATGCAATTGTGATGTTGAGTCCATTTTGTAGGAACAATAAAAAAGACCTTAAAAAGGATTTTTAAAAAAAACTCTATCTCATGTGATATTGCAAGTAAACTATACAAATATTTCTCATTCTTAATAATTACTTCCTTTAAGCAAATCTACTTGACATGCACACCAGTAAATTCCCACTAGGCTTATATCAGTACTGAATCGGTCCTGTATTTCCTGTCAATCTGTACAGTTTGATAGTACTTATTTTTATATTTTCATAGCTACTGCTTCTGAAGTAATTGATTCTAGGTGTCTGAGAATCTTTTTTTTTTTTTTTTCTGTGCTGAAGCCAGTCAAAATCTTGTCCAGAGATATTTCTCTCTACATAGCAAATAATTGTGTTCCTGCAATGGTGATAAACAGTATTTCATGTGCATGTCTCATGTAAAGAGTGCAGAAGCAAAATATGGATAGCACTGAGACTGTGCCTTTCCCATTATAAGAGATGCAACATTACAGGATTATCCTGCTGAGTTATTAACAAAGGCTTGGCTGGTCGTAAACATTTCATAACTGCAAAGTACACTTTGCAAACTGGATAATACTAACAGCCTTTTAGTCCGGAGTATTTATCATGGCTAAATGCAGTAAAAGTTGGCTTATTACGTCTGTGATTGTAGTCCTGTGTGGCAAAGCCACTCTGTGGAATAACTAAGCCAGGAGCCATAAAGGAGGAATGGCATCCCTGTTGTCAGGCCCATAAAGCAGCTCTGGCTATTTCTTCTGCAGTCTTGAGGTGACAGCAGGTTGTACAGCCTCCATACTCAGCCCCTTCACTGGAAAATGAACACATGGCAGGCTTTTGGCTCCACATCTGGATCCCCATGGCCCCCTGTGGCTGCAGACATTCCGTAAGCCACAATACGCTGAAGTTGCAAACCCCAGTTTTGGTCTCATCGTAATGGGTTTGCACTTTCTTTTCTGCCAGGTGAGCCGTAGTGGGAGAGGAGGTGTCACTGTACTGAATATCCCACCCAATGAAATGTTTTCAATTAGGAAAGGGATTGACTGTACAGTTATTGGGGATTTTTTACTGCTTTCTTGTAGATGTAGCTTGAATCTCAAGTTCTTAGTGACCAAAAAATGCCTGCTCTGTGAAGGTTCAACGTTGGTCCACGTGCAGCAATGATCATAGTTGGGAGTTCATAAAACATTGATTCATCATCTTTCCAAATTGGCTGTTTTGATAGGTAAAAGATGGGCACAAGTGGCTGCTGTCTTAGCCTGGGCTGAATGTTTCTGGCTCTTCCGTCCTTCATCGTTTGACTTTATATGATTTTATACTGAATGCATCCTGTGTTAACTTCTTATCAGTCACTCTAAGGTACAAAGTACTTCACCATTCCCTTTCAGACAGCTGTTGTATTGATGGTGTATTTCAAGGGTACTGTTGGTTCCTAAACCCTCTGATTGCTGGAGAGCTTTAAAGCTCCATTGTTCTCTTTTCCCCAGCAGACTATTGGGAGACCTCCATGCGCCCCCCTCCAACCATGTTTGTTATCTGTGACTGCTGTGAGTGTCAGTCCTGCCTGTTCCCTGCAGGATGGAGGCTGCTGCTGGGGCAGTCTCTGGGGACAGGCCCTGTTCCCTGCAGGATGGAGGCTGCTGCTGGGGCAGCCTCTGGGGACAGGCCTGTGGGGAATTGCCATCATGGCTGCTAAACCTCCTCTGTGCCACTCCACCATGTGGGGAGAGCTCACAAGGACAGAGACAGTTTGTTGTTGGCCGTGCTCTGGGAAGCACAGGCATCCTTTGTCCATTTGGAGAGACAGACATACACATACATTTTAACAATAGAAGTTCAGCAGTGCTCTGAACAGCCAGAAAAGCAGTACCTGAGAATGTGAGGGATAAGGAAAAGGGCTTCTGGGGTTAAGTTCTCTGTCCTTAGAAGATGGGAGGCAAACTTAAACTTCAAAATGTGCAGCTGTGTTTGTTCTGCTGAAAAAGGATCTATCAACTGCAGTCAGCAGGGCAGTGCTTACTTTTATTTACTGGCATCTCTGTTTATTATCTTAACCCCAAAGGTAAGGACTGTGTGAACGTGTAAAATGAATTAATTTCATTCTGAGAGTTATTTCCTAATGTGAGAGAAGAAGAAATCATGAATGATAGCTTGCTGTGCTCTGACCTGCCTTTTGACTGTAGTTTCATAGCTAAACAAAGAACTGTTCATCCAAAACACTCTCAACTGTCACTTTAGAGAACTTAAGTAAGATTTATCAGTCCCTAAATCCATGGAACAAAGCAATAAAATAAAGTGCTTTTCACTGCTGCTTGTTTAATGATGACCAAGACAGAGGGATGACACTGCCTGTAAGGTTATGTGATGTACACTGAAACCACTTCCAGGGACTCTTTCATTTTGGAAGTGATTGATTTAACCTTTTGCTATAGTATTTAATTTGTAATGTGCATCAGTAGTCTGGCCAACTCCAGTTCTTTCTGTAGCCCCAACTCTGTAACATTTGCAGAATAGACTTCTGGAATTTTTAGGGATTCGTTCAGGAAAATACATCTATTTTCTGTCCTCCTTAGGGTGAGTGCTGCACAGAGTAAGATCCAGGTTAAGCAGAATAAATGGATTATAATTGTTTTAGTTTGCGTGCTCAGCTGATGGCTTCGTTCTTCAGTAACATGTTCATTCATTTCACAGTTACCCTGCCATTGCCTTTTATTTTATTTCTTTGAAACTTTTTATTGCTGCCAGGAAATATGATAGGTTTGTACTGATTATTGTCCTAGATGAATTTTTGCCTGGAAAACCCCAAGGAAGTTGGCGTTCCCATTCCTCTTAACCTTGTGTTGGGCTGGTGGGTGACTTTTCCATTACTCAGCAAGTCAGACAGGCAAAAGTAGAAGTTGGACCCGACTGTTGTTTGAAGGGGAAAATTGTTCAGAAGAGGAAGACATGACTTTGTAGACACAAAGGCAGGGAGATTGAAAGGTGAAATTATTCAACTGTTGGTAAATTGAGGCTATCTATCCAGTTTCCCATGCCTGCCTTGTCAGGCATGACATACAGGATTGTTAGCTGGATAATGGTAGATTTTTATGTGATATTGCATTTCATTGTAGTAGTAAGTTACAGTGACAACTGGTGTCAGTGAATACTGTCAGTGAATACTCACATGAGTTTGTCATGTGAAGTCCTGACCTGCACTGCAATTCTTGTCTCAGGAAATCCAGATTATTTTCTCTAGTTAGTTTCATTTACTAGTTAGCTGTTATTTACCCTCTATATGCGTTCAGTTGTGTTTTCAGGTGTGACCCCTTTGAGTTAAATTGCTTTTATTCGTTTTATTTTCCATCTCTGGGTTTGGTTTTGGCCTGAAGGTGGCAATGGCCACATAACATCACCATTCTCTGCCTCAATTTTCTCACGGGGAAATCAGGGAGGGGTACTTGCTTTCCATAAAAAACACTTTGAGAAAAGCTTAGTGGACAGGCTGACTCTTGTGGTTGTATTTTACAGTTCTGCAGTGATTCCCATTGCACTATGGATGATAAGTGACATTAGACTGATCCTACCGACATAATAACCAAGTACAGATACTGATGGGTCAATGTGTGTCCCTCAAGTCACAGAAGAACTTTTGGCTGTAGGTCTGGTTCTTTTGCAGGAAGAGTAAATACAACAACAAAGTACTGGATGGGTGGCTGAGCACCGAGTGTCTCTCAAGAGTGTCTCTGCATTTTGTAAAGCCTGAGCTGTGGGCTTTCTGTGCTGGGTTCACTGAGAAGTTCAGGGCACTGCTCATTCAGCCTGTCAAAAGGCAAGTGCTTAAAATTGTCCCATTTCTGTACTTAAAGGATGAGAAGATGCAGTTGGAGAAAAGGTACCGTGGATCTCAATGCTACAGAACACCTATTTAGTGTCATTATGCTCAAGTTCATTATTTGCCTTGGAGAAGCAGGAGCAAGGCAGATAATAAGATTTTATTATTTTCTGTGTTTACAGAGGTTTTAACGAGTGGGTTTTAACAGCAACATTAAAATTTTATGTGTGTCTCCCTGCTGTATTTCTGAGGTGGTGCTGTACATCTGAGCTTACCCTTTTGATTATAAACTTCATAGCTACAATGGTCTGCTGTTACAGTAGACTAAGCTGCTTTAAATTTCAGTTTGCATGGTTTTTACAGCTGGGCAGTTACATAGCATGTCTTTTTGTCATCTCTGTATGTTGTGTGGATTTGTGTCTGTCTCAAAGAGAGGTTTGTCTTTGAGTAATAACATGCTCACCCTTAATTTGTTTTCTCCTTGTAAAGAATGGCCTAGTCAAAATCAGGAAGTTCATAGAATTGTCTCTGAATTTCAAAGTACCCAGAATTTTTGCTTTTTGCCTTTTGAAATATTTTTCATTTAAGTGAATGTTACAAAATTGTCTATAACAGAAATATACTTGAAAAAGCCATTGATATCTTTAAAGTGGAATTAGCAGTTCCTAATTGTAACACCTTTCTATGTGAGTATATTTTTTTTGTTAACCAAATGTTTAATGATCAGAAATCAGCAACAATACACGTGTTAGAAAACTTCTAAATCAGACACTGATTGACAGTTTCAACAAACAAGGCGCATGATAAAAGGCTATGAGCAGAAACTTAATTACTCTTTCATGAGAAACTTTCATTGGCTTCCTTTTACATAGAGTTCTTTAATGAACCGTGGACATTTGGCAGGTCATTAATACAGAAGTGCTACAATATGATTGAGTCCCAGGAACACTTATTTTGAAAAAAATAAAAAAGGAAAAGAAAATGGAAGAGAACAGCCAATTTCAGCTTCAACATGCACAGCACACACATTTTCCACAATGACTGCAAAAAAGAAGTGCCAAAGTGGACAGGTAGAGATGTAACATGTGGGTTTGCCAGCTTTTCCGAAACAGCAAAAGTAAAGACATCTGGGATGCTAGTGCTTGATTTGGAATAGAGGAATCAAAATAAACAAGAGAAAGAAACCAAACAAGTCAGTCACAAGTAAGCTCTTCAAGATGTGGAGAAGGTTTGAATAAACCATATTAGAGGCCCAGAGCACCTTCATAGCACCTGAGAAGACTTTGAAACAGCCTCAGGAAGTTTAAATCCCTGAACAATAGTGTGAATGTGAATACAAAATAAAAAAAGTTAAATCACAGCGACTCTAAACTAAGACATGCATAAGGGCTTGCAAGAATTGCATATAAGGTGAGCCAGAAATGACTGAAATATTTTCAAGAGTGGTCAGTGAGTGCAAATTCATCTGTGTTCATTAAGAAAGTAGCTGGTAGGATTCTTGCTTCCACTTCTACGATGGACATTAGAGGTCATCCTCATGAAGCACAGGCAAGGAAATCACAGAAAAACTGATAGAATGAAAAGCAATAAATCTTCAAACCGCTGTAGTCTTGCTTCTACTAAAGGTGGCTGCCAAACTACAGCTAAACTGTGCCTCTGTACTAGAGTGCTGCTGCTGTCTGTTCCTGCAGCTGTCATGTAAACTTCTAGAGCCAGGTGATAAACAGCATCGAGGCAGTAGAGATGTTTATCTGGAGAGTTTTAGTGACAATCTTGTTCACTGGTAAACAAGGATGTGAGGCACAAAACAGGCAAGCTCAATCTACTGCTTAGTGCTTTACATGATTAGACAGCCTGACTTTTTTATGTGATGTGGTTTCAAATCCTGTTTGCTCTTTTGTCCTCAGAGACTTCTGTATTATCAAAATTTTTGAGGCCAAATCTATCAATGCATTTATAGTTGTACCACAACCTTATCTGCTGTCATAGGAAGCTGCTGTTGTTGTTGCTGTTGTTGTTATTATTATTTCTGTTTTTATGATTGTCACATTTTGTTCCTGTGTTCAATAATCTGGCCCACTGAGTTTTGGTAGCCTGTCTGCTCAGTCCAATATTACCCAGTCAAGTTTTCCAGATTGTAAAAGAGCTTGCTAAATACAGTTTGAATATATAAATGTTCTTTTTTACCAGTTAACATAAAGCCACTTGCAGGGTAGCCTGTGAAACCATTTCAGTGTATGGTTGTGAATAAATACCTGACTGTGATGTTGAAGTGTAAATATTTCAAAGTAAGCCTAGTACTTAGGGTACAGTCTTACTGATGTTATTACAACGTATTTGGTATTTCAGTAAAGAACTGCTTTTTGAAGGTATTGCAAGTTGCAGATGTACTGTTTTCTTGTCCAGTCGTCACTGTTTCCAAGTAAGTATTATCGTTCTTATTTTACAATAGACTAAAGGTGAGCATGTTGTGAGCGTCTCAGAGCATTAACCACTGTGATAAAGGCTGATGAAGTTGATACCAGTCCTCCATTACTGTAATGTGGGTACTGTCTTCAGTGCACTTACTTGTTTCCAACAGGGACCTCATCCTGGTGCATTGTGTGTAAGGAGATGAAAAAGGTTTTCAGAGTTTGTAGTGCACCAAGGTGAGCATTAGACACACAGTGTCGTGGCATGATTAATGTGACAGCTGACCCTGTCTTACCAAAACAGCGCCGGCTCTTTGTTGCATCGACTGCAACTCTGTTTTATCATGGGGCTTGATGGTACTCTGCAGCACAATTTGCTTGCCACAATAGCACAGAAGCTTCGGAAAGGACTGTGGTCCTGTGGATCAAAGCAGGCTGGTAATTGCACTTGTCTGTTCTGTGTTTACCTGTGTCAGCTCCAAATTACTTCCAGTCTTACATCTGAATGACATTTTTTTTGTGATTGTATCTGTGGCTTGACCCTGCTTTTATTTCCTGGCAGACACATTTCCCTGGCCCTAGAAGTAATATTCCTTGATATCAACTGTTTCCCACCCAAGGTGAATTTGTAGGAGTCTGTCTCCATATATTGTGTTTTTCATGTTAAGATATGCCCAGTTAATACTTGCTGGTGAACAATGCACAGGGAACCACGATTATAAATTTATTTCTCATTTTCTTTTGAGCGATAAAGATGAAAACATGCTTCCCTGTTTTCTAACAGACCAGCACACTTTGTCCAATTTCCCTTTCTAAAGAGAAATAGTGTTTTAATCGAATAGAAAATCATTTGCAAAAATACTTACTTTAAAAGGAACAGACATTTCATAATTTTTCAGTGATATGACACTAAGGTCAGTGGAAGACTTTTGCTACATCTTTCTCTTTTATTTCAGGTAAACAGAGAGTGTATGTTTGATTTCTTCCTCAGTCTTATCTCTTTTTGCTGTTGCAGCTTGTGTGCTTTAAATTTCCTGCCATTTGAATGTTCTTTGTGCTAATTTTTTTCTTAGCTTCTTTGTAAAAATTATTTTATTAGTCCTGCATCCATCTTTTGATGGATATAAAGAGTGTATTATGCATATTTAAAAGTAACCGTGGGACTTAACTAAAGACCACATGTAGTGGTCAGAAAGCACCAGGTAAAAACATCTCCAGCTAGTCTGTGTAGCTGGTACCAAATTATCTATCAGGAGTGCCTTCTCATGGACAGTGGATTGACTGCATGCTGTGTGTTCACTCATGGGAGACAAATCAGGAAGATTGCTGCTTGCTGTAGGCATTCCTGATTTTCTAATGAAGAACATTCTTGCACTACAGAGCACTCACGGTAAGTCTTTCCTTCTATATGAAAAGAGGACAACCAGAGGATCAGGGCCAGCCTGGGTTTATGAAAGGCAGGTCCTGCTTGAACAGCCTGATGTCGTTCTAAGCCCAGGTGACCACACTAGTGCATGAGGGAAAGGCTGTGGGTGTTGTCTGCCTGGAGTTTAAAAATGCCCTTGACACGGATTCCCAGAGCGTTTCCGTGGCGGCAGTGGCTGCTCGCGGCTTGGACGGGTGCACTGTTTGCTGGGCTGAGATCTGGCTGATGGCCGGGCCCAGGGAGCGCCGGTGGATGGAGCCACATCCAGCTGGGGCCAGCACAGCGCTGCTCCCCAGGGCTCAGTGTTGTCTCCATTCATGATCTGGACAAGGGCATTGAGGGCACCCTCATGCAGTTGGCAGATGACACCACACTGGGTGGGAGTGTTGATCTTCTGGAGGTCAGGAAGGCTCTGCAGAAGGATCTGCTCAGGCTGGATCCATGGGCCAAGGCCAAAGGCGTGAGGTTCAACCAGGCCAAATGCCAGGTCCTGCCCTTGGGTCAAAACAACCCCCTGCAGCTCCAGGCTGGGCCGAGAGGCTGGAAGGCAGCAGGAAAGGCCCTGGGGGTGCTGGTAACAGAGGCTCAACATGAGCCCAGGTGTGCCCAGGGGGGCAAGAAGGCCAAGGGCACCTGGGCTGTCCCTGAAGGTGTTTAAAAGACATGTGTATATGTGGCACTTAGGGACATGGGCTAGTGGTGGGCTTGGTAGTGCTGATGGAATGTTTGGACTTGGTGATCTTAAAGGTGTTTTCCAACCTAAACGTTTCAGTGATTCCATATTTCTCCTGTGCCAGCCTCTAGATCTACTTGATGTGATTTTGGACTCTGCCAGCTGCAGTCTGCGTACATTGATGTCCTGTCTCTTGCACTGTGTGGCTTGTGGGTTCCTGGTATTGCACAGAGACCCTGAGAAGGATCTGTTTGCTATTCTGTGTGGCAGGAGGCAGAGCAGAGAGATTTAAATTGGGCTTTAACTCTTTTGCTGATAGTTCATTAGTGTTTGAAACTGGAGTTCTGACCTGGATGTAACAATGTGACACAAACCTCTTCACAAAGAGGTTTCACAAAGCTCTTCCCGGTAAAATTATTTGCAATGCAAATACGTGTTTAGATACTGAGTATTGTCTTGCTTAGTGTGTGTTCTGTGTCTGGCGACAAGCTCGTTGAGGAAAATGAGAAAAGGCTGTAAACAAAGAAGGACTTTGAAGTTCATCTCCCACCTCTCTGATCACTAGGGGTAGCTGTTCTTCGGCATTCCATTATCGAGAGTTACCTTAATCTCTGGGAGAACGTGGCAAAGAGTCATTAGCTGGCATGACACAGATAACAGGCATGGCTGTACTTCTTGGGCCATGTTGTGTGAGATATATATTAATGAGAGTCTCGGTAATTAATGACAAGGTGTAGTTTACAAAAGCTTTTCACTTATCCATGTTTTATTTAAGGTATAAAGAGTAAAAGGGACGGAATCTAAACATAGTCTTGAACAGAATGTGCAAGTGTTTACAGATTTTTTATTGTTAAACTAAAGTGGGACTTAGGTATTCTTTAGCAGAGTGTTTTGTTGTCTGCAGATAGGAAATGTATTTTACAAAACTCACAGATCTTGATTTGCAATTGAATCAAGTTGTCTTTGTTGAGCCTTAGGTGAATGAGACTCTGGTTAGCCAAACAAAATAAGAAAGGTTTGAATTTTGTTCTGGCATGTCTCCAGAAACTGAAGAGCTTTTTAGAGTGTGTTAGAAATGTGGTAAATATTCTCAAAACTTATGGAGGTGAATTCTTCATGAGGTCACAGATGGTACTTAGCATCCTTTGTAGGAACTACTAGCTTTTAGAGTTTCAGTCTGAGTCTTCTGTGCTAGCTCCTGTCACTTTGCAGTACATGGTGCTAAGGAGGGGAGTTAATTTAGAACCATTTTGCAGTTTAGCAACATTTCCTATTAATTTAAATACAAATTCCAGGAGTGGTACCAGTGTTGTTTGTGCTCTAAATAAGTGCATGTTGTATATAATTGAGGGTATTTTCTGGTTTATTAATCAGTGCATTGAATCAGAATTTCGTCTCATTTAAGTATATATTAAAAATTGGATCAGTCTTTTCTTTACCTGTTTCAACAGTGTATATATCATTATGCAGCAAGGAGCATGACCTATATTTTGTGGAAGCTGTGTTGTGGTGGGTGGGAGTCACAGGACACTAATTGCTAATGAGAGAGGACTAACTATGGCTAACTACAGAGGATGCTCACTGCTTCTGTAACAGCAGAAACGTATTTGTAACGAAGATTTTGTTTCTTGAACTTCAGTTTTTCTTCCAAAAGATTGGAGAAAAACTGCTTGATAAAGCCCTGCTTTGCAAGTCCACATTGCTTTCTCGTAAGTCAAGTAAACCTATTGGAAATTACAGATGCTGTCTTCAGAGCTCTTTTCTGAGATGTAGTTCTGTCATCTGACTTGTTCCTGCTCAACTGTCCCTTTTCCGTTACTAAACTTACTCCCATGGTGGGAAGTTGTTCATTTTCTGCTACAGCCTCAGAGTCGGTCAGTGCCTTCATTTTATGGCAATGTCTCTTCGTAACAGGCTTGAAATGTACAAGGCACTTGTTTCTCAGCGATGGTGTGGTTTTAAATTCTGATTAGTTCTTTATAAGTTCAGAGATGGCAGTGTTGTATGAAACAACCTCCAAAATGTAACGTTAGCAAGAACTGGCAATTCCTGTCATTCTCTGCCCCATGTTGAATGTTCATTGATGCTGGAATTGAGTTGCTTGATTTTTGTTTCATTGCTGATTTCCATCATATATCATTTAGAGCCCCTGAGTATGCTTCTCTTTGGTATTTCAGTTATATATGAAAATGAAAGCAGAGTGTTATTTGTGCTGCTTAGAAGCTTGTTCTTATTTTCTTTTTCTTAGCTTTATCAGCTAAGTTGCATACAGTGTACTGAGGTTTACCAGCTCTTTCAACTAATGCATTGAACCTTTCAGTTTTGTTGTGTTGGTTTTATTTATGCCCAGGTTACAGGTAAAATTTGAGTGTATTTATCTTTCAAAATTATATTGGATGGCATTAGGTTGGATCATTTTTTAGTGGATGAAACTTGTCAGAAGCAAAAGCACTTACTTGTATGTTGCACATTTCCCAATCTCGTGATTGCTACCAAACTACTTTTAAAACTGTTCAGAATGCTAAATTAGAAGTGCAACATTTTCAGTAAATGCCATACTTTATATATATTGTGATAAGTAGTTAAAGGCATTTTATATAACATGGGATCTTTATCTTTTTATTGCATGAGGACTAAGTGGATATTATAGTGTATTTCCTTTAGCCTATTTGATCTCCCCCATGCACATGATTTCTGCTGGCACTTGGACAGTGTTGGCTGCTTGCTGCAAAAACAGCCACAAAGTGAACAGAGCTAGAAGCTTCTTTTTTTTTTGGGCTTTTGCAGAGTATGTATGCACTCACGTATTCTAAACAAAACCTGCACTTAATGGTTTTGCAGGTACTACAACATTCTTCAGTACAACCTCTCAAAATTTTTTGAAACATGGATAAGAATACCCAGAGGCACCCAGTACACATTGCCCATATATTGTCAGGGACTTCTCAGAGCACTAATGTTGCACTGCTCATTGTGGATTTAACTGACATATTTTAAAAGTTGGTTTGTCCCAGTTCCTATAGCCTCTATCTACCAGTATTGCTTAAAATGTCACTAATTTAAGAGAGAGAATGCTTTTTTTTTTAAACATGCTTGCAAGTGCCATGGGATTACCATGATGTTTTAATGAAAACACATTCTGTTGGACATCTGCCAGCTTTAGGGTTTGGACTTGGCCAGTATGGAGTACATGAAGTGATCCTGTTTGACTGGGTAATTTACAACACAAAGTGCCTTCTTCCTTTTTCTCAGAACAGCTTCTCAGGGTGGTGTAAATCAGACATACCTCCAGTGCCCTGCAGCTCTCCCTGCTGTTCTCCTCTCCTGATCAGCTGGGGCACAAGTAGTTGTCCTGAGAGATTTGACGGGATTCCCGCAAAGCCAGAGAATGTTTTAGTTGGCACCTGCTCTGCTGACACAGGCTGAATGTCTTTAGGCAAGGAGGAGTACTGGGCAGGGATCCTGGCATGTCCAGTTATTGCCATTTTCTGACTCCCGTGCCGTGGTTCTCTATGGCATTGACTGTCAGAGTTTCATTAGGTGGTGTGTGAGGAGCCAGGTGTTCCTGAGCCTGGATTAGCAGAAAGACCATCTGGAAGCACTGAGGCTCTTCTCAGCCAAGTTGCCAGGCTCAGCATGGTTGAAGGGTGCACGAAGATGGATGAGCCTTCACCTTTGTCGCTGTCAGGCCTGAGTGTTTGGTTTGGTGTCTTCAGCTCAGAACCTTGGCTTTAAGTTACATCCCTGTGTGCCTGCAGTGGCTCTTACGTGGTAGTGCCTGAGGTTTCCTGAGTGTAGCAAAAATGTGTGTTATATTTAATTTGCTGTTGTTATGGATGAGTGTAGAAGTATATCAGTAACCTTAAAAAAATCATGAGCTGGAGTTTGATAGTCTTAAGCAAGCAAAACTAAGCCCTGGTTCTGCAAACTCATTTCAGCTCCAAGTATCCTTCTCACTCATGCCTTCTGAGTAGGAAACAACTCTTCCATAATTTATAATTTAATTTCTTTTTTGTAATTACACAAGAAACCTTGCCTGGAATATTTACTTTGCATTTTCTGCTTAGCTTTCCCATTCTCATTCTTTTGTGATTTTGATTTTGCTCT
This sequence comes from Oriolus oriolus, assembly GCA_013400235.1. Classification (NCBI taxonomy): domain Eukaryota; kingdom Metazoa; phylum Chordata; class Aves; order Passeriformes; family Corvidae; genus Oriolus; species Oriolus oriolus. The sequence continues at coordinate 30,978 of VXBT01000044.1, read as the reverse complement.
TATTAACATTCTTTGCAGACACACTGTCACATCAGCTTTGTGCTTTAAGTAATACAGTTTACTACAGCATCCATTTTCTCTTACGCTATAAGCACAATCTGATATAAAGCCTTTTCATGTACAATTGCTCTTGTGTTTTCTTGGATCTCAATAATGTGGTTTTGTTCAATTATTATTTTTACTTGTTTTTAATATCTAATATTGTCATGTGATCGAAGAGGTATTTTTTCTACTTTGGAAGACATACTCTAGTTAAAAATGAACATACGGCACCTTTGAATATCCCTGAAAAACAGTAATTTAATTGTATACTTTCAGTGTGAAAATTTTAGTAAGTTAATAAAGGAGGTTTCCAGCATTTGTTTTTAGTGCTTATTGTGGCAGTCTGGAAGCATGGCACCCTGAAGTCTGTTTGATACAACAAGTGCATTTGAAAGTGTATTTATATGCATACAAAAGATGATGCCAAATTGAAGTTACACTTTCAGTACTGGGCCTTTTAATGTGTTTTATACTTTTGTAGACGATTGATATTTGAAGTGATTTCACATTTTTCTCCCCCACAAACACATACAATTCTCCTGTGATTTTAGAATAGGGAGGTCAGGATATCTTTTGGTGGAACAGGAGTTGGGGGGAGGGGTTACAGAAGAGGGCTTACATGCTGCCATACTGTTCCTAGTATGATAGCAAGTATTCTATTCATGGAAATCTAAGGTAACATAAATACATCTAATAAGTATCACATTATCTTCATTCTCAGAGTCGTGCTCCTAATTTTACTATATGCTAAAGTCTTTTTCCATGGAACTTACTAACAGTATTTATGTTTCAACTTAATATAACATTTGCTTTTCTTTGATTTGGAATGCTTAAACATGGCTCTGGAATATGGTAAATTGAGAGGTTTGTACACTTGTTGTTTTGAGGCTCCCATCAGAACAGCCTGGAGTTTTGGCAGCTCTTTCAGTCCAAAGAGGGTTTATAATGTAAGCTAAATACAGTCAGACATATTTATCTGTGTTTATTTTTGCATATGTATGTGTGAGGATTGTGAAGTGTTTGAAGAATGTATTTCTGTGTGTGATGACATGCACAGATACACATACAGCTAATAGCAGCAGCTCTTGAAGCAGCAGGGACTTGGTGAAATGAGGATGGTTCTTCACACCTATTGTGTCCCCCCAGCAGGACAATGTTGAAATGCGTGCTGGAACGCCACGTGTTCTCCACAGGAGTGCTATTGCAGTGTCAGTGAACAGTTCTATCCGGAGCTTCCCAGTGTGCTCACTGTTGGGAATCTGTCCCACGGCTCCTGAGAGGGCTCTAAGCATGGCTCACCAAGCTGTGTCTGCTGAGCTGCTGCAGGGGCTGTCCTGCACCAGCCAGAGCCTGTTACAGAGTCCTCCTGTGCGTCTGTGGCTGGGCTGGGACTGCAGCTCTGCATGGCTGCTGGCTGCCACCTGCACCTCCACTGGCACTGCCATTAAATGCTACGGCCTCTGCAAAGAAGCAGGAGGTGATGTGGCTTTTGGCAGGGTGGCACTTCATCAGTGGTTACCGGAGAAACTTCAAAACTATCTGCCAGCTAATCAATGAAAGTGGTAACTGGCTGCCCCTGCTAGAACAAACATAAGCACTTGCAAAGAATGAAGAAGGCTTCCTTAGCAGTAAACTGTTCCTTCAAGCTGGCAGTGTGGGTGGACTTCCCCTCCCAGCTGCCCTTTGTTACTCCTGTTGAAGCACCCATCGGGTGGTGAGAGTTACTGCAGTAGTGGCAGCTGCTCTCACCTGACATCGTGGTGAGGAGCTGGGAGGGAGATCCCAGAGCAAACACTCCGTGGTTTTACTAAGGAAACATTTCAAATCTTACACAGTGGGGTATAGAATGTGCCCACTTTTAGGGTATGCAAACAGCAGATCTTTTAAGACCTTGATTACAGGTCCACGCAACTTGAATATTCCTTTAATATAAATGGATCTTATATGCATTTATACAGAAGTGCAAACTATAAATGTTTGAATTTCCATGTCCATTACAACTAGGGAACCACATTTATGAAGATCCTACTTATTAACCTTTTGCTTTTAATCTTCTGAATTTGTGTATTTTTAACATTTCTTAAACTTCACATGAAATTCAGTAGCACACATTTATAGCAAGAACAGGTTACTCATTAGATTTCAGCCAAGTATTTAATTTATTGCATTGAAAGTTGAAGGAATTAGTATAAATCTTAAAGGAAAAAGGTCTTTGAGATCTATAATATTTTTGCTTTACCCAACGTAATTCCTAATGACTTTTCGTCTGATTCTGTTCTAGTTAGTTGTTTCTCCTTTCCTTTTTTTGCTTTATTCTTCTGTGGAGCTGATGACAATTATATGAAAATTTAGGTTCATTTATAATAAATTAAATCATTGGCTAATTGGAGATGTGAATAGTTAAAAAAATTAAACATGAAACTTTGAATTTTTAATTTAGACAAAAATTCTCTACAACGTTTAAGGTAAAAGTCCTGCAGAAAATGAACTTCCAACGTGAAGTATGATTGCTATGTTAGAATATCAGAAATATTGCACGCTGGGTTTGAATGTTGCCACAGGTATATTTGGGTTTTTCCTGTGTAAAAATAAATAGGGAAAAAGCCACAGGGAATTTCTGCACAGAACTGCAGAGGAATATGCCCTGAATAGCAGACTCTCCTGATCCCATGCAGGATTCTGCAGATCCCTGCCCTATAGGAGACTGTAATTTTCAGTTGTCTTCCCTGTGTGCCTCACGTACAGCCTCCCTTGTTCCATTTGGTAGCTGCTACTTTTAACAAATTGGGGCTTTTTTCTGTCTTGTAGCACAGGAGCCCAGGATCTTCAAACTTGTGCTGCGAGTCTGATCCAACAGCCCAAGTAATGCACTGATTTCTCACTCTCCAAATCCATCTGCTGAATTAATGGCTATGCAAGAGCCCCTTTCTGGCAGTCATCAGTGTAAAAAGCATCATTCAAGTGCTCTTCTACCAACCTCTTTTGTGTGCATTCCCCCACAAGTACTAACAACAGAAACTATCTGAACTGGAGTAGATCTTCTCTAGCTAACAAAAGTGAATTTTTAAATAACACTTGAGTATTTAAAACATTTAGTCATGAGCTTCTAGGAATACCACCCTAGAGCCATTTTGTTGTGTTGCTATAAATAGGGGTATGTTTTGTTCAGGAGTGACTGAATTCACCCAGTGAGGTGATGGCATCAACTACCATTTGCTGTGATGATCCCCCAAACCTCCTGTGTTCCCACCTTTTACATCGTAGTCCACTGTATGTTGAGGCTGACAGCTAGTCTGAAGGCTTCACAGATCCTAAGTTGGAGATGGTTAGTGAGAAAAGCCCATAAGAAGAAAAACAATTAGTTTCTACCCTTGAAAATGTAGTATCAACAGAAGCGAGAAATCCAAACAATAGAAGGAGACAAACAGCAACATACAGCTGCACCTGTTTTCTAAATGCTTGAGTGCCCATGCTATAGGTGCCCAATGGTAGTACATTGTAGTTAATATAGCCAGTGACTATTGTAGTAATTTAGTAGCCAATGGATGTGTAACACGAATGATAACATACCGAATGTGCATAAAAGAGAGTGTCTTTGTTGGATAAAGACTTTTGGCCCTTAATCGAGGCACTAGCAGTGTGTACGTGTGTCGTTTCGGCCGCCCCAACAGCGACACTCTGTACAGACTGGACAAGTATAAAGGAATTCACACAGTCTGGGCTCACTACACACACAGGATGCTGGGGAGCGTTTAGCTGAAGTATTTGTAAATTTGAGATCTTAACGTAGTCCTCTCCCTAAAAGCTGGACTTTCATTCACTGCACATGCTTAAGTGCCTCCCAGCCTCCTAGATTCACATACTGCATCACAGTGTGCTGTTAAATTAATTACTGAGGATTAGAAAGGGATTAACTAACACAATTAATACATAATTAAATGGAATTACATTTTTTTTTGTCTCTTCGGGGTTTCAGCATTTAACTTTTATTTAGAAGTACAATTTTGAACAGAGCCACATCCACAGCATGTATGTTATTTGAAATTACCAAGCTCTGCCTAGTTCAGAGCTGAAGTCTTTGATAAGTAGCTGTTTTCTAAGGTTTCTGTCTGTGGGCCAAGTTCTGTCATGGGTCCACCCATATTTATCTCAGGCCTGCTTCCTTATGGAAAACTCCACAGAAATGTTAAAATTATGTGGGAGTGAAAATCAGGGAAATCAACCTTCATTACCCATCCAATGTGATACAAAAGTGTGCTTGGTTTTCTGTTGAAAGAAGTATCACAGCCTGTCTCTTCTATAAGTGATCATGAATAGTATCATAGAGGTTTTCCAGAGTAATGAGTGTGCAACAACACAGCAAACTTCTTAGTTTTACTATTCTACCTTCCTTATCTCTTCATGGTACTCTTTGATATAGTGGAAGTACAAGGAGAAAGTGTGATGGTACTGGATGGCATGGAGTGGCTGTGAGGACTTGGAAGATTTCCTTTTTAGGAATTTTTTAGTCACCCTATATATTTTTAAATATATATTATATGTATATTTATACTGCTGTTTGATTTGAGTGCTGTTACACTCCTCTTAAGTCTATGGGAATCTGTTTGTGTAGTACATTGTGCATTGAAATACCACATCAAAAGCCACAGTAAGCTTGTTTTTGATTTCTTGAAAAATGCAGGATGTGCCTTTGCTGTGCCACTTTGGAACCTGCACTAACTCAGTCTGCCCCTAGGTATGGCAGAATGTGAGTGGCTTGCTGCTGGACATTTTTCCCTATTTATGGCTGCTGTTTAAGGCCATAACTTTCAGATTTAAAATACAGCTAAGACTTTTAAACAATCTGGATGAGAAAGACTGTCTCAGCAACTCTACTATATTTTATTTTGAATTTTCTTCTCCCTCCATCCCCTTCCTCTTTCTCATAGCAGCATATAATCTCTGTGCAATTTATATGATAGATCATCATAGGAAAGTCTTATGCTGCTGCTGTAGAATGAGATTTTCTCCAACTAATTTTCTATTTTCCTGCTGTAAGACTGCCAGAGCACTTTGCTGAAAGGTAGATGGATATTCAATTAAAAACTTCCGTACTAGAAACTTAGAAAATTGCTTCTTAGTAAAAGGCAGATTAACCTTAAGTATACTTCTTGCTGTCAGTTCAGTAGTATTCCTCTATTTCTGCTTGTGTTTGCCTTTCCTTGCTGCATCATCTGTGAATGACAGTAACATCTGATTAAAAGAAATTTAATGTCGTTTTTACTCCCTGCTGATTCCTCCAGTAGGCCTAGTGTTGAAATACAAACCAAAGTGCTACTGGCCTTTAAGGTTTCTTTATCAAGTTTTAGGGCTGTTATATTTCAAATATGAAATGCTGTGGCGTTTGGTTTTCACATTAGAAGTAGCAAGTGATGGTTGTATCTGCTCTGCAGCACACCGGTTATGACACATGCGCTTCCTGGGACACTTCTCCCTGAGGAAGTACTAGAAAAGTATGGATGTTTTATCAGGATCGCCTTGGAGTCATGCTGAACTTATTCTAAGATTCCCAATGTGAAAAAGTAGGAGAAAAACGGATATAAGGAGATATTTGGCTTATGTATCAGAAAGAAACAATAAAAATTTAGAATAGTGTAGGTTCCTCGTCTCCTCTTATGACTGGATCTCAGTCACTTTTCAAGAGAATTTATTATCCCAGGGATAAAGATCCCCATTCTGTCCTATGAGACAGCCTGGCCACCCTCCCCACCTTCAGCTGATTGACACCAATGTTTTGGAGAGTGGATTAAAATGTGCAATATTATGCATATTCCAGCAACATAATTCTTTCTGAGATTTTTAGGATTAATTAGGATCTGAAAATTTCAGTGTTTTTTCTGATAGTTTAAGGGTTATGCATTCTAAATTTTTGTTTCTGGGTTTGTTAGGCTGTTTTACGTGTGCTTATCTAGAATGAAATCTGTTTTGCAGTGTTACAAACTATATGTAACTGAATGCCAGAAAAGGGTTATACTGAGGGGCTTTAAATTCAAGGCTGTTCCTGCATATTGATTGGAAAAGGGTAATTGACACAGGGAGGAGAACTCATGGTACTCCAGCTGTAGCAGTGGAGGTTGAGGTAATTAATTTCTTATGAGGTACTTCACATCTCACAGCATTAGATCCATAGGGAGTATTCCACGCAGGCTTGAAGAGGAGAAAAATGACAATCTCATATTGAAGCTGTTGAGGAAAAAACCCTATCTATAATGAGAAACAGTTCCACATGAAAGAGTCCTTATTTGCTCACTTGCATATGATTTTCCATACCCCTTTTTTAAAAATATGCTTCCCTGTTTATTACAGAAATAGGTTTTCTTGAGCCTGGTGTCTAAAAAATCACACTAGGGGTGCGTGTGTTGGAGCAGGGAATCTGTGTCACTGAGTAGAGGTGATTTTCAACTTAAAGTACTTGTGGGTTATTCATTCTTCATGTTTCCCATATTAAAAAAGAAAGGTAATAAATGTACTCCTACATTAATTTCCCTCTCCAGGCTTTTGATGTACAGTAAAAATAGGCTTTGTGTGTCGGTATGAAAAGGCCTGGAGCTTTTGCCTTTTCAAAGGAATTTTTGTCCTGTAAAATGTCAGAAATGTCAGGTTCTGCCGTAATGCCTTATCAGAGGATTCCTTGAGTAACTTCTGAAATGTTCATTTGAGAGATTTCTCAGGCAGTGAATGCTGTGCGTATAATTGTTCGTGCATCTAAATAGTTCCATGTTTCAATGAGGTTGCTTGCACTCAAGAAGTTATTCCTGTCCACTTCCAGGATGGGCAACCGAGAAGTCTTTAAAACGTTTTGTTTGCAAGTGTGAGACATACTTGAAAAGAACTGTAACCAACTGGCTCATTTTTGTGTTCCAGCCCAACACAAACTTGTCCACTGAGTTCTGCAGGTTTGCAGAAAGTCATTGTTTTTTTCTGATGTATTTAACCAGACATGGCACCTCCAACAAGCAATCTTGGTTTTTACTGTGGCATTGCACTTTGAGGAACAAGTTGAAAATTTGAAAGGTAAAATAATATTTAAATTAATTCTGCATTTAAGGGACAAATCCCAGGGCCTAGTGGTACTCACATTGGTACAAAGGAATACAAGGAGGTTCTGCCTCAGACTTGCCATTTCTCACAGGTGTTTCATAGCCAAACAGTCATCTTGGATTTTTTTTCACTGTGTGACCTTCAAAGTGACAAATCCTTTGCCTCCTCCCAGCAAAGAATGCAGGAAGCGGTATGAGTTTTATTTAGCTATTGATAGCTGAAGCACCGTGTTAACTAATTCTGGCAGGAGTGAACCGATTGGGATAAAGGAAGACTGCAACAGGATTAAACTGGATCTTCCCTTATAAAGGCTTATGGGCTTCGTTGGGGCCTTTTTGAGAAAGATACTTGTAGGTGTCTTTAATTTGTTGAACTCCACAACAGGATTTGAAAGATCAGGGTTTCTAAAAGTTGTGTATGAAAAAAAAAATGGTCATTGCACAAAAAATTCAGGTGTGCAAATTTCCCAAGTAATGACAAAATTGTTTCATCATGCAAAAGAAATTGTAAAACTGCTTTTTGTACAAATTTTTTTAATCATATGGTTTTGCTTAGAATTCACAATGACTTTATAACTCAAAAGAAGAACCATTTATAAATTCCATATGCAAAAACAAAATCATTAAATGTTACATGCTAAATTATAACAATAGACATCAAATGCTTGGTATCTCTATAGAGTCTGTGACTTTGCTTTAATGTCCTGCCTAAGTTGTGTGAGAGTTTGTTTATTTGGGTTTTTTTTTGATTAAAGTGCAATGAACAGGACACTCTAATTGCTGAGCATAAAATCATTTTCAGTCAACACATAGCCTGAAATAGTCAGTCATTTAATTAGATCTCTGACATTTATTAAGTTATGGTAGTATTGATTGGTGTTTACCTTTTAGCTTGGCTTCTTTTTTTTAATATTTCCATAGAGAACTGATTTTGATAAATGTGCTAGTCTTTTTTTAAAATAAAACTGTTCTTGGATACATACAACTATATGAAAAGTTGTTTATCACAGAGCCATGGTACAGCTGCTGGAGACAATTGACAGAGGGCAGGTTTAGATCAGATATTGGGAAGAAATTCTTCCCTGTGAGGGTGGAGAGGCCCTGGCACAGGTTGCCCAGAGAAGCTGTGGTTGCCCCTGGATCCCTGGAAGTTTCCAAGGCCAGGCTGGATGGATCTGGGATAGTGGAAGGTGTCCCTGGCCATGGCAGGGATTGGAATGAGATGGGCTTTAAAGTCCCTTCCAACCCAAACCTTTTTGTCATTGTGGGATAAACAAAGAATTGGATTGGATTTTTTTTTTCTATTTAGTCCTCCCAAGATTGTGCAGTGGGTATTTGGGAGCAGACACATCCTATGAAACAAAACATTAATTTCTGGCCATAGGCCTTTAAATATGGAAATCTATTAGCCTAAGTACTAGAAGAGATTAGGTGATCACTTAAGTAGTTCTGCCCGTATCTTCCTTGTAATCTACTGATCAGTGCAACTATCAGGTAAACATTTGTAGGCCTTCAGGAGTATCAACAAAGTGAAATTAGAACCCTTCTCAGAGTATCTGTATAGTCCTTTGTTTAAGCTCTCTCTGCAACTTGACAAAGTCTGAAGCTTATGGAATTCCTGCAGTCTTTGTTGCCACTGGTAACTGTTGGCCTGTACCCACAAAGGCTTGGCTGGAGACTTGTTCCTGAGTCCTGCAAGGCTGTGCAGCCAGTGCAGACGTCTTGGTTTGCATTGTGCTCCTTGGGGTGCAGAGGGATCTGTAGTGCCTGGGAAGGTCACAATCCCCTGCTGGTATAAATGAACTCCATCAAAACCAGTGGGGATATGGCCGTGTGTTTCAGCTGAGAATCTGCCCTTAGATATGTCCTGGTTTAAATGAAAATCCAGCAGGAAAGATTTTCTGCACATGTGGTTTTTGAGGCATTCAACCAATGTGGTTTGCTAGTGTGTGAAATAGGCCTGTATTATTTGAAGTAACCAGAATTTCTCTTCAGGCTATCCAGTGTTAATTAAAAATACTTACTTTCATTCGGTGGAATATTAATAACAGTGTGACTTAGTGCTTGTAAAATGTTTCAAATGTTAAAAATGCATTGAAATAGGAACTGGATATTGCTTTTAGGATCTTCACGAGGGAGCCACATTGCTGTTATTACATATATTTTATAGGAAAAAACAGTAGGTGAGTGCAGGGTAACTGAAAGGCTGAACTGCCTGGTTTTTAAAATCCAGACCCAGAATAATGCGCATAATTTTCCTAGCCCTTTTCCTAATTCAGTCACTCTGTACCAGAAGGAACTATTTCAGGATAGGCTTGTTTGTTTTGAAGTACAGCAGTCACAAGAAGGACATTAATTGCCAAAAGCAGATGCAGAGTATCGCAGCTCCAGACGTGCGAGTTCCATCACGGGGAGTGAGACAGCTTCACTCTGCTGAGTGTGGAGGTGCTCAGGTCACCTTTGGTTTCGTTGTGCCAGCCTTTCCATGTACACTTCTAAAACATTACATCTGCTCTTTTTCGCTTATTCAAGAGTGGAATCATCTTGTGTAGCTCTTGGACTGTTACTGTCAGATCCGAGGTGGAGGTCTGCAGAGGAATATGAATTCACAGGAGTACTTCAGATCCCAAGGTGCTTGGGACCAATGGATATTAGCCTATAGAAGCAGGAGAAGGCAACATGAGGCCGGTGATGTTTCACAGTGTTCCCACAGGAGACTTTGTAGCCAGGTGTCCCCCTGACTGGAAAAGACTGCACATGATTTTGAAGTTCATAAGTCTGTATAAGTAGGATTTATCCTAACAGTAGTGTGGGTTCTTTGGTGTTCAAATTTCTTTATAGAAGAATGAGAGTCTGCAGTTATGAGGTTACCTGCAGAAAATGTCAGTCCGTATTCTACAGGCTGAAGCTGCATTTACAGTGTATTTATTTCTTAGGGAAAACCTGAGGTGAAGAATAACTTCATTTACAGTTAGATTTGCTCTCTAGACATTGACTTCTATGTTAAGAATTTGCAAATAAAGTATTTTTAACTTGTTCACTGTTCAATATTTTATGCCACTTGCAGCCTGAGGTTATTTCATATTAGAGGCTTCAAAGATTTAGGTTAGCTTTGAGCCAGTTGAATCATTGGTGGCCACCTTTGAAATTACAGATTACCAGAGAATTCGAAAAATATCCCAATATTTTGCAATTATTTTGTCTTTTTAGGAAAACAGGCTCTAAATATAAAGCTTTCAATAAATATGCCAATGCATCCTCGTAGTCTGAAAATGCATAGGCATAAGCTGAGTTGTATCCACAGTTTTTCCTGGCCCTGTTTACCTGGCAGTTCAGAAGGGACCATTTTGTTGTCAAGGTTGACAAGAGCTTGCAAAGCGTAATAGAGGAGATATTATTTACTTTGGTTCCTGTGCAAGCCTTGGTACAAGAAATGATGGCATTGCTGCGGAACAGAAAGTGACTATCCACCTCCAGGGATTCCTTGAAGGTTTTGAGGTGAAGTTCAGACCTTTCTCCAAGACCTGGTTTTGATCATCTGTTCCCTGAAAGACTATAGGCAATTTCAGAAATAGAAGGTGATAGGAGATTTTCTAAGTCTCCTTGAAAACACAAGCTCAGTTTTAAAAGTAGTTTTTCCTTTCAGTTGAGAGAGAATGTGCTAATAATTTCAAGGCATTTATGACATTGCACATTCAGTTTTAATGTAAGAGCTCTTTTCTTGTCACCTCTAGGTTTTGTTTTAATATTAAGCATATTGTCCTGTTCACAGGTTTCTTTGCATAGTGATTTTTCTTTACTAAGTGATTGAAGTATGATATATAGATAACAAGGTTGTACTCCTAGGTGCCTACCAAGATATTACTACTTTCGTATTACTTTTAATGTTATTTATAAAACGGGACAGTCATGTTCATAATAGAGACTTGCTGGTGGTCTGTAAATGAAGTCCAAATACTGTGGTCAGTGTACATAGCTACTTCTTAGCATTTATGAGAATCGAGTTCTTTGTGCTGTAAATGTCATATGTGTGGACTTTGTGTAAAGAACCACTATTTGTGGTGCTTTCCTTTAGACCAGGGCAGTCCAAGGTGACGAGCAATGATTGCTTGCTTTAAGCAAAGTTCATCAGGCATTTTGGATTTTCGTGTCGTTTCTGTATTAACAGGAAAAAAATTTCAAACCAGCTAGTAGGCACAGAAGTTTCATGGTAATATTGTAGGGAAAAAAGGCTGAGCAGTCCAGTGAAGCGTAGAGTACACTTTTCAAATAGGTAACAATGATAGAAGCACTTTGCTTATAGGTGGAAATAAAAAAATTAAGATTGTTTAGAAAGTGTACGAGTGATTCTCTTCAGGCCTCTCAAATATCTCAAGAACTAAACTTCCTAGATGCTGAGAATGAATGTGCTGTGGGCTTTTCAAAACTCACCCATTCTGTTTTACAGGAGGAAAATAATGAATGCTGCAGACAAAAGCATAACCAAATTGCATTGTGGGCACCTGAATTTATACTTTGGTTGTAGAGATAGAACAGTATTTTTCACATGAATAGGGTATTAAGAGATTGACATAAATATTATTGTTGTTGTTATTGTTATTACTATTATTAATCATCATCACCATCATCACTATCATCATAATTCTATTCATGATGTTGATTGCACTAGGAGTATTACAGCAATTCAGAAGTTAAGAAGTGTTTATTTTGTTCCTACATACTGCTTCTAAAGCATATGTTTTGATTCAGCAAATTATGCTTAACATCACAAACTGGCAGTCCGTAAATATTGTGGTACTGGCTCTTGAAATGTATGAAAAATTTGAAAAATCCTTCAGCACGTATGATTTACCACATGCTCTGATGCACTGGGGACACAAAGAATGTGCTTGCTAAGGGATCCCAGATAACCACTGCTGTGTTTTCTCTCCCATTGATTGCAGACTGACAAGGTGGAGAGAAGCAGTGCCTTGACTGTTGCCATAGACAGTATGTGCAAGAAGACCAGAGACCTCCGCAGACAGGTGAGCACCTGGGCAAATGAAAGGGGAGAAAAAGGTCTTGAGGGCTTCTTTTCAAAAATGCTGTTTTCAGTTTACGCGTTTTGAAAATTAGATATTTTTTTTCATATTAAAAATGTATTGAAGACAATTGCACTATTCCACAGAATATTTACATACCAGTTTTCAAAACTCTAGGAGAAAACCCTGCCAGATGATACTGGCTGGATATATATTTGTACATGGCAAAACTCTGCATGTATGCATGTCTAAATATATTTGCTGTAGATATATATCAGTAATGTACTCTGGCCATCGACATTTGTTTAATTTTCAATAAGCTTGAATTATTACTGGTTGTTAGAACAGACACCTTGAAGGAACTACTGAGTCACCATGTGTGGGTCTCTACAGTTGTGAGAACTTCTAGCACACAGGAGGGTCCTTGGAATGCCCAGTCCACAGTCCCCCGTTTTACATCCCAGTGTCCTAATACTAATGTGAGACGTGGACCAAAATCCACAACTTCAGTGAAGTGCAGAAGGTTAGCAGTAGACATCAGCTGTGTTTACATCCTTTCTCTGCAAGAAATATCTTTGAGGAAAATTGCAAATTATGCTGAAAGTGTATGATGTCCCAGTTCAGAAAAAAAACCCCTAGAAAGCCAGTAGTGCTTTCAGCCAGGCTGCCCCAACCAAGTGTATGAAAATTTACTTCTACACAGAACATGAGCACACCTCTTTCATCCTGTCTCCAGCTTGGGCTGTTTATCAACTCCCTGGTGGAAGACTATCCCTCCCAACTTTGTGTTCAGTCTTGCAGGCCAGCCTGTGCTTCAAGATGAGGAATAAATTCCTTCCTGCTCCCATAATCAGCCAGGGGAAGCCATGAAAAATGAGAAGAATATCATATAAATACAGTGTTTACAACTAACTAGCTATCCAATTTCTGCTTACATTCGGTCAAAAATGTGTTCAGAGCAGAGGCCTGCATCACCAGCTCAGTGTGTCTAGGAACTCTCCCATTCATTCTCTTCCATGAGTTAATTAAACTCCAGCTTATAACACTTTAATTGACTCTGTTACAGTGGTTAAAAGCTGTTAACTAATTCAATTTGTGCCTTTCTGTAAACCTTTGGAAAATGTTCAGGCTAAATGTAATCATGCCCAATTTATAGTCAATCTAGAACCAGTAATTTTCTCTTACCAGCACAGCTCTGTACTTCTTGACATTTTTTTCCACTGGAAAGCATTTTTGAGAACTATTTTATCTATTTTCTCCAATTCTATGTTCATACATATGAATTGCATAAAAACTGTTTTAGGAAGAGTGCTTAGTGCATGCCTAATTCCTGATCTGGGAGACAAGAAATTGTGAGTTTTGTGCCTGCAGATACTGCAGTAGAGTCTTGCTTTCACTTATGAACATATGCTATTCTGTCTCCTTGCAATTTTACAAAAACGTGACAATTGTTGTTTGATCTACTCTTACAGCCTTGATAATACTTAGTTTTTTAATGATACTGTGTACCTTTGCTGCTATTCCATCAGGCACTCACAGTGGATTCAGGGCTGTGGTGTGCAGTGTACTCTGCTTTCAGTCATGACTGGGATTGCCTCTGCAAAATTGGGGTCAAAGATGAAACCCTATAAAGCTGTATTTTTGAGCTCTCTTCAGTAGTACCCAATAAACAAAACCATCAGAGAGGTGCTGTCCCAGTCAGCAGCCTGGCTGTGGGTTATGCCATGGGCCCCTTTGCAACACCTTCGCACGTGACAGCGAGGGGAGTGAAAAAAGGCTTGTGTCTGGCAAGACTTGAAGGCAGAAGGAGCCGTCTCCAGAGCAGGGTATTCTGGGAGCTCTAAAAATTCTCAGGCTTTTCAAGGGAAGTTATTTGAATTCATTTCAGGAGCTTGCCCAGTACTTCTGGGGATTTTAAACTATTCTGCTTTGTTTTGATTTTTACTAGTATTGTGCTGGAGATGTGCGTGTCATTTCTGTGTGTGCAGTTTTACCTGGATCACTGCTTCCCCGCCAAGGAGAGCTGGACGAATATTTAGGAAGGAATTATCTATTCATTCCAATTTGTAATTATGTGAAATTACCATACTCAGTTGTTGCCTCCCAGTGTAGCATGAATGGACTGCACAGATGTTTCTCCTCTGGCTGTTCTGCAGTTCTGGCTGGTTGGTTTTTTTAATAAATGTTATTCCTGATGGTATTTTTATATTTCTATGTTACTACTTTATCATGGATTGCCTTCCTGGCATACCTTTGGAACAGGAAAGGGAGATCCTTCAGTAGTAACTACTCTGAGGTTTGTCCAGGCCTTTTGCCAGGGTAGACTTGTGAGGCAACAGGCAAGTAGAGGCAAACACTTTTCTGTACTCATCAGTACTGATGTTGAATAGTGTTGCAAACAGCTGCTGGCATTTTCTTCTCTACCCTCCACTGTTTTCGACAACCTTATGCCCCATGTTTTATAAACAACATGCTTCTTGTGTTATTTTTTAATGCATTTTAATATCAAAACAGAAATTCTCCATCCTTCTGCTTCTGCAACAGTCTGCTCAAAGGGTAAGTATAAGACTTTGCATCTTATGAAAATGTATCAGACATCATCCTCCCCCTCCTTTCCCTCTTCTGATGGTGTCTCTTTCGCTTAAAAATATGAGAAAAAGTTTAATTATAGCACAATAACTTCCCTAGCATTGCCTGCTGGCACTAGGGTGCTGTCCTTTGTTCATATGCCTTCCTTTCTGGCGACTTAGCTTTTAGCATTTTGCCCTACAGGTGGCCAGAGTCAGAAATGGACTTACTGAGTCATGGAAAAAGTGCTTGTTAGCATTAGCATGAAAAGAAATAGATATTGCTTCAGATATTCCTTTTTTCTTTTGTCTTTTCCTTCTTTTTCTGTGTTGTATTTCTTTGTTCTTTAATGCTACACAAGGCATCCTTTGAAACTCTCAGCTTCATGTATTCCTCTGCAGAGCTGGAACAGGAACATAATTTCAAACTTGTTTGTATTCAGCAAAGACACAGCATTACCTTTGTTTTTTTGAAGAAGATACGATTTGCTGCATAATTGCAGGATAGAGCATTTCTTAGAACAAAATAATAATGATAATTTCTGTGTGAAAGGTTAATTAAGCCAAGAAAACCTGTGAAAAGCTATAGCAAAGAATTATGCAATGAGAGATAAAATTAGGCTACGGGTTTGAAATTGGATGTCTCAAGCTCACCACAAATGTGAGTGAGATTATTGTAGTAACAGTACACTAAGGCTGTGAAAGTCCTGCAGTCTGGGCTGTACAGAACCCCAGAATATTTCTGTTGGAGATAATGAATCATTGGCCATGGGTGTGATGGTTCCACAACTTTTTGTTGTTGTTTTCTTGTAAATTGAAATCTTAATTTTTAAACTGTGACTCCTCAAGGTCACATTCATGTACCTAATTTTAAACAGGCAAGAATATCTGTTTTCTTTAGTGGAGCCTTTACAACAGAGAAATCTTAACTTGGCAGGACTCGGAGGTTTGATGTGTTTTATTTCTGGTAGTGAAACTTTCTAATAACTTTTTTTTTTTTTTTTAAATTCCAGCCTGAATAAAGCTGAGAATGTAAGAAATCCAATTTTGTATTGGAATCCCACAGCCTTTGTCTTTGTAAACTACTTTTCAGAACATACAGTGTATCTAGGCAGTATATCCTATTGTGATAGCTACAGTAAGGAGACAAAGAAACCATTCTAAACTTAAATTGCCTGTGTTTGTTTGGAAGGTTTGTCTGTCCCTCTGGTGAGTCAAGGAGAGCTGACTTTAGGTGGTGAGGCCATCCAAAAGCTCATGGTGGAATTCATATCCAGATCTTGTCTGAGAATCAACAGATTTCTCCACTATTCTTTCTGCTGTGCACAGGCCCTGCCCTACCTACAAACACAGCAGCAGCAAAAAGATTGTGTTTTTTTCTATTTTCCTTGTGGTAGGAGTCTACTTCTACTGAGTTTTCACACAGGTACATTGGAGCAAAATGCCACGTGAAAACAGGTACTCTGGCAACAGCGTGTAAGAGCTTAAAAACATTTTGTGTCCTTTTCTGTTCCAATCAATATCTTTTCTATATATTGTAAAAATATTGGAGTTGGAGTAGGAAATTCTGTGAACTCGATAATTAAGTTGCATTTCATGTATTGTTCCAGTTGCTATGTTTGTTGTAGTGCTGCGTGATCTAAATGAACACTTGTCATGTGTAGGTAACATGCAAAATAACCTCGTAAGCGAAGTAATGTCCCAGTGATCAGTTACAAGCTTCTGTGAAGCCTAATTTAAGGCAGGTAATTTATAACAGAATGTTACACTTCTTTAATAATTTAAGTTAGAAGTTCAAGAACAATTAATTTAAGCAGAGAAAATTGAACTTCAGCCTCATTTATAGATCTTCTTGCTCTATTAATACATTATCAGGCGGCACAATCAGTAATCTTATTGACATAATTACCATGAAGGCTGCCATTCTGCAAACCCGACCGTGTCAGTGGGTTTCCCAGCAAGAAAATACTTGGGTAATTTTGCAATTATGAAAACATGGGATGTAGATATTTTGTGAGTACAAACATGATTAAATTAATATTTTCTTTGTAAAATTAAATAGTCTTCTCCCTTGGCATCTGAATTACAAGGGAGAATATCCAGGAGATATGAGGTCTGGGCTAACTGATTTTTCATGTGTGGAATCCCTTAAGTAGCGTATTTATCAACAAAGGAGAATATTTGTTTAGCTCACTTGATTTCAAGAGGACCATTACACATTGGAAGTGTTTTATGTATCTGTACTCACACTTAAAAACAGGCATATTTACCTAGTGGCATATTAAAGTTGTCCTTAAAATTAAATACAGTTTTCTGTGTAATACATAAATTGCAGGTGCCTAAGGTTTCAGACCTATGGTGCAAATAATGCAGGAATACAGTGTGTACATGTTGATGTTATAAAATAGGAATGGACAATAATTACAGTGGACTTTAATGAATAGTCCAGTTAGCGGGTTCTGATGTACTGCTTTCCTTTGCAGCTCCGGAAAGCCATTATAGATCACATCTCAGACTCCTTCTTAGACACCACTGTTCCACTGCTAGTTCTCATTGAAGCCGCTAAAAATGGAAGAGAGAAAGAAATAAAGGAATATGCTGCTATATTTCGAGAACATACCAGCAGGCTTGTGGAGGTATGTTTGATGGAACTGCACTTTTTTTGGACTATATGCTGTAAGTGACTTGCCACTGAACACTCCCTTTGCTTGCAGATATCAAAAAATATTTAAGGCTGGCATTTCAGGAAAGAATAAATAAATGGCCTTGGGTAACAGTGAATGTACTCCATTTTTCTGTAATGAAACATAGTAAGACAGAGGGCTTTATGCTTGTGTGGCATTTCATTGCATAGAAATTAGATGGTGTGGAATTGTAATTTAAGAAATCAGTAAAAGCTTTTCCACAAAGATATCCAGTGGGAATTTGATGAAATGTGTGTTTCTGGGAGTATTAGCTCCCAGTGTTCAGGATCCTGCTGCCCAAAATACAGGAGACACCATGTTACTGTGAGTTGTTTGCCAGCTTTCTCCCTTGGAAGGTCTGTAATCTGTGCAGTGATCTGCTATGGGGAAATGGGGCTGTGACACAGTTTAGAGCCAGGAGCCTGCTGGCAGAATCATTGAATATCCTTGGTTGGAAGGGACCCACAAGAGTCATCGAGCCCAGCTCCTGCCTGTATGCTAAATGAATTCCCCTGCATACACGGGAGACTCAGGATTCATTTCTAAAGCATGTACTTCTGTGTTGCTTATAAATGATACTTCTTCAGCACTTAGAGATTTGCAGATGTAACTGGGGGGAGATTTTCGTTTGTTGGACAATCAGTCCTGCAAACGTGACTGAATATGCACTGACCTAAACTCATTTGAACTGGAGCTTGGAACACTGCTGGAATACTAAAGTCAGAAATTTACAGCAGTATTATCTCAAGTGCCTGTAAGGAATGCATTAGTAATTTTTGTGGGATTTTTTAGCTTTTGGTGCTTTTGTGTGCAGTAATGCAAAAATGGGAAAAAATCAATGAATTCACTCTGTGGCTGGAAATTTACTTAGGAAATCTGTTTGGCTCTGAATTAATAATTAATCTTGAGTGATCTAGAGATAATGAAAGAAATACAGGTAAAGAGCTAAAGTAAAATTAGGGTATTGCATTCACGTTTCTCTTCCTGGTCATGTGGTTACAGAATAAGAACAGCTGTTATTCTTTGATTTACAAGAGTGTCTGATTTTGACCATGCTGCAAAATCAAATGACAGCTGAAACACAAACTCAAAGTTGCAAGCTTTTCAGATTTTTAATACTGAAGCTAAACCATTCTGAGGTGACTTCATTTTTAGAAAGAACGGGTGATAACTGAAGATCAAATAACTTGACTGAATTTCTGAGTCCAGCTGAAATACCCAAATCATTATTCATTTTAGAAGTCATAAGCCTAAAATCCAGTATTAATTTCCTTACATGGGTTTGAATTTGTGTCCCAAATGCAAGGAATAGCTGGCCATGAATGTGGGTGTGTGATTAGAGGGACTGATGGCTGCACAGATTCACTGCCTGGAAAATCCACAGACTGGTCTTGCTGTATGTGTGAATATACTCTGTGTGTGTGTACATATTTATATTTATGCTGTGACTCAATGTGCTGCCTACAGTGAAGAAAACTTACTTTTAAAGAGTGACTGTACACAGTGCCACCGCCTATTGTTAAATTAGTTGTTCCAATGTCACTTTACTGGGGATTGTATCGTGGGCTGCTATTGAAAATTAACTTCAATTTTACTTTATGTTATCTTCTGGATATCTACTAGAACTAAGCATCTTATTTAAAAATTGCTTACATTGGTTTAATGCCCTTACCAGTATCTCTAAGCAAGAGCTTGATTGATGGCTTTTTGATAAACTGTATTTATCAACTGCTAAACTCTCCAGCAGATTAATTAGGTGATAGTTGTACTGCATCCATCAACTGTGAGCCTATCTGAGGTAAAACAAAACAAAAATGAAAAAAACATTAACAGCTAAGCAAGTGGCCACAAAGGGGCTTTGTAGATTTATCTCATTTTTAAGAAAAATTCAGTCATTTCCAACAGCATCATGTAAGAGAAAGAAACATGGCAGGTGTTTTGGGGAATGTGTAATACCAATTAAATTTATGTAAATGGAATAGCTTTTAAATGCATTAGAGCAGTTATTAGAGTGGTTCCAACTGGAAGCATATTTTCAGTTTTAGTGGCCTAAACCATGTTAAGCTGAGAATATATGTAGTTTTAAATTGACATACCGGAGCACTGCGCTCTTGCCGTAACTTCTCAAGGAAGATAGTATAGATAGACTTGGATCTGACTAACTGTGGTTTTCAGAAGCGTAGGTGCTTAAGAAATACACACATGCTTCAGAACTGAGACGTGGCAAACGTGCTTGGAGCTTGGTTTCCAGCTGAGCGCAGGGCCATGGATAACGCATGTGCTGTAGAAATCAGGTCCAGCTAAAAGCGCTACCCGAAGCAGGGAGCCTGATTCTGCAAGAAGGGCGGGACAAATCAAAAGCAGATGAGTTGCCTTTGGATCCTTGGTATTTCTATTATCCCTTTATTTATCACAGAATTTATGTTTCTTGGTGAAAATTCTTAATGTATCAACATCACTTGTCCCCTTTGGGACAGGTGCCCAGCCTTTAGCCAGGGACGTGTTCCACAGCATGATGTTGTCTGCTCTCTGTAAGATTTGGAGGTGGATGACAGGTTAATTCAAGATCCAATCCAGTGGAAAATTCCCATAACTTATGAGAAAGTTGCCAAGCATTATTGTATTTTACTAGAGGGTTCTTAAATGACAAGTATGATTTTCATGTTTGCAGGAGAGGCCTCACATTCTTTCCTTTGTTGTTTATTTCCTGCACTGACACAAGAGACAACGAACAAATTTCCTTACAACTTTGAGGTTATGGAATACAAATCTGCAGGCTAGTCATGTGTGCTGTTGCAGAAATGGGCTTCATCTCTGCTACTGAAAATAATTTAAATATTGAAGTGCCAGTTCATGGGTGGCATGTACCTGGCTATGGAATACTAAGAGACAATAGGCATAGTTAAAATAGTTTAAAAGCTAAATGACTAAGAAAAATGTTGCAAAAAAGGGCACAGAACAGTAACTGTAGCAGAGAAGGCTGGTGATGAGGTAGGTGAGACACCAGGCCGTTGAAATACAACTATGAAAGCAATTTTACCATCTAGGTGCAGTTGTGACATTCAGGGAGTTGAGTGGCTTGTGGGCACCAGATGATAGAGCAAAGGCCAGTGAAGCAAGAAAGAGTACCCATTTTGTTAAATACATAATGCCTTGTTTAGCAGGTTAAAAAAGGGTGGTTTTTTCTTTTGTCAGCTGCAAGTAGCCTTTGTGGAGCATGGGACACGGGAGCTGCTTGCAAGCACTGAGAGGTAAAAACCAGCTCAGATGCTGGCAATCCCTAGGTTTTATTTAGGGGAAAAAAAGCTAAGGAAAAAACCCATTTGCATTCTCACCGTCCTTTGTTTCTGACTGTGAAGCACTCTAGGTGTGGGTCTGAGCCCACTGTAAACCTTAGACATCTTGAGCATCCTGTGGTGAAGAATTTCACAGCCTGGCTATGTGTTGTGTAGAGAAGTGTCTGTGAAACCCCCACATGATCTTTTCTTTTGCTGTCTCTGAATTCTGGTATCAGAAGAGAAAATGAGCACCAGTCCCTATTTTCCTTCTCCATGCCACTTACTCTTTCAGGTTTTTTGATTGTTTTCAAAGTATTTCTGGCCTTTTAAAATTTTCCTTATTTGGAAGTCACAAAAGGATCAGCTTGCTCCCTTCCCTGTACCTTTTCCAGCACCTTGCAGCCCATCAGGTAGGAGAGCAGAACTGTTCATGCTAATCAATACAGTCAAGATATTTCATAGAACCACAGAAACTGTTGTTTTTTCCTCACAAAACAACTCACTTTTAATGTCTCCAGACTGAATTTCATCTATGTTATTTTTTAGTCATCTAGTACCATGACATCCTTTTGCAAATCTTCATTAGTTCTTTTATTTACTGCTCTGAATAACTTGTTAAAATATGTGTAAACAAAGTTTATAAAAAGTTAGTGCAGACACCGTGACCACAAGGAAATTCCTGGCTCACAGCTTTCCCCCAATTTCCTGCTGATTTGTTTCTGAGGCTGAAACAAGTGGTGCTAATCTGTCTGCATTACCTGGGAATTTACTGGTTACTCAGCCACCCTAATTCTTGGAGGAGTCATGGCATCCACATACCTGGATCTCATGCACAGTACAGTCAGCAGTCCAGCTCTTTCATTCTTTCATTGCTTTCATGTATGAAAACAGGGGTGTCCATTCCTGCTTATTTTAACATTGCTCTTCCAAAAAGTATTTATGGCAAAAGGAAGATTTATGGCTATTTCCTTTTCATCTTATAAAGGTAACTTGTTGCACTTGAAGATATATGCTGTGAAATCACCTATGTAATGACTGCTGAAGTTTAATTCTCTCCAGATCAAGAAAAACGTGTTTTTAAAAAAATGCAGGTTTTCCTGAATCCAATCATGAGTTTGACTTCAGTGAGTCTCCTCTTACAAAAAGCAGTGTCTCAGCTCTATCCTGTCAAACACTGTTCCAGCTGAACGTGTTCCACACACTTGTCAAGCTTCAGAGCAAAGTTGTGGAGCTGGGCTGATGATGTTAGTGTTGCACCAAAGTTGAATTTGATAACAGTAATTTGAAAGTGAAGGCAGAACAACTTGTCAAAAGAGATGATACTGCATTCTCAAAATAATCAGTGAGCAAGAATTTGAATCAGCATAGTGGTATTGCCTAGTCTCATATATCCTTTGTTAATGTTGTTCTAGGGCTCGGTTATAAATATGCTGTTGTTGCCATATTGATAAAACCATCAGAGTTTAATTTTCCTGTCACGATATTTCACTTGATTGCAGAAATTTATAAGTTTCTGAATCTGGACCACAAAGACCTGCGTATTTGTGTAGGCAGATCTCCAGTCATATAAAAATGGATTTTATTATTGCAGCCAGCAAGTCCAGTGGTGATAGGTAATAAATGATTTAGGTGTTACAGGACTAGGCTATAAGTCCATTTTTAAGTAAAACAAGCTGTTGATATTTGTGGTATTTCCAATTTAAGCATTTCCTTATGTACTCAGTTTAAAACCTGTACTAATAATACTGGCCTGAACCCCCATTCACCAGTATCACTCCTCTTGTTTTGCTTGTTTTGTCTTCTTTCAAAGTTAACAAATGCAAGCAGGTACTCTGAGATTTGATTGTGTTGGTCTTTTTTCAATTTAAAACCTTATTTACCCCACTGACTTTCAACCCAAGATAAAGATTTTCCAAAGATTTCTCTTGATTACATAAAGTGCCTGTTTCTTCTTTGACTGAATAATTAGTTTAGTGTGGATGCCTAATTTTTAGATGACAGAAGTGAGGTGAGTTTATTTGTACCTTGAGAGATGACTGTTGGTCTGTTTTGAGACATGCATTGTGTTGCATTTTCCTATGCTTTGTATAGCAGTTTTAATTAGGCATATGCCTTTAATTAGGCATAATTAGCTGAGGGCAGCTTTTGAATCTGTTTTTGAAAGATCAAGGATGTTTGAAGAGTAGATTATGAAATGTTTTGTATATAAACACAATAGGCCGAGTTGGATATTATAAAAACAAAAGTTCATCTTCTCACAAAGGTTAATCCAACAGTGAATTTCATATGGAAATTAGAAGTACTGCTTAAAATATCAAGAGAGATTTTCTGTGGTTTCTATTTTAATCTGAAAATGAAGAATTCTCTAATAGAAACAACAGGTCCTGCGAAAGAAGATAATTTTCCCCCCTCTTTGAATAGGAAATATTAATTGAGCTAAGCTAAATTGCTGCTACACTGACTGCTCATACTGTAATTTAAGAAACAAACAGTACCCTCATAGGCCAGTGACCTTTGTAAATGGGCTTGAGCAGTGAGATCTCTTGCAAATCTCCCTTCTGAATTAGCATTTGGAAGTTGCAATCCTTCCTTCAAAAATTGATTTAAGACATAACAAAATAATACAATTCAGAAGCATGTGTGTAAGTTCAGTGAGGTACAAAACCCCAGTCAGATGGAAAGACTGAACACCATACCAGGTCTGGGGCAACAGTATTTCCAGAGGTAGTAGCAACTAAAGATATTCTTTCTTGTGTTCTTTCGTTTTCTCTCTGCTGAGTTTATTAACTACACTGTGCTCTTACGCTGGAGGTCCTACCTCCTGGTAAAAGGTGTACAGGCTTGGGGTGTCAGCCACACTTCCCAGGAGCATCAGCTGGGGCTTTGTGGCCAACACGAGTATTGGAAAAGCTCAGGCAGTGCAAAGGATTTGAGATTCCTTGGTTAACATCTTTGCACTGCCATAGCTGCACAATAATTGCACAAACTAGAGTCTCTCAGTTTTAAATGTGAATGGTGTATTCAGGTATGTGGAGGAAGTGGAATAGTCCTAGTTACATATTAAAAAACCCCAAAAAACACATTAAACTGCCCACTTTGGCTATAATATTGGACACTTCCCACATACGAAATAAACACTTGGCTGCTGAAGTATTTTGATGAGCACCAAGGGCCACGTTAAACATTCTTCTGATGGAGGTTATTTTAGGCTGCAGTGCCTTATTCCTCATGTACTGCATCAAATATATTTCTAAGTCTGAATATTGATTTTGTAATATTGATAAAAACCTAGAATATATTGCAGGATGAAAAAAGATTTGGGTTAAGATTCTCTCTGTAGTCTAAGTCTTTGTTTATGAGCCTTGGCTAAAATTAATTCTTCAAAGATTTGGTTTTTTTAGAAAATGCTTTTTATTAATGGGAATTCCATATTAAAATTCAGCAATTTTGAAAAAATTATTTCAAAATATGAAGATTAAGTACTTTCAGATTTGACACATTTAGGTTTTGCTTTGAAATGCCTTTTCATTTAAAATGTTGCAATTAAATTTCTAATCTAGTTGAGATACTTGATTGTATGGAAACATTTTTAAAGAGTCTTGTCTTCTAGGACATTTCTAAATTATTCTGAATATGAACACTCTTTTAAATTATGAAAATTAACGCAAAATAATAATGAAAAGTGTTAAGGGACCAAGGTATACTTTCTAGTCCCCTATAAGACATGCCTGTTTTTAGTGGCTGGAGTGTTCTGGCCTCTGGTTCACTTCCACCAAAGACAAAAGGAAATTCTGCTGTTGAGATAGCAGGTATGTAAAAGTGAACAAAAAATAGGTAACAAGAAGACTGAAATGTCACATCTACACGAGGAGAAAGGCAGGCCCTGTGTAAGTGGCAATTTCTTGTTTGGGGAAGCTGACAGACTGTTCTCCTGAGCTGATCCATCACAGAGATGTAATGATTTCTGAGAGGAGGAGTGATAGGCTGGGTGAACTTGAGATTAAAAAAGGAATTTGATGGGAACAGGGAAGAATTCTCTGATTATCTTTTCTTTTGGCACAGATGCAAATCTCCCACTGCAGCGTTTAAAGGTCAGCTATACCAAGCAGAGGCAGAGAGATTTAATAGAAGTGGAGGCGATGATGAAGTGAACTTTGTGTTCTTCATCTCTTCTCTCAGTACATGAATATATCATTTTCTCTGTAGTTTGATCTAATAACACTGACTTCAGATCTGCTGACACATAAATTTGACACTTTAGCCTGTGGCCTAATTCTTGCCCGTGTGGTTTTCAGTTTTGCCTGTATTGCAATGTGACAGTGCTGGCTTCCGGGACTTCTCAGGTTGAATCTGTTACAAACAAGGGACACTGACAAACAGCACATGTATGTAAGTGCATCAGTGTTGCGATGTGTTGATATTGATACAGAGTAGCAAAGGCATGCAGGACACAGAGTGTTGCTCAAAAGACAAGTTTGCAAGTTAGTACAAAGATATCCAGTGTAGAAAATGCACATCTATTGAAGGTGAGCTCTCCTTAAGGGAGCATTTTTTAAAAATTAAGTTAAAAGCTGTAAAGGAGAAAAATGCTTGAGTTATAAAAATGTATACTGTTTCTATTTGTATAAGGAAATTGAGGTTTTAGATACACATAGATTGAAAATGATTCTTCATTTAATGCTATTAGAATTACAATGCCATTTTGGCAAACAATGTGGAAGAACTTACATATGGTAAAAACTGAAATGTTTTCAGTGTTTTCAGTTCATTTGCCAAATGTTTGCAAAACTGAGGACAGTGGAAATAGTAGTAAGTATCTGGTAACCAAAAAGAATATTGACAATAAATTAATAAGCATGCTTAAGAACACACTTCCTTTCTCTCAAGCAAAACATAGCCACTGGCTCTTGAACTAAAGCCGTCTGCATCTGCCTCTTTTGGAAAACAGCTCTGCCAAAAGTCAGTTTTAACATGGAATCCACAAAATATAACAGGTCGCTTATTATTTTCTATACAAACAGTAAATATTTCTCTTTAAGTACGATGGGAAAACTCTCAGCGCTTCAGTCTGTTGTATTGGCACGCATCTAAAACATGATAGCTCTTATTGGCCACCTTGTCTGGTTTTGTATGTAATTTGCTACATCTTTCTATGTCAAATTATAAATAGAGCAATGCAGAAAATTGGGTTGAGAGCAACTTCCCATAGCTCTGAAAGATGCATCAAAGACACCCTAAAAAAATCATCTCACTCTTTTACTTTCCTGAATGCACAACAACCAAGCTTCAAGCAGCCTGTGACAGCTGTTACTTTAACCTCTGAACATCCAGTACTTAAGGACTATATTCTTTAACCTTACTTATCTTTTACTTGAAGCTAAGGTCCATGGAAATAAAATTACTTGAACTATCAAAATCAACAACCCCCCTGATTTGATATCCAGTATAACATTTGCATAGTTTCCTGTCAGATAGGAGCTTAAGCCAAAATGGGATTTAACAAGCCTTTAATTTTGCTTTATATATCAAAGTACTGCATGTACAAAGTCCTGTCAACTGGAAGACTCTGATTTCTTTCTACCACCTTCAAAGACAATAGGGAATTGAGTATTCTTAGCACTGCTCCTATTTCTATCAGTTTTAATCCCAGACTGGTAAACACAAAATAAAAATAACATTTTAATCCTTCATTGCCTCTTTTTTAATATTGATTTTACTGAGCTATTGGAAAAACAAAACTACTTCTGACAAAGGCAAAACTTCAAAACTGCATGTGTAGAGGTCAAACTGACAGATTACTGGAACATCTTTATTAACTTTCAGAATATCAGAAGAGAGCAGAATCTTTTATCCTTCTCCTTTGGAGCATAATCAGAAGACAAGAAGCATGAATCCTGTTACGTGGAAGTTTTTAGTTTCAGGCTGTTCAATGCTAAGGAATTTCATCCCCAGATGTAAGATCCAAGTCAAGGGCTTGTCATTTTTTTGCTGGTGCTTTTGCTCTTACTATTCTTCTTTAACCCATAATATACTTTCAGTGGTATGATCATATGTGTCAAAATAGCAGTTGAAGACTGTAAGCTGTAGACTATATCCCCATATCTCTGTTTGTGGTACAGTTTGTCTGTTAGTCATGTACAGACGTGTGCACAGCAGCTCTCTTGAGGATACAGGGTCCCTTTGCACAGTGGGATCTACAGGCACATAGCTCCAGTGAGGCTTTCTGCTCCAGAGAGCATCTATCTAGCTGTGGAGCAGTTAGCAGATGGAGATGGGGATACAGAATGTTGGTCAGCATTTTGGGAATAAAATATATCTGTCAGCAGATTAGGATGTCATTTTTGTAAATAAGATAAGCTCTTTCAAGCACGATCAGTATTTATGAATGGGAAGTGGATTTTCATTGCATTACCATACTAATTTCTATAATCAGTCTGTCCTTGACAAATTAACCCCCCTCTCTTACCACATATTCTTTATTTTTTTTTTACTCTTAGTAAGCTAATGCTTTGTTTTTGAGAGGAAAACCACCTAATTTTAGTTTGCTAATTTCTATGCATCCTCAGTTTGTGTGATTCAGAATTCCCGTTCAGACTCCCTGTTGCTGACTGACTTTTTGACTTTGAGGAGAGACCTGTGTGCTGCCTCCCTGTTCAGGCCGCGTTTAGTTAATGGCACACAGGGGACGTCCGGGCACTGGGGGTTCCTTTCTTGTAGCTTCTTCATTGTTCAGTAAAATCCAAAGATCTCAGTGCACCCATTTGAGTAACCTGACTGCTGACTTCCCTAATTTTAGCAAGGCTGTGATTAGCAATACTAATCTAACTAAATTAAAAAAAAAAAAAAAAAGAAGCACGACCTCATTTTACTTAGAGATACTTTTTTTTTCTGCAGCTGTTTAAAAATCAAACTTTTGATGTTTGAAACACAAATGCAGTGCTGATAAGCCCAAGAGTTGGTGTAAACCCCACTTTACCATTTCAGTGAGTTTGCAGAGTTCCTCAGCAAACTGACCTGCATGGCAGGAGGGTCTGATGGCCCTTGGGGCAGCCTGCAAACTCTCTGCTGCCAGGTGTTGCTTGAGTTGGGTGGGTGTTTGCAGAGAGCCTGCAACAGGTAAAGGTGGTTCACCTAAAGGCGGTAATGGCATTTTGGGGGGAGGGTTGTGTGGAATTACTTCTAAAATTAGAGTCAGCACAGGAATGATGCACAAATGCTTTAAACGCAAAAAAAAAAAGTGCTATGTTCTAATAGAAGCAGTCTGGCAATAGCAATTATGAGGTGGCAGGCAGATGGAAGGAGGCCTTTAAAGACAGGTAACTTGTTTCTGGATGTTTTGGAGCTGGTAGATGGATGCTTAATGGAGAGCTAATGTGGTCAAGACAGGGAATTAAGAAAATTAATTCAATAAAATTTGGTTAAAGTCAGGCGTGTACTTCTAAGTGTATGTAAGCTTTAAGACTTTGAACCTTGCTGTTCAGGGGCTCACAGAGTTCTAGCATTTTGCAGCAAGTCCTGAATTAGTAATGCAAGGATTTTTGCACCTCTGTATAATTAATCAAATAAGGTCCAACTTTCCTATTACTGATTGAACTTCAGGTGATAAATGGTGACATTTTCATTAATCCTCTTAATCACAGCCTTTATTGCATAAGTGTGAAGCAAGGGAACAAAAGATAAACAACCCAAAGATTTATCAGACTTTCTGTGTCTGAGGGGCATATTTCAGCAGCTGGAAATGTCAGGCACCTCGTGCAGTGTGCTGGGAGTTACGGGAGCTCCAGAGGGAGAGGGACTCCCCTTAACATTTGTGGTGATACTGTACAGAGAGCTGACACAAGTGCATTAGCACTGACTTCTTGCTTTTTATTACTGTAGAAACCAGATTTAGAAGTTCCTCAGAATATTAGAAATTGTGATAATTGTGATTCCATTACATCCCCAGAAGTCTCATCATTTTGATACATTGATCTGTAATGAGCCAGTCAGCTGTAACAGAGTAATTCCAAAGGTGCTAAAAAAGGCACTCATCATCAAAATATTAACATCATTTTACTAAAGCTTGTGCTTCTTAAATACCAAACAAGTCTGTGTGTTCATTTGTTAGGGTTTGCTGGCTTGTTTTTTTTTTTTTTTCCCCTTGAAATATGAATGCTGTGGTAACTGTTAAATGAGGAGGTTTACTCTTCATGGTTTTAAACTGAAAGAGGGTAGGTTTAGATCAGGTAGGAGGAAGAAATTCTTCCCTTTGAGGGTGGTGGGGTGCTGGCACAGACTGCTCAGAGAAGTTGGCCCTTCCCTGGAAGTGTTCAAGGCCAGGCTGGATGGGGCTTTTGGAGCAACCTGGTCTGGTGAGAGGTGTCCCTCCCTGTGGGAGGGGAATGTGGCTGAATGATCTCTTTCAACCCAAAGCATTCTATGATTTTAAGAATATTTTCCTAATGACTGGGCAACAATTTGGCTTGCTCAATTTAATCACCTCTCTAGGAGTCTTTCTGGTTATTTTACCATTGGCAAATGGCTTTTGAACCAGTATTTTTCTGCCACTGCTTGGATGATGCTTTTGACAAGACTGTACTTTATAGCATGAATTTCGGGATACATTGAAATAACTGATAAACATTCTTGTTCTGAAATGCAGTTTGTACACAATACTTAGAGAAGCTATGTCATATCTTGTATTTGAAACATGAAAGCAAAAAGTAGGGCAAATTCTTTTATAATACAGGCTTAACAGCATAAATCAAATTAAAAAAAAAAAAAAGAGTGGCTGGGGAAAAAAAAAGTAAGAAAATTATCAGAAAACACAGTGGGAAGCCATGGACCAGAATTTCTAATTATAAGGAAGGCAAGTGATCATTGTTTATCAGGGAAGTTGGATATGTTTTTGTTTATGACAGCTTGGCTGAGACAAAAGGAACATCCTGCTAGGTGTTTCCCTTTGGTTTAATTCATCTTCTGCAGAAGTTTTTTAAAAGAATCTGAATATCAAACTTGAGCAATATGCAATAATGTCAATGTAGTTACTTCCAAGGAATTCACATGGCTCACATTTTAACATCATTATATTAAATTGCTTTTTAATAACTGTTAGCCTAGTATTCAAAATATTGAGTTCATGACAAATTTCTAAAACCTTCTGAAAAACACAGGCTGGTCTTGCTAGGTGAAAGAAATCTCCTTGCTAAGCTCAGCAGGACAGAACTAAAGTGTCCAGACACGCTTTCTCTAAATGAGCTGTCCTCAGTCACAACACTATCACAGTCATTTACCCAGCTGGTGCAGCGAGAGGACAGAGGACAGCAGTAGCCATAACCCAGGAACTTTCGTGATGGGAAGTTCAGACCAGCGTATTCTGAGATTTAGCTTAATTAACCAGGAGTCATTTGTAGATTTAAAGTCTAGACTTCCTTGCACAGAGATTTGTTTCCTTTGAAATGTGACTCCTGCATGTCTTTCTGTTGCTGTTGGACAGGTGTCTGCTGTGTGTGAGGATCATTTCTCATCAGGGCATCACTTTACAGTGAATAACAATCAATTCATTTGCCTCTTTTCAAGGCCAGTGCACTGTAAACAAGATAGAATCTCCTAGGAGTTTTTCACTGAACTTAGCGTGATCATATTCCTGCAGTTCGAATTCTATGCACATTCTTAAGGGTAAGCCCACACTGATGCTTCAGACCACACTGCAGTCTGCAGTTTGCAGTCTGGACAATTTTATATGTGAGTTTTGGTTGCAAGGCTTATGAACAGTTTTAAATGTTTTCTTTGTGGTCAGTTTCACATTTCCTAGATCAGAGATCACATAGCAAAAATTAGTCAAGGCTTTCTTATAAAATGTTTTATGAACCTTTAAACTACATTAACAGAAACAGAGACTTCCACTGCCACAGGAACATTCTATGTTAGTACAACGTTTGTTCCATATAAACTACATTAGCTATGAGCTTACCTCCAGCTCTACTGGCAATTGGAATTGGCTGTCTATACATGGCTTTTGTGGCACCATTTACGAAGAGGAGAATAAAAACTAATAAACCTGAGAAAATTACAGATTCATTTAAGGAATAAAGGAAGGGTAAAAATGAATGAGAGGACTAATTATATTTTTACAAGATATTGGAAAAGTAGGCTATAGTGAATGCGTAAGAACATACTGTAATGCAGCAATGATGTAATGTACTGCATGAGAATGTACTGTGTGTGCCTGTGGCCAGCTGGGCGGTGGCTCCTTGAGGTGTAGGGGGGACACCTGTGTGTGTTGGGACCCTCACACAGAAACACAGCTGTGAGGGAGGGGACTCTCA
>VXBT01000042.1:0-34017 GCA_013400235.1 Oriolus oriolus | reverse complement strand
CTTTTTCCCAGGCTAAACAACCCAATTTCCCTAAGCCATTGTTCACAGGGCTTGTGTTCTAGATCCCTCATCAGCCTTGTTGCCCTTCTCTGAACATGTTTGAGAATCTCAACATCCTTCCTAAATTGAGGGGCCCAGAACTGGACACAGCACTCGAGATGTGGCCTCACCAGTGCCGAGTACAGGGGAGGAATGACTTCCCCGGTCCTGATGGCCACACTATTCCTGATACAGGCCAGAATGCTGTTGGCCTTCTTCGTCACCTGGGCACAGCTGGCTCATGTTCAGTCAGCTGTCAACCCAAAGGAGTAACACCAGTCATATAAGGAACTGGTTAAAACTAGAGTCCTCAGAATATCCACTGTCTAGCCTTTAGACACTATCAACAGAGATATATCTTTTTTCCCTGTTGAAAGACCTTGGAAAAAAATAACCTCTTGTACACTGTTTTTTACACTGACTTTGTTAATGCCTGCCTGGGATGATGCGAGAGAAGCACAAACTGTTGCTCAGGTGAATTTTGGAATTGATAAAATGTAGATTTGGTTTGGGAGATGGCACAGAAAGTTGAATGAAAACAAGAAAATAAAAATTTGAACACAAAAGGTGTGTAATCTTTTCAAGATATTCTGATCTGTTCTATGAACAAGAGACTGCAACATCTGACTTCACCTTTGCACTTTTTTGGTTTTTCCTACAGCTCCAAAATTTGATTAGTTCATATAACACTAAACAAGTCAAGTTCCCAAAAGCCCAACCGTTTCTTGCTTGATTTTGGCAGTGTGTGCCTGAACCATTTGTTTCCGTTCACTGAAGAACACATGGCCTGATCTACAAAACTAGTGTAGTTTACTTGGACAGTTTTGAAATTTAATCAGCAGTTCATAACCAGCAGTCATAACCAAGTAATTATTAATGTTACTTGTACAGCTAAGCCATGAAAAGTGTATTCAACAAAATGTTCTCATTTTATGCAATTGCAGGGAGGTGAGGAGGAAAGATACCATTTCTTTCTTGTGTGTGTGTGTTCCAAAAGGGGGACAGAGAAAGGGAGTTATTATTTCATACCTCAGAATCAGATAATCATTCAGGTTGGAAAGACTTTCCTGATCATGGAATCCAACCTTTGACCAAACACCACCATGTCAACTAACCCATAGCACTAAGTGCCATGTCCAATTGTTTCTGGAATATTTTCAGGGTTGGTGAGCCCACCACCTCTCTGGGCAGCCCATTGCAATGCCTGATCACCCTTCCAGTGAAGCTCTTCCTGATGTTCAACCTGGACCTCCCCCAGAGCAGCTTAAGCCTGTGTCCTCTTGTCTTGTCACTGGTTGCCTGGGAGAAGAGACCAACCCCCACCTACAGGCTACAGCCTCCCTTCAGGCAGTTGTAGAGAGTGATAAGGTCTCCCATGAGCCTCCTCTTCTCCAGGCTAAACACTCCTAGCTCCCTCAGCCACTCCTCATAGGACTTACTCTCTAGGCCCTTCACCAGCTTTGCTGTCCTTCCCTGGAAGTGCTCCAGCAAATTTTGTCTTACACAATTTGATCTGACCTACTGCAAGCTACCTCCATGCCACCAAGCTTATTGGAAAAGTTCTAATGGATTCTCCGATGTTCTGATCCTGATTCTGAATTCTTTCTGCAAGTTCCAAATGACAAATCATCAGATTGATACTAATGAGAGTCATTAATGAGAAATTTCACATATGTAATTTCATGCTTCTCAAGTAAGCAGAAAAAATATTCTACCTAGAGTGCTTCAGTACTGCTGATTGTATGTGGTGATACCTTGCACTGAAAAAAAGGAGGATGTACAAGAGATTTGTCGCTGTTGATAATTTGTTCATGAGGGAAATAGAAGCCAGACATTGTCATGGGAAAATAACTTTTACAAGCTTGTTTAAAATAACATACAAAGTGCATAAAATGTAAATAATGAGAGATGCTGAAGGCTTTCAAGCATATGTTTTAAGACAAGCCTACACCATAACTCCTCTGAGTTCGCCTTGTCATTCCCTTGAAATGCTGGAAGGACCTCTGCCCTCAAGGTCCAGGGAATATGTCTACTGTCCACTTCTGTATTCACATCCCCTGATTGTGATAGTCCTGTGTTGGATCAGCTTGGTTTTAGGGTTGTCTCTCTAATGAAAGTCAGCTGCATCTGTTGCTTCTCAATTTAAGCCTCTAAATCGGCGAGAGAAATCACTCTGGAATTACATTATCACTGATTTACATACTTTACAACGTATCTCTGAATTGAACTTGCTCACCCTGTCCCAATCTTGGATTAAACAGTATTCTTTAGGTGATGAGTGTGTTAAAAAGCCTTTAGATTAATTCTCTCACAAAGCCGAAATAGAACGCTAGAAGGTTCAAATCTTTTACCCGTTCCATCATTCTCCCCAAAAGAAGAAAAAAAGAGAAAATCACTGCAGTGGATTGGCTAGGATAGCTGGCAGTAATGGAACCTACAGTACCAGATATAACAATTAATCATCTGTACAGAATCCACTACTAAGTGCAACAAATGTGGAAATTTCTCAAATGAGAAAAGCAAAATCATTCCATAGAACCAAAGGCAACCCCAAATACCAAAAACAGATGTGCCGCATCTCTGCTGTGATACCACACATAACATCCCAGTCATCTGTGGAAAGACCATTTCACCACCATCATCATGCTTCCAGGGTAAGAGAATTCACCTTTGAACAAGATACCTTAATTGTCACTGCAGAATATTTATTAACCTTAATTTATTAATGGCAATATCTAAGAAATCAATGTAAAAAGAGGATCCTATAGTGACAGATACTGTATAAAATAAAATTAACAAATTGAAAGGGCATTTTTTGCCACACACACACAAATTGTTAAAATGGTGAAAAGTGAACAAGGTTGGCAGCAAGCCTTAATAGCACTTGAAAGTGATTGATTTTTGAGAGATATAAGTAAACAAAAGCTACAGAAAAAGAAAAGGAAAAATTACATATAACAGTTTGTCAGACGAATAGAAAATTACATGAGTAGGAAACTTTATTGCCTTAAAACCTGCCAGTGCACTTCAGATCAGCAGTATTTTAAACAAGTATGTGAAATTAATGGTAACACATCTTCAGATCCAAACAGTATCCACCCAGTAGTTTCAAATGATGTACTGGCTGAGCACAGGAATCACAAATCCAAATCATATATGATCATATTCAGTCTACTTACATGCATAAATCACGGTTTAAAACACATAAATATAGATAGAAATTTGTAACACTTTTCAGAAGGCATTTCACAAGTAATGAACAAAACTTCAGTCCAATAATTTCTACATCCGTTATTAGGTGAGTACATAGAATGTAAAAAGAGAACAGAAACTAAAGACCACCCTGAGAAAGGTAACTTTTTCTCAGCATTGCGGTTTGCTTTGTCAAAAAAATAAAGGTAATTTTATTATTCTAGGTTTTTTTTCTAGGTCCCTCACCAAAGGTCCTAGACAGATACTCCTAGAAGATCCTCCCCTGAACTGATGACTGGGCAACAAAGAATGGTCTGAAAAGCTGCTCTTGTAATGGATGAAGGACTGTGGAATCCCTCAGGGATATGTGCTATGGCATGAGTTGTTAGCCAGATGCCCAGATGAGCAGTATAAAGAGTCAACCACGAGCTTATCAAGTCTGCTAATGGAAAAACTTATGAATGGTGCCTAAAATTGAAACCATCTGTGAAAGCACTCAAAGTTTTGACAGACTAAATTAAAGTTCAGTAAAAAAAAGAAATAATGCGTATGGGAAACCCCAATTAATTATATACGCTAATTATACAAAAAACTGTTGTCCATATTAGCTATTACTATTCAGAATAGTAGTAGGGTTATTTTAGATATTCCTCTGAAAATATCAGCTCAGTTAAAAACATGAATAGAATTTTGCAGAAAGGGAGAATAAAGAAAGAAAAGTACATAGCCAGGTAGAATCCATTTGTGCCCTGATTATTATGTGTATAGAATCATAAAACCATTAAGATTGGAAAAGACCTCTAAGATCCAGACCCAGTACAACAACTATCTTGACACTGCCAAGTCCACTGCTACACCATGTCTCTAAGCACCACGTCTTGTTTTTTGAACACTTCCAGTGATTCCACCACTTCCCTGGGCAGCCTGTTGCAATACTTAATCAGCCTTTCAGGGTTGAAATTTTTTCTAGCATTCAATCTAAAGCTCCCCTGGAACAACTTTAAGCCATTTCCTTTTGTCCTATTACATGCTACCTCAGAGAAGGGACTGACCTCCACCTCATGACAACTTCCTTTCAAGTAATTTTAGAGTGTAAGTTCACTCTTTTTCAACGTATGTATTTATGTACAATATAATTATCTGTTTATATAAAATAGATATTAAATAATTTTATTACATTTTATTAAATGACACGTCTACTTATAGGAAATTGATTCTTTCAAAATATACATTTATGTATTTAAATACTAGTCACAAATTACATGTTTATGTGTATTTTTAAAAATTATGACTGTATAATCACAGTGAAACCAGGAAAAGGACAGAGAATAGAAATAAGGATAAACTTTTTATGGATCACCTTTGATAAAAAAGTAAATATTAAATAGAGTAAGACATGAGAAGGACACCGACCTGTTGGAGCGAGTCCAAAGGAGGTACATGAAGATGACCAGAGGGCTAGAGAACCTCTCCTATGAGGGAAGCCTGAGACAGCTGGGGTAGTTCAGCCTGGAGAACTTGCTCCGAGTACACCTTACAGCAGCCATCCAGTACCTGAAATGGGCTACAAGAAAGCTAGAGAGGGGCTTTTGACAAGGCCACGTAGAGGCAGGATGAAGGATAATGGCTTCAAACTCAAAGAGGGTAGATTTAGTTTAGATCTTAGGAAGAAATTCTTTTGTGTGAGCACGGCTAGACACTGTAAAATGTTGCCCAGAGAAACTGCGGATGCTCTATCCTTGGAAATGTTCAAGACCAGGCTAGATGTAGCTCTGAGCAAGTTGATCTAGTTGCTGTCCCTGCCCATGGGAGCGGAGTTGGAAATAGAGAATCTTTGAGATTTCTTACAACCCAAACCATCCTATGATTCTATGAAGACACTAGGAAAGAGGCAAATGATGATGACAGAGGTATCAAATACAGAAGTAAAGGAGAGAGGATCAGCAGTAATAATTTCCTGTTTCTCAGACTGGGAAAACCGGAAGGAATCAGTGAAAACATTGCACCAAGGTTTGAAAAATGAGATGTATTCCTTATTTTACATGGTGTATCGTTCATTACGGAAATCATTGCATTACCTAAAGGTCAAATATATTGATTAGGAGAATGATCATGTTCTATGTACTATTAATTGAAATAATTTATATTGAATGGGAAAAAAAAAAGGTTGATATGAAATAAAAACTGTACATTGCTTTCAAAAGGTCTATTTCATGGTTTTTCATACATTTCACCTCATTTGCCAAAAAAGGAGAAAAAAGAATTTTCCTGAACTTGCCACAAGACTTAGTCAAGATAAATAAATAATGATTGCATCTCTTTTCAGGCTGGTCACTACTTGTGACATTGACCTAGAAGTTATTAAAAAATTGTACCTTTTTTGGTTATCAGAAAATCAGACTGGGTGATTTTTATGACTAATACTAGGAAAAGAAGTATTGAATGGAAACATAGGTTGATAAACGCCTTTGATACAGACATGCTTCCGGCTAAATCCAATCTGCAGTATGCCACAATGACCTCAGGAAGACACGTATCTTAAGAGGTACTTTTGCTTTACAACGAATTGACAATATTCCATTCATCTCTTCTAGATGAAGCAAAGTGTTTCAGTGGGCTGACCTTGCTAACACAAAAGCTGAATCAGTCACATTAAACTTCACCTATTACTATTTCTGTGCACTCAGCCTTAATTCTATCTCATCTACTTCCAAGAGCACCATCCTAACCCCAAACTGTCAGTGCTTCCTGGATTCTTCACCCCTTCCCATCTGATCTGAAGCCTTCTCCCAAGTACGAGGTATAATCTTTTCTGGAAACCCTTGCCAGCATCAGAACTAAATTGTACAGAAGACTCTGTACAATTACTGACCTCACTCCCAATCCTCATATGATAATACCTAAAATATCCAACAATATGTGAACCATAAACAGTAGCTCTTTGCTAGTAGAGCAAATTTGCATCATTTGGCCTCTGCCTTAAAGAGAGTATTGAAATAATTTAGTTCATGCCACAAGCTAAATCACTGTGTGCTTGTTGTTCAAAGTAACATTTAATCCAACCCTGGCCCTAGCCTGACAAGGCCCATCAACCTCTCTGCCAGCTGGCTGCCTATACATGCATTATCTCCTGCATGCCCTTGCAAGTCCCAGGAAGTCTAGACTGAGTCCCAACCTTATTTTCTTTCTCTAACCTGGACTGTTATCAAATGCATTTATCTCACCAGCACTTTCTGCCAGTGCTAGATTGCAGCTGAGCCAACAGCTGTCTGGCGAGCTCTGGAGTTCTGTGTAATTCAGCATACACTTTTGAGAAGCGTTTTATGACTTTTTGGACAATCAGTGGCCAAAACCCTAATTTCAGCAGTAACTCTGCCCAAGTGAACCCAGTCTACATCACTTCTAAATCAGCCAGCAGAACCCCCCAGCCACTAGCACAAGAAGAAGCACCAGACAGTCTCTTCCCGCAGCAGCCCTTAGCCAAAGCTTGTTAGCCCTAGCACTACAAAAAGACAACACCAGTACAATGCAATCCTAATCCAAATATCTCTAAAAGCCTCCAGACAAACATTTTTGCAATCCAGCTTTAGGCATTCCTCATGCAAAGGACTTGATCAGGGCAGGCACTATGAATGATACCAGGGATTTAAAACCAACATAAACATAGTCTAGCCTAGATCTAGGACTACAGTGCAAGCCTAGAAAATACCCTTTACTAGACCTTGTTTTAAACCCAGTGGTCTTTGCTGGCTCACACTTCAGCTACAGGGTTAGGGCCCTAGCTATGTAACAATCAAACTGTGAAGCAGACCCTAACAGGGTGCACTCTGCCAGCCTCTCTCTTCACTGGCAGTCTCTACT
The DNA here is from genome assembly GCA_013400235.1 of Oriolus oriolus. NCBI lineage: Eukaryota > Metazoa > Chordata > Aves > Passeriformes > Corvidae > Oriolus > Oriolus oriolus. The sequence goes on along the minus strand of VXBT01000042.1, from coordinate 26,925 downwards.
GGCAGTTTCCGTAAGTCTGTAACTATGGATTTCATATTTACAGTCATCTGGAGATGACTATTCTCATTATATGGTCATCTGTAGACCCCATCTGACAGTACTGCTTCATCCTGCTCAAAGGAGAGCAGATGCGTGACACGAACTAAGTACTCCAAGATTCTCCGTTTAGGGTCTGAAATGCACACTATCAACAGAGGAGATGCTTTAGCACAGACAAGTGAACAAACACGACGCCAGCAACAGAGCAGATTTGGGGCAGCTCAGCCATAAAGGGCATGTCCCCTTGTGTGATATTACTACTCTGATGTCTAGAACACAGAAACAGACAGATTTCCACATGAAAATGGACATTCATTTCTTCAGGATTATATCAAGCATGACACATTTTTCTTATAGAAAAGAGGCATTTCTATTCATGTGAACCAGGATTTTGTACTGAAAACATCAAAACAGAGAAATCCTCAGAATTTAGGAAAAGTAGTTCTAGTGGGATTTCAGTTTACTGGCACGTTTTCCAGGTCTTGTGCCTTTCAAAAATTACAAGTTTGCAATGGAGACATATAATTCTCAAATGATCAATATAAAAAACAAGAACATGAAAAACTTTGTTTCTTCTCCAATTTTGTGACAACACCTTTATTTTTTTTTCAAACAGCTGTTTTACTGAGTTATTTTTGCTGTTTACACATCTTGTGAAAAGACTGCCAAGAGTTTAGCACGTGAGGAATGTACCACGGACTATTACAAAGTAAAGAAATCCAGTAATTATACAACTCAGCTCCTCCAGGAACAGCATGAGGTTTCTTCTTGCAATTTTAAAGCACTCTGTGTTACCAATAAAGAAACTGAAATGTCAACTCTCACACTGAGTTTCTACTTCCGAATTATATCCAGGTGTCTAACTTGACCTGTCTGAATAAGAGCATTCAGGGTCAAGTGAAAAGGATTACAAGAATAATACTGGAGAAACCAATTCTAAAAATAGAGTTCTGCTACATCTACAAATTCATTTAGATCTGTTTGCATAAAAATCTGCCTTGGCCCAGGAAAGTAAATCTTGAGACCCAAAGAGATCCCATTTCGTAAGGAAAGCCTGCTACCACCACAGAGAAATATTTAATCTGATTTTTTAAAAGAAAAGTACTTTAACTTCAAAGTCTGAAGGCAAAATACTCATGGATAAAGTAAGTATGAAAAGCAGTTTCCAAATCTGACATAACTGAGATATAGCATCTTGGATTGTATGCATCTGTACATGCATCTGTACATGCTTATATCTGGCAAAATCTAACAAAATAAATATCCAGAAGAAAAAAAACTTGTTAGAAAAATAATTTAAGAGTACAGAATAATATCTGTGTGTCATGAAGTAATAGCTGAAGAATCTTCTATAGCTGTTGATTAAACACCTAACTGATTCAAGAGCAGAGAATTTTTTAGTGTGTAATCCAACGCAAAATTTAATGCTAACCTTTGAAAAGATCCTACAACCATGAATAGTTGGTTGTGGTTTTTTGATGTATTTTTCTATATCTAGAAAAGACAACAGATTTAACACCTAATGAGTCATGTTACTCTGACTTTCAAAGGTGCAAACACATAGCAGGACTCAAAATAGTTTCATCTCAATTCAGCAGTGTCTGTTCTGCCCATGCCTAGCCAACTTGTACACTCATACTGGTCAGACTGTCAACATTTAAACAGGGTAGTCCTTTGATTTAACCAGAACTTCTTACCTTGCTTTGACGGAGATGGAAATGCAAGCGCTAAGGGATAAAGGTATTTTCCCTGTCATAAAAGACAACAGTGGAAATAGAAGGAAAAGAGTACAACCCTCCTGTTGGGCAATTGGTCTACATGATCAGCTGTTTCCCACAAATATATTATAACTAGACTGCCAGAAATTCACAAAGAGCAGAAATAAAACAAAGTGAGAAATACTGTTTGCATTGCAGTGATGTTCACCATCTCTGCATCGCCTACAAAAGAGGTAAATGTGTTTCCGATATTTTGAATTGAACAGTATCAATTTTAGCAAGGCATTTTTGTTCTGACATTCAAAGAGGAAGGAACATGTTCCTTAGTTCAGGCTTCTCCTTGTGAACCAGTCCTGAAATTTCAATTTGCTTTTTTGGCTGCTAACATGTGACGATGGGCAGGGGACAGTCTACAGGACTGTGCTACTTCCCAACTAACCCATTCCAGCCCAGCTCAGTTTAACCCAGGACAATCACTTAGGACATTTTCCAGTTCACTGTTCAAACCTCTAGCTGCTATCAACTCAAGGTTAAAGCAAATGTCATCTACCTCTGGGGCCCATAGTGAAAAATTTATGTAGTCCTGGACATGATACAGGTTTTGCAGTTTTACAGCTGAAATCCTTCAGGTTCCTTGGACCTACTGGAAAAGGATTTATTTTATTGCAACTCCCAAATGTTCATTTTCATATGTTTGTTTTCCCACAGAATGTGTGCATTGCTTCCAGCAATGTGTTTTATATTTTCTGGAAGAATAGAAATGCTCTAATGGGAGGAAACAATTTTACTTTTATTGCTAGTGCAACAAAAAGCAGAACTTCAAAATGATGCCATTACTTCTCAAGCAAAGTTATCACATTTATTTTGGAGCTTGAGGACTTACTCTTCATTCTCTTATAGTCTTCTGTGCAACTACACTAACATACACCCAACAAACTATGGGCCAAAGATACAGACTTTTTTTTGCTTATCACAGACAAAGAAAACTGCATGTCATTGATTTATATGTACCTCAGTAGTGCATAGAGACAGTAATCTGTCTTTTCTTGAAATGAGTTCATAGTTTCTTTTTGGGGCACATATTGGCTATGTCTTTCTTGTCATAAATGCAGTCTCTCTCTCCTGAGGAGTTTCCAGAGAGGTTTTCATCAAATACTTAACCATAAAGAATTACATGTAGAGTTCAAGAGATAGCCTGGATTAGGCTTCGTGATAAACATCTACTGGAAAATTAAGATCTAGAAAAATCTCCTTCATCCTCCTAGTAGATCTTTATGTTGCTCTAAGATGTCAATGACCAATGACCCTCACCTTGACAGTGAAGTCTGCAGTGAGAGGTCCAGACATTCTTAAGATCTCCTTGTCAGGAAACTTCTGGAAGTCAATGCTAGAATTTTCTACAGGGAAGGAGCCAGTGGTGCTGAGGCTGTTTTCACTCTTTACACCTTGGAGAGTCTTGATTTCCAAATCTGACAAAAAGAAGAAAAATTTCAGGAAACTAAAGCATTGCAATTTGAAGTGAGAGCAGGAAAAAACCCCAACATGAATTAGTAACATTGCAACTTTTTCCCCACTTATTCACATTTGCACACTTCTTTCTTCTCTTCCATCTGCTTTTTGTCTTTGTTCAGCCTTTAGATTTTTAGCTCACATTCCTCTCCTCACCCACAGGTCATGTTTTTACTCTCTTCCAGACATACTAATCCACTCCTGGTTAGGCATATTTGCTGTCATTTAACTCTCTCTCAGTAAGTCACGCTCCTGTGTGGAGCGTGACTCAGACCTTGGCCCATGAGCACTGTTAAGTTGCCGTACCCTCTTTCAGTTCAAAGGTAGGTCACTAACCACATGTTGTTGTGGTAGACAATTAACTGAAAGCAGGATATCCAGGAAAGAAAGATCAGTATGACAGCAATCCCATTTCTTCTCCAGAAGCAGTGTGACCCATCCCAGTGGAGTAGAAGGGAAAGGTGGGTGCTGAACCATCCTGTGCTCTCCATCTGGCTCTCTATTCATAGTTCCCCAGAAGTGGGCATTAAATCAGATACTGTTATGTAGTAGCTACTTCTGATTGTCATATTAAAATAACAGTAATTTCTTAAATATAAATCAACAGTCAGAAAGTAGGTCTGTTTCATCATCCAGCTAGCCTCCCTACCAACTCCAGATTATGCTTTACAGCACATTCACCAGTAAACCGTTTCTGGTAGTTATGTGAAAGCGACAGTGCATTTCATCATGAAGGACTGTAAAGCTGCAAACCTTTCACATTTATTTATGAATATATGCACAAAACCTTCTCCAACACAGCGAGGCAGCTGAGGCATCCTATTCATTTATGATGGATATATATTTTCAAAGACAACGAAAAGAAAAAATGTTTTTATTTGGATATATTAAGTTGCTAATTAGGGAACAAAGAAGATAACTGCAGTAACTAGACTGATTTTCATGATGGATTAAGGGAATTAATTAATGAAGGAAGTTGCTGAGGCAGTATACCAAGAATTTGCACTGTATTAATGAATTCCTTGGTTTTCAGTGAGACCAGTCTCTTCCTTTGTGATGCACTTGGCCATCTATTTGTTTTTGGACGAGGCTGCATGCATCAGGAATAAAGATGGTTTAAAGACTTGTGTATATATAATCAGCCTCCTGTTGACTTCTCCCACAACCAAAGTTCACAGGGCAAAATACTCCCTCCCCCTGCAACTGACTGTAGCTCATACATATATAAAATCCTTTGACGGGTGAATAGAAAGATTCATGGAGACATCTGAAACAAGAAAGAGATATATTTGGACGTATTCATGTTTACACAGTGCAGTTAATCTAAATCTCAACCAGTGACTCAGGCAGACCTTGCTGATTCAAATCTTTTTGTCATGGAATATGATACAGCCTGAGTGAAGGCAGCTTCAGATCCATCTCTCCAGCTAAAATCTCATTTCTCTCTGAGCTGTCTTATAGCTCAGTATCACTGAAACAACAACAAAAGTACAAAATTTTTCTACCTTGGAAGACAATATCTATACTGGAAAAGAAGACAGGAGAGAAAGAGTGCATGCCATGTACTGGGAAAGTAATATCAGCCATACTGGAGCAGCTCAGGAATACCCAAAGGGCATTCCTTAAAACTGAGGTACAGGCAGCATTTGAACTTTCAACAAAAACATAATATATTTTTTTCTTGGTTTATAACCTATAATTTTGCTGGTCTTTATCCACAGCTTTAAATCTCAAGATCCCACTGCTTTCTCAGCACAAGTAGGGAGCAACAGTGCAGGACTGGTAAGCCACCCCTTATTTTGATACCCTGTATAAAATCTCTGGATGAAAGAAAATATGAAGACAGTGAAATGATTTGGTGTTTCACATCTTTGCTGACGCTCATGTTTGTACCTACACTGACAAACATAGAAGACATACTGGTCTGTGCTGCAGAAAATTCCTAAAGACTTTTTGGAAAAGGAGAAGGGTAGCCTTACTTACCTTACAATAATTTGTGCTACTGAGAGGTCATGCAGTACAGTTCAGGGGTTTTTTCTGACATTAAATTGTATTTGTTAACACTCTAATATTCATTTGCTGCTGATGATAAAGGAAGCAGCTTGTGAGCAGCTACTGTGCTGGAAGATGAGGGTGAGGTATGTCAGGAGCTTCTATCCATGAAATAAACAGATCTGCCTTCAGCTCTAGCAGAACATTCTCAAATCCTGAGATTCCTCCCAGAGAAGAGGGATATACAGCTGCTGGGATACACAGATGAAGCAGGAAAGTGTTATGGCCACCAAGTGATGGGCTAGCAGAACCCAGTGGTCTTAACTCCTTGGAGCAGAATCACTTCTAAGGAACATGGTTTCATCTGTGTATGCGGTTTCAGATCTTTAGATTTTTTGTGTGTGTGCATGCACACAGGTACGGTGTGAGTGCATGTGCGTATCTAAGGGAGAGACAAAGATTATCATAACAGAAATGTGTTAAAGTCATGAGCAGCTTGATGGCTGAGCTGAGCTGTAGGGAAGCTTATACTTCACTGTCTTCAGTATTTCTTCACTCAGTGGTATATATTTTATTAATTTTAAACAAAACCACTTGACACCAAGTGAGCCAGCCAAACGATAAGCAAACAGAAATGACTGAAAAATTATGGAGGGGCAAAGAAGTCTGCACTGTTGGCCAAGGTCTGCTTTGAAAAGAGTGTGTACCAATGAAGTAACTGGGTCTGAGGAAAACTTCTGAGAGTAAGACTCATCTGTGTGTTGAAGTCAGTGATCTGAGAGAGGGAAACCAGACACTACAGTGTAAACAGAGCACTGCAGGTTACCAAGGCTCTCTTAAACAAGTGTACACCAACTTCTACTTACATAAATGATCAGGTCCTTTCAGCACGAGGCGAACTTGTCTGCTTCCATAGGGAATAGCAACCACTGTATCATCCACTGTGGGAAGGCAAAATAGCACGGAGTAAATAAGCAAAAGAACTCCCATCTGTTTTCAAATAAGCAGTGAAATACATGTTTACAAGGCAGTCAAAAGAAAAACCTTAGGACCAATTAAAAAAACTCTAAGAATTATGATTAAAAATCTGAAAAAATAACTTGTTAAATGGGTAAGAACCTTCTGCTTAGAAGAATCCAAACCTGTTGATTTTATTTATCCCCAACTCCTTCACAACTATTTATGGTTTTCTTGAATATCTAATAATTTTCTATTTCATAACAATTCCACTTACAACTCTCAATTGGTGTTTGTGGCAAAGTAGAGAAGCAGAATCTTATTCTGATGTTTAACAAGAACAGCTTTCTCATTTTTCACTTGACTTTTTCCCACTTAAACCCCATAGTTTCTCCATGATTCCGCCCATGTTTTGTGATGTTCTCCTACTGCCCTCAGCTTGGTCATCCCATTCACATCTTTTATTTTAATGACCACAAGTGCTATAATTCTGCTTCCCTTTCTACACTGCTACCAGAAAGCCCCTGGAAAAACACAAGCCTATTAGACTGTCACATAAACAGGTATTAAAGCAGGATCTTGCACCTATAAAGCCCTTGGGAGTTTTGCCAACTGGATCTAAACCGAGACGTGGACTAACATGTAGGTCACATGTAGCTGTGAAAGTTAGTTAGGTCAGCATTTCTAAAGATGCAGCAACCTCAGTAATGCTCTGAAGGGAGACAGAAAGGCATGGAAAGATGATATAAAATGCTATACCTGAGTCATGAAGCGGCATGCCCAGAGAACGCTGACCTGGACTACACAGCACATTTAATTCACCTTTCCCTGTCCTTTCTGCCCCCTTCCCATACAACTGGAAGGTGGGAAAGAAAAAGTATGCATGCCTAACTGGACTTTTTGGGGGAGTGAGAAGGTGGTAGACATGAGAGGAACAAAGTCTCTTTCACCATTTATTCATTAGAACTGCTCACATCTACGTCATGAAATTCCTTCTAGCAGGAGCTACAGCTCTGCTCTGCAACAACAATGTTTTGCTTTGTCAGGTAAGGCTAACTCAGACAATAAAAGTATTTATCTTTCATTCAAACATGAGTTGGGGCCTTAAATTTCTGACCAGACCAAACTGGGAAAACTATTGGAATCCAGCTAAATCAGGACTCTCACTTACTAGTGAAATAGTTATTAATGTTGTCATTTTATATGAAAAGGTGAAGAGTCAACAGAGAGGGAGGAAACACTACCAGAAACAGGAATTTTAAGCAATACATTCATTTATCCAATACATTCATTCATCCAAACCTACAATATCTCAAAACTGTGAATTAGAACCCTCTTAAATTTTAAATTCTGTAATGCATCATAGGAACTACTGACACTCTTATTTCAGAGCTTTATGGGATGAAATACTCATACTTTCGTGGCCTCTTAATATCCCAGAAGTGAGGTAGAAATGTAAGCAGTCTCTCTGAGTGCAACAAAAGTTGTGTGGACAAAAAGACCGCTCAAATTTTCAGGCGCTTCTGAACCACGCTCCATTTTCAAGTTCTGATTCGTTTTGTCAAATTATCCAGAAATTTCAGTGTCTCCTAAGTCTTTTTTAACACTGGGGTTAAACTCTGCACATTTCGCTCATACACATCTCTGGTATCACAGTGATTAGTAAAGCTAGGAATCTTTTGTATCTATATAGGATTCAGATTTTCTATTTGGAAAGACAAATATTAAATTTCTAAAAAATTCATTAAATACTGATATTCTAACACTGCTTTATTGGTACCATTCTGGCATTCAGATTTAAGATACTCAGTAGTATAAACACATTTTATCCATTTTGGTGAACAAAATACATGAGTATGACATATAATTTTGCTGTACACATGTAACATTTTTTGGAATGGGTTCGGTTCAAAAAACAATATTTGGTTTAACAAAACAATATTAATGACCTTTTTACAAGTCTTACTTAAAGACAGTCCCATGCCATTATTATATCTGTCTCTCAGTTACAAGCTCTGTGCTGCAGAGTTAACAACTCACTGACATGTCACAGAAAAACGGGACAGTTTAAAGAACATGTGAGGTTTTATTCTCAGCATGCATCTTCTGCCCCAGGGTCTTGCTAGGACTATATTTCACCTGATCTTGTAGTTGCTCTCCATTTGAAATCCTAGCACATTTTATGAGAAATGCAAAGCTCAGTGGGATTTATGCTTATCACAGTGCTTCCTGTTCCAGAGGTTAACAGTGATAAGGAGGAGACATTTCCTGTGAAGAGACGTGAAAGTAAGCAGGCTAACATTTAGTCACAGCTCTCTCCAACAATAAGCAGAGAGACAGATTGCTGAGCAGCTGTGTGGAACCCTCTGAGGAAAAGACACAAAATGCTTCAACAGGTGGTTGGTTTTCTCTGGAGACCATGCATAGGGAAGCAAGGGAGGGTCCCAGATAACTGAGAGGACAGTGGCTCAGGGCTGCGAAAAAAGTGCAAGGCTTTAGGCAAAAATTAAATGTCATGTACATAGGTCAGATTCACATGAGATACCAGTTTCTTCTGGTTTTGGATTTTTAATTTGGATTTTTTCCAAATGGTCTGTCAGTTTTCATGATGAAAAATGGAGTTCTTTCTGTCTCCCAGTTACTACTGATATTCAGTGGAAATCTGGAACAGTATCTATTTTTCATAGCCATGGCAAGAGTAATTAGGTGAATATCTAGACAGCATTACAATTTCTACAAGTCTCTTAAAACTAATTTACTTCACTAGTAGATGTCAATCCTTCTTTAGAGAAATACCATCTTTGCACTAGGTGATCAGCAGAATGCACTCACAACTTATGGGACCAACTCTCTAGCTTCTTGGTGAATACAAAGAAGCCTGCTTAAATGTAGCTTATCTTCATAAGAAGGACATACACTCTTCCCTAAAGAAGATACTAAATAAAAAGAAAAGGATAGATTTTCCGCAGACTTCAAAAGAACCACCCAAGCCACCTAAGAAAAAAATTTCTGGAATGAATGAAGGTTTTTGTAGCTTTTTTATTATTAGTCTTAAAAAAGTATAGACACAGATGTTTTCTTTTTCATAAAAATGTAGGTGAGAATTCAACATCACACCACCTCCTGCCCTACTATGTTTGTGTTTCTGGGGCCACTGGGCCTATACTATGCCTATAAACAGTGAAGACGCTGTTTCTGTAGGAAATGCTAAGTGTTTAAAAGCTCTATGAATTTCTTTCTCTCGTGCTTTTGCATGATATAAACAACATGGAGAAGGGAACTAGATGTGAGCACCAAGAGAAAATTAATTTAGTATGACGAGCTCAAAACTTTGTTTTGAGTTGTTTTGAGATATAAACAGCTTCACAAACCATTGGGACAGCGCTGGATTAAAGGCCAACTGTCCAATTCCCCTAGAACAGTTGTCAAGATTGAACAGTTTTCTTCGTCAGAGAAACAAAAATCCCAAGTGAGGCCAAAGAACATGTCTGCTGATTTCTAGTCACTGATACACATTCCCTCTCTGATTTTTCCAATGTTGCATGGCAGACTGGCTCATATCGGCTTTTCAGCCCTTGTTCAGACCACAGATAAAGTAGACATAATTCTGGAAAACCAGGATTATTTTATAAAGATGACTTGAAATTTAGCTATCAACTAGTGAATCCAGTCATTTAAATGACTGGACAAATAAAAGGAATCAGGCCCTGATCCCAGACATGCTTGTGTATTTACATTTATAGTGACAAATACAAAATATGCTGACACAGACAAAGTGCCAACAGTGTTGGGGAATATAATGCAGAAAATGAACACAATAGATTTTTAAAAGCTTTTCAGCATTTAAAATGTCATTTTTTCACAACATTTACATAAATCATTTTGAAGCAACCCTCAAAAAGAATCCATACTAATTCACATGTTGAGGGGATCCATAACTGTGTGTTTACCATTTTAAAAAACCCAATTTAAAAAAAGAATTACTTTTCATAGATTCAGAATTCATAGTGTTACATAAAAACATGTACGTTTACATCAGGGCAGGGAATAATGCCACATGGTTTATACAGAGTGCACACAAAATCTCCTATTTTCTCACCCCTGCATAACAATTATATACTGGGAAATGTGCCTGAAAAATCCATTCTCTGACATGTTTTTTACATTTGTCTCAGTCTAAGATTGTGCTCTGTGCTATCTGCTCCATTACCTATATAACATTCTTTACATATAACAGGAAACCATTGGGAGTAGGTACTGTATTTTACTAACATTTTAGTACTGTGCATAATATATTAGTGCCTCTATCCTCACTAGAGAAGAGATGAGCACCTTTTTACCACAAAGCAACACAAAAAAAATTAATTGCTCCTACAGGAAAAGACATTTGCCAAAAAAGTTCACAAACACTATTATGTCTCAAGTAGCCTGGAGATTTCCAAATCTCTTCCTGCACATTGCAGAAAACTTAACAAAAAAGGTGAAATTCCACTCCTAAATCTTTGTGAATTATTTCCTTTGTCCTCTAACGTACAATTCTGCTTCAGAAATGGAACTCTTATGAGGATTATTCCTTTCTTTCCTTCATACAAAATAGTTGCTCATCCTTCCTTCCTTCCTTCCTTCCTTCCTTCCTTCCTTCCTTCCTTCCTTCCTNTCTCTTTTTCTTTCTCCTACTCTCCCCCTCAGTCAGCAAGCATGGAGCCACATCTGCACTGTGCTATCAGCTGCTCTGTGTGCTGTGCTCCATACCAACGCAGTTACACTTTGACAAAGAGAAGCTTTTGTAAAAAGCAGCTCTCCCTGTTATAGAATCCACCAGTATACACACATTGTCTTCAGCAGATATTACACTGCTATTTGAATCTTTAAAGTCATGTGCTTTTCAGCACTGTGAAAGTTGCTCCAGAACGGCAGAGTTGGTCTGATTAAAGACTGGGGCAGGTATGCAGGCTAGCTCATGTGACTCCTTAGGTGTGTCTACACAGGCATGAAAATATACCTGCCTTTTAATCCTTCCTTCAAACTGACCAGACACACCCTATCTCTCACCCCAAAAGTTGTATAGCTCCATCTGTGGCGCTGTAAACAGGCTGAAAAACCTGTCTGGGGTTCAGGATAAACAAACCCTCTCACTGGGGCACACTAATGCTACTTTACCACTCTGAGTTGAAGCTGGAAAGGCTGTGTTTTTCTGCAGGCGTCTCTCAGGCCTGTGTAGGCACTTTCTGACCACTTGGGCTCCTTAGTCCGCCGTAGAATTGAGTGACCATGCTGAGCATGCAGGCACATGACACTAACATAGGCCTTGCGGAGAGCACTCTGCCAGGCTGGCACCACCAGCCCCTCAGGGTTCCCCTCTGCTGTAGAGCACTATAAACCATTCGGTTAGAGCAGTGTGGACTAAGTCCTATGTCTAGCCAGCTAATACAGCCAGAGAGGTGCTGGAAGAGCCACCTCTACTCGCTCTCCCGCTCTTCACAAGCAACTAGCTAGCTGAGATGGGGAGTATGCTGATGACACCTTTCCACAAGCCTCTGTCCACCCCCACAACCTGACCAACAGTCTGAGCAAGGCTGCTTTAACCCAAGAGGAAAGCACCTGTGGGGACAACTAGACTGACCATGATTATTCAGGTACCTGAGAAAGAGTGAGGTGAAATCTAGTTTGCAAGAAATGAGTACTTCACTAAAAGGGGAAGGTGTCATTTTACCAGAAGGAAGAGCTTACATTTACTTGCTGAGAGCTGGGACTTATACTGGCCTCGAACCAGCCGGCAGGTGGACCCATCTCCATTGCAGACCCCACAGTTATCTTCCTTGACAGCACTTCCCAGCTGGTGGTCACAGCCAACAATCTGTGAGATTGAGAGACAGAAAGATGTGCAGTTCAATGTGAGCACTTACCAATTGACTGCTCAATCCATCTCTGCAACTAATTACTCTAAATTACTCTCTTAGCATCTCTAGAGGGCCATGAAGTACCTTAGCAATGAAAGAGGCTGAGCAAATCTGTCTGGGAGTGTGCACTGAAGTCAGGTAAGAGATAGTGAACAGGTTAGTACTCAATGGCTTTTGCAGTCCAGAGGAAGAAAAGAGGAGGTTGTTATTTTAGGGCATTGTGAACATTTCTTGGTCAGAATCTTATCAGAAATTTCACTTCTTAGAGTTTCACAAAGAAAAATGCCTGAAATAGATAAGAAGACAGATACAAAGCAGACAGATAGATAAAAGTAAAGAGCAGCATGGATCAATAGTAACATGGCTCAGTGAAATTTTACCTGCTATGCAGCTGGGGAAGCCATGTGGTTTTAATTATGTTTGACAATAATCCCATTCCACACTGTCAGTGCCTGTGCTCAGACATTGTAAAAGGTCCGATAAAGAAGGATGGAATGATTGCAACAAAATAATTGAGAGTCATTGCATGAATGCAATTACCTGCTCTGAAATTGGCTTTATTCCTACATGCAAATTGTTTGGTTCAAAATTTTAAGAACACATAAACTAGGTTTCTCAGTTTGCAAAACCCCTATAATTCCCAGGAGAATCAAACAGAAATTTATAATTAAGTACAATTAAAGTTAATTAATGGACTATAAATTTGTTCAACACAGTGTCAGTATAGGCCTTTTTTGTTGATAAGTTCTGCATGCAAATTATGAATTTTGCATATAAATAATTGAAATCCAAGAAATTAAGGAAGTCCCTACAGCGTTATAATTACCTTTGTAAGTATTAGAAAATGAAAACCCTTCTAGCATTCTGGCATGCAGAGCAAGCGACAAACAAATATTTGCCTATAACTTCTAATGAGTTCAGACTGCTAAGGCTCTTAGCCAAACAGAGAGAGTATATATAAACACAGGGAATTTTAAATAAAGTGTTTTAGATTTAAATTTCCCTGCATTTCTGAGTTTTAGTTAAATCAGAGAACTAGGTCCTAGAAAATGATGAGAGCAAGTAGTGCACTTATCATCAAAACTCATAAAAGCTGTATGTGCAACTTGCTCACTTAAACGTTCCGACTAGTATTTCTTATTTGTGCAAATCTCAGTGTGCAGAATTACACATCTCTGCTAGGTGAGATATTCTTCTGGATTTGACACTTTCTCTTCATTTGCCTATGAAAATGCAGGCTTTAATAACCAGTATTTACTTAATTCAATTCCCATTTCTAACAGCTGCACAATAACTGTTTCCTTGATTATTTGTCATATTGACAATATAATTAACTTAATTTAAATCTTTACAGATTCAGGCTTGATGAAAGCTACCGTCAAATTTCTTCGATTTTATCTGCTTCTTCCAGGGCACATTATATTACGATGCCTCCAAGAGAATTAATGAGGCCTAAAGAGGTAACAGTCGTACAGCAAGGACACATTTTGTTGAACACCTAGTCATATCAAGACTGCAAGAGACATTTTAACACATTAGAAACACCACTACAAATAATGGTTAGAAAGCTGAAGCAAAGATAAGAGTATATTGATTGTGACTACGCCAGACAAAACTCCCAAGTACAGATACACAAATTGTATCCACGGTACTATGTAAGATTTACCTCTAATTTTTTTTTTTTCTGAATAAGAATATCCCTACAGAAGCTGAACCACCTTCAACGTACACAGACTCGTATGCTTTAACTTCCATGAATGCCACTGTGTAGACAAGATGGTAAAAAGAATCACTTGCAGGATCTGAAAACTGTATGACAATGTCTACAAATCAGATTTTCCTTCTAGTGCATTAGAGATCACTAGCACCCACAGTGAGAAGGGTCCTGCTGGGAGCCCAGATAACAAAAGAAAGGTCAGAATTCCCTTTCACATCTGCTCGTATTTTATACTCAGTAGTTCAGTTTAGAGTGGCACACAAGTCTTTATGCCTTTGCCTATTTGGAAATGAATATGTGAACTGCTTGGATATGAAATAGGCTGGATCTTAAATCCAGGTATGAGGTAACCAATTTCAAAAAACAGCATTTACTACTTTAAAGCATTTTTAACTTTATGAATCATCAGCTCACATGTTGCCATGGGCTATACCCTGATTAATAATAATTTATAAACTGAGCAATTTGGAGCTCGGTCACAACTTGTGGAGGAAACCACCAGGAAAATACCAGGTGTGAAAGGAAGTTATATTGTGGTTTGTTTCTCTTTTGAGTTGGACAGCCATTACCAGGGTACAGCATAAAAATATTTCTTCTGTTGAAATGCTGTGTTTCAAATGGAAGTATGGAGACCTTTGTGAACACTAACACATCTCTGGTACGTACAAAATGTATATTAACCTTACTGTATTTGGCAGCGTCTCAGATAATTTTATGCAATTAAAAGTTTTGATGAAATTAAATGGATTTCCTATTCCTCCCCAAGGTCTCTTCAAAGATTTTTTCTTTACTCTGTTAGATTATCTGTTCTAATAGATATCCATAGCTCTGGGAATATGTATGAAATTTTCATTAAAAAAAACTTATGAGTGATTAACTAGTGCCTGAAATAAAAAACATTCCCAAGTTCACTGGTTTTTTCTTTCTTTTCTTTTCTTTTTTCACTACCTAGGGAAATTCTTCCATCTTTTCAGGGTAATTACAAGCACTAGAAAGGTTGCTAGTGTTTGCAATGGAGTCATTGGTGATTTAAAATGAAAAACACTACTCCAGACCTCTTATATTAGTTTTTAGTAGCTCTTACATGAAAACATTTTACAGGCTGGACTCTTACGAAAGCAAAAGAGCAGACAACGAAATACTAAAATGCTCCTGAAAAAAGACACAGTTCGTGAGAACAACATCTTTTGTCTCTCACCAGAAGAGAAAGAAGTTTGGCGGAGTTGAGAACGTGTCATTTCCATAACATTATACTCACTGTCCATCAAGGCCACAGAGAACTCATTGAAAAAGATTATGGAATGGGTGAGAATATGTCACCACTCCCCTAGAAATCTGCAGAGAGTTAACAAGGAACAGGAAGGCAGAATTGTTTCTTTCAGCATCCACACACAGCATGATCAAAACACAGAGGGAAGGTTTTAAAATGGCTGTTATCAGAGACGTCAAAGATCCAAGACACTAGGAGAGGCCAGCTACCAAGAAAAGTAGACTCGCTCAGTCTGCAGAACTAGAAAAGTCTGCCAATTCACTGACCTATGGGCATAGTCACCTGATGAGAGGTGGTTGAGGACCTCGTCATGAAAATAAGCACCACGGAAGGCACTGCTTCATCAGCATGGTAAGCAAGGGAAACAATAAGGATATTGTACCTCCAATATACAGCTCAGAGTAATGGTTTGGGGGACACAGTTTGAAACAAAATATTGACATTTTTAATTCAGAGGCCTAGGGAATATTTCACTCTCTGAAAAGCTTTGAAATGTCAACTCCTTGTCTTGGTTTGAAGCTGGATCCAATGCTGAAATTCTGAAGTTTCTGTGGGATAGAAACTTCCCTTTCCAATGCATTCTAGTTCTGATCTTAATATATCCTGGGAGGGTTTAGGGAGATGAAGTCTTTTTCAATCCACAAAGGTCTGGGAAGGAAGCCCCCACTAGGAATGAAAATGGATTACTGCAACAAATTGTGCCTGGAAATGTTCTGAAGTAAGCAGTTTTCATACTCATTTCTATTACATGTTAAGTTTCCTCCCCTTAAAGCAGGGTAATGAAGCACAGACCTTCCACACTGAAATCTTTTGAGTTTCAAGTTGCTGAAGTGCGGTCAGAAGCTTGAACTGCAGATTGTTACCACACAAAATGTCAGAAAGCGCTCCATTAAGTTCCCTGACAATCTAATCCAAGCTCCATTAAAATCAAGAATATGCACTTACAAGTTTGATAAGTTTTGGACGAAGCTCTCGTGCGTTTCTAAAGGTGCTTCTATGAAGCTCATTACTATTGTGGTTAAATGCCCCTAAAGCAGTAAAGGCAGACTTTGCAGAGCTCTGGAGGTCTCTCAGTATATGGAAGATGTAGTACCAGCCATGTAGTACCAGAGTGAGGAAATCACAGTACCAACTGCCTGCCCAGATCTTCTTCACCACCTCTAAAGTGAGCAGATTTTTTATTCTCCTTATGAGTTTAGTATAGAAAGTCTAGCAACAAAAAGCCGGAATAATAACAGCCAATCCCTAGCTGGCCAAGCCTGTATTGTTTTCTGGCATAAGGTACCACAGTTCTACTCAGAGGTAAAGATTCCGTATTACATTTAGGCTGAAGTCCCAGACTTCATNTGCCCTACTCTACTTGACAGCCTGTGGGTTGACAAAACAGAAAAATAGGGATATTCCTGACTCTGAGACACATTGCAAAACAATTTTTATAGGACACTGGAAGAAAAAAATGGTTATCAAGTGAGCAGATCAACTGCTTGTGTGTAGTTTAAAGGCATCAGGCTGAAAGTCCCACAACAGGAGTTGGAACTAACTCATTGAGTGCGTGCATGAATGTTGTAAGTGCATGTGTTCCCCTTGTGGACTTGAACTCTGGCTCAGTTTAGCAGATTTTTCCAGAAATAAAACTGGACCAGCAATGACAGGTTCTGCTCCAGCCCTGCTAGTCTGGAAATGCCCTGAAGTAAGAAGTTTTCATAATAATTCCTATTCAGCATTAAGAAATCCTGGGCAGGAAATAATGTAATAAAGCAAGCTTGCAAATCTAGCCAATTATAAATAAATCTCTCTGTTTTTCAAAGGGCATGTCTGCAGTTCAAATGCAAGAAGTTCTGAGAATCTGAAAAAAACAAAGTTGCCCTTCAAATAGATAATGTGGGGCTCAATGCGGGACTTGTGTGAATTGTCACTACTCAGTTGAAGAAAGTTTTGGATCAGAGCCATCATTTCAACCGGGTTCAAAATTTTACAGAATCAGCGTGAAGAGCTGCCCTACTCTTCAAATTATTACAGAGAGAACAGGCTTGAGCCTGTACAGCAAACTGGATCTGGGCTGGTGTCTGTGACACGGAGACTTGCAGCCCCTGCTGAAGAGGTATCTGCCCTTCAGAGCACCAACACTGAGACGACATTTTGCAGCCCCAGCATTTTTCTGGCACAGCCTCACAACATTGCCTATGACAGGCAATCTTGACCAGCACCAGGCACTAGGCAGGACTCCCCCAGGTCCCCAGGAATTCAGGTGGAGGTACACCACAATCCAACAATAATCGAAGACCGTAAGATGACTTTCATAATGGCAAAGCAATTTGTAACTATGCTGGTAAGAGCAGGCCCAGTGCCATGTGCAATCAGTGTACTTGCTTGGCATTTCAGCCAAATATATCTTGCGACTGTTCAGGCAGTGTGAAACAAACTCCAGTTACTGATGAGTACCCAAATTGTTAAATACAGCCACTGAAGCGGCTAAGATACACCTTCCAACATATGAAACATGGCTGGCCAGCTTGTTGATTAGTAATTGCTGGTTGCCTGATCTACCACTAATCCACTGCAACCAATCTGCAGATCCTGCTTGGTATCTGTCCCATCATTTGCAGCTAGCCAGAGCTCTCTGCTATTAATATATTTAAACAAAGACCCTTGTGCAGTCTCACTCAACCAGCACAGCAGACACAATACATTGAGAATCAATGTTCAGCCAAAGCTCTAGAAGCAAACAGCAAACACCCAGCAGCAGAAGAAATTGAAGAGAAATTTCTATTTCTTAATTTGCTCTCAGGGAAAACAATAAATGTAAACCCATTCTGGAACTACCCTTGATTAAAAAAGTAGCAAACAAACTAATTTTAAAGCTGGTACTTCTAAATGAGGATTATAGATGTACTAAAATCTTGGATGTGGGGAAAAGGTAACCCCTTACATGCAAATTTAATTAGGAGGAATCTTCCAACATAAGAAAAAAGAAATTTGAAATTTTCAAGTTCAGTCATTTATGACCAGCCAATTTTTTGTGTGGGCCACCATAGGAGACTCCACAAATGTGTGAACAAAGCTCTCTCTAGTTCATTCTCTAGTGATACTGAAATCCAGAGGTTGCAGCTGTGTAAGAGGCAATATTTAAACGGAATAAACTTCCAAGATAACAATAACAATATGAAGAAATGAAGCTTTTGTGATTATTCATATTCACTTATCCATTTCATTCACACTTTTCTTTGGTTTTGGCTGCATTTAGGCTCACATATCCATATTGAGCTAGAGTAAAAATTAGTTTCTCCTTTATCATTGCATGCTTGTGTATTTACTGAAGGAGGAGAAAAAACCCCTAACTTTTTTTTCAACTAGCGCTCTTTAGCAGGTCATTGCTGAAATGCTTGCTTTTCTCCAGAAGAATCACATCTATTGTCTGCATATCTTAGCAGTTCCAGGGGAAACATTTTTCAGTTTTTGAAGAATATTAAAATACTACACCAGAAAGTGATTGTAAAGGTCATTCTAAGACTTCATCTAAAATTCATCAAGGCAGCTCTCCCTCAACTTCCTTGTAGTAACGTGCTTGAGAAATCAAGAATAAATTCTGCCTGCTGGAGCTATTCTTGTCTCCTAGACCATGAAACACTAATTGTAAAAGCATTTAATTGGCACTTGTGATACATTACATTTGACTGCGATTCTTTGTAAGCTCTGGTGACTTCATGACATGCTTGAAATTGCTACTCAGGGCTCTCTTCTGTTGGGTGTACAGGCTTCTTTTGTTGGCAGGAGTCGGTCCTCTGTCGGCTGGATCAATGGGGATCCAGCTGCAGAGCTTTGTTATAACAGTGCCAGCAAAGATTTTCTGGTGCTTCGGTCACATAATCTGTGTTATCAAGGAACAGACATCTCTCACAGTTCAAATACTTGAGAGAGGCTACATGTCCCCAAGCTGCTGCTGAAACAGTTTAGTTAGTCTATGTGGTATTTCAACCTGCTGCTCAGTGTGTAAGAGGAGTGCATGCAGGCCCTAGGAGAAGACATTTAGGATGACAGAGGAAACTGTCTAAACCACCTGCAAAACACCTGTCATAGGTCTTCACAGTAACCGGACCACTTGCCAAGGTCAGCACACGATCCTCATTGTTACTGGTGCTCAGGGAGGATGGGAACAGTCTCTAATATTAGACCAATTAATGCTGCAGGGTGGAAAAATGCAGGGTGGAAAAATACATTTTCTTCCAGGGGTTCACATGGGGCAGGATGAACTCCTGGTGTTCTCATTCCTCAGAACCTGAGTTGACTTGAAAGGAAGGCATGCAAAGAAATCAGATCCCAAGCTAAGGAATGACTAGGAGCAGCCACGGGCCCAGCTGCAAATTCCTGCAGCTATGCCCCAAGTGTATCCCACATGGACAGTCAGGGCCCAAGGCAGGTTCGTAAGCCTTCAAGAGCCTGCTAAGGTGACTACCTAACCTTATTTTTACCTGTCTCATGCAGGTTTACTGTGCCAATGAGTACAATATCCACGTACCAAACATGTGACACTGTTATCCTGATTAGATCTGTATTTTGGGCTGAGCTGGAAATGGGAGAGGATGTGTGCAGCAACACTTTGTATACAGAAGGGAGAAGGAGAAACCCTCCATCCTAAAGTCATGATACACAGGTAATACAGCACAGTCATCTATTTAAAGTAGAGCAGGTTTTCCCATTCTTCTGAAATTATGCACCAATCTGCATAGCCTCTTTCTCTGATGAAAAAAATTAGACGCATGCAAGCAGACAGATGGACACACAGGCACACACATACACATACACAGAGCCACTTAAGTACTGGTGTATATAGAACCACAAAATAGAACTATGGACTAGTTTGGGTTGTAAGGGACCTCTAAATGTCATCTAGGTCAACCCCCCTGCCATGGGCAGGACACATAATCAAAAAAAGGCCTCCAAGATCACCAAGTCTGACTTCTGACCAACTACAGGTAACTAGAGGTAGCTAAATGTAACTAAGTTTGTTAGCTGACTTGAATTCACTGTGCAGCTCAGCAAAAAAAAGTCCTAGGAATCAATAAATCAGAATTTTTTAAAACTACCTCTAGTAGTATTTGGAAGTAGATCTGTAAAGGGAAATTTAATATTCTGTGAATAGTAGACATTAATATAAGCATTTCTGGGATGCAGCTTTTTTTAACAAATAGACTGTAAAATTAAGAGTATGTAATGGAGACAGTTGGGCAGTTTTGTGAGAAGAAATAAAAGGATGTTTATGGTCCTAAACAACTTTTTTGTAGTAACAAATTTAGTTAACAGCCTTAAAAATTCTCGGCTTTATAATCATTGGATCTAATCCAGCAATTAGAGCTATAATATGATTCATGGTGTTATTCCATCATATATATGAAGTAATTTAATGGCCTTTCATAAAAACAACACCAATAATAGTAATAATAATGATAATGACAATACTCACACTATTAGGATTAGATTTGGTTTACCAACAGAACAATAGCTTTTCAAGTTTTATGCAGAAAGCAGAAAGCAGAAAGCAAAAGGAGAACTTTTTTATCCTGCTTCTTCAGACAAATTTAAGGAATCAACAGGTCACA
The DNA here is from genome assembly GCA_013400235.1 of Oriolus oriolus. NCBI lineage: Eukaryota > Metazoa > Chordata > Aves > Passeriformes > Corvidae > Oriolus > Oriolus oriolus. The sequence continues at coordinate 6,226 of VXBT01000042.1, read as the reverse complement.
CTACTACATGTTCAAGAAGTCAGTTTGTACACAACTCTTCCCAAATACATTTCTCATCAATTTCTTGAACCAATAAGACTGTTACTGACTTTTCAGCCAAATGGCGCTGTTAATTGTAGCATCATTTTTTTTTCCCCAGAATTTTCTGCTAAAGGTTTACTCTGTCTTTCATAGACCATGGCTACAATTTTGCCTTTGATAGGAAGTCTAACGCTGTTGCATCCTTTCAGCATATAGCTAAAAGAGAGTGTTTAGTGATAGACATTTTCAGTGTCTAGCCTTTCAACACGAAAACCGTGCAGTTGTTGTGACTTTTCACAGAGAAGGACTCCCGTTGTCCTGAGCTATGGCTGAAATGTTTAAAGCAAACCCACAAATCACACACTTCACAGCAGCTTGTATGGCATGTGGTCCCCTGGGATCCCTGGGCTGGAGAGAGAGACAGGATAGCAGAAGACAAGGGTCACTCCAGCTGTGTAAGTAAGAGACTGCCCAGACTGAAAGCATCTTGTCCATGATTGTGACTTCAGGGAAGCAATACTCATTTATGTCAGGTGAGGATTTGGCAATGATATTGATGGGACCCGCTTTTGGGAAACTGCACAACAGTTTACTATTTGGCCACATATTTAATGAAAATCACAACAATTATTTTTAAAAAAACCCCTGATCTGGTGTTATACAGCAATACGCAGACTCTAGCACCTGTACTGGTGATAGAAGAAGCCTTGAATTATCCTTGATTGCCCATCTGAGGAAGCAAAGCCTGACTTCCTTGTTCTTCCTTGCCAGAGTTAAGAAAAAGGACATTTGCAGAATCCACACACGCAGAAGACAAAAATGTTGAGAGAGAACTAAGTATGAAGACTACAATAACAGGAAGAGGTGAAAGAGATGAGGAAAACAGAGCTAACCCAAAAATTAAAATGGAATATTTTAATTCCATTGAAAAGCAGAAACAGAAATTATATTTTTTGATTGTGACAGGGAACCTGGATAACACCAAGGAGATTTTGTTTACATTAGCAGAAGGAAGGAAGGAAGGAAGGAAGGAAGGAAGGAAGGAAGGACAGAAAATACCCATGTTGCTTCCTTTTCAGAGAGATTAAACACCAGGTGTGAGCTGCATGAAACAGCAGATAAATCAGTATTCTAATACACATGCTCAGTACAGCCAATTTCCTGGTTTTGTTGCTGTGATAATGTGAAGTGTGATGATAAAGAATAACCTTGATTTCAAAGAAAAGCAGGAGCAGGCTGTTCCTGGAAGACTGCCCCCTGTGGCAAGGGACCCACACTGGAGCAGTTCATGAAGAGCTGAAGCTCATGAGATGGACTCACATTGAAGAAGTTCATGGAGAACTGTCTACCCTTGGAAGGGATCCCACACTGGAGCAGGGGAACAACTCCCCCTCTGAGCAGTGGCAGGAACAGCGTATGATGAACTGACTCTAACCTCTACTCCCCATCTCCCTTTGCTGCTCACATGGAGGAGGTAGAGGAAAGGAGGGAGGGGTAGGGGGTAAGATGTTTTTGAGATTTGTTTTACTTCTCTTTATCTTTCTCTGATTTTTATTGGCAATAAATCCAACTAATTTCCCCAAGTCTGTTTTGCCCATGATGGTAATCAGTGAGTGATCTCTCCCATTCCTTATCTCAAACCATGAGCCTTCAGTTATAACTTCTCTCCCCTGTCTGGTTGCAGAGAGCAGCTTTGGTGGGTACTTGGCATCCAGCCAGGATCAACCCACCACACTCCAACTTTGCAGCTTCAACTGTTGTATGCAGAAATTGCTTACACTCTCAAAACCCCCAAAAAGGATTTGAAGTATGGGAATTTATTTTGCAAACAGGGAAAATGAAATTAGAAATTGGAAGTTTTAAATGTGTTTTCCTCAGCATACCCATTAATTCTATCTATAAAGACATTTCATAATGTCGAACTTCAAATCGCTCTTTCCTAAAAGAGCATTCTATTGACTTCAGCATTGTAGTTCAAGCAGCTGTAATGTACCAATGGGCCATACTACAACCTGAGGTAAACTCAAAATGAGACCCAAAGATCTGAGAAGTAATCTGTATTTCTTCCAAAAGAGCAGAAATAAAAGGAGACCCAAATTACACAGATATCCATACAGAAAGGAATTTAAAATGTTCAGAAGGAACAAGACAATTAGGAAGAAATAAAATGCATTACATACTGAGTTTTTTGGTTGAAAAATGCTATTGTTTGGTCTGTCTCACCATGCATTTAAGACTACAGAAAAAAAAAAGTTCAGAAATTAATTCCTATTAATTCCTATTAATTTCTTAGGAGTTTCGCACAAAGAACAAAGGCAAGTTACACACCCCTTAATGGGAAAAATACATTTATGTTTATATAATATGGAGAGAGGCAAGATGCCTGCAGCTTGCATGATTTCTGAACTATCACTCATGGATACTGTCCTATGCCATGCAGTATATCTGAATCAGCTACTGAATAACTTCTCCAAAACCATATCTCTGTAAATAAAAATTTAAAATATTTTTAAGAATCTCTAATCATATTCCTTCTTGAATCAAAGATTCAGGGATACAGCTTGTACACACAAAATTGGCTTTGCTTGCCCTGAATAGAATCGGACGTCTCTTCTGACTTTAACTACTAAGTGGCCTTAGTAGCTGCAAAACAAAAGCTTCAGCTCAAAATCTCATAATTAAACAAAGACTCATAAATATGCCACTAAGGTACTGGTAGTATTAAACCTCCCACCAATACGAAAAATAAAGGATAAATATGAGAGAGGGATCTTATAATTTCCAAATATTGCATCTTTTTAACAAATGCATTCTTGTCAATGAGAGTGAAAACCATCACCTTTAAATCAGGAGTGAGTACTGAGGCACACAGAGGGCAATACAACTAACCTTTAATTTCTGCCATTAGTGATCTGAAGAAGAGCTTGTGAGCACACAATAGGCTATGGGTTGACCCAAGCCTTGCATACAAGGAAATGTATCACCATGGTTAGGTAAGAAAACTGACACTTTTCTTTGACCTACTGAGAAAAATGCTCTATGTCTATGCAAGCATGCACAGATCTTAACATCACTTTTACTAATTCAGGTTTCTTGCACAGACTATAATTAAATAGACATATGTTTTATGTATAACGTTGTATCTCAAGAACATTCAATTCCTTCTTAGTTGCCATAACACTTGGATCAAAGCAAGCCAATAGGACGGTAAACTTAAAGTTGCTTTCAGTAGTTTTGCTCTGAGCAATCCAGAAAATATATCTCTTCATCTTCAACACAGTGCAACTGTTGCAAGGGACCTGTTGTCATAGAATCATAGAATATGCTGACTTGGAAAGGACCCATCAGGATCATCTAGTCCAACACCTGGCCCTGTGCAGGACACTCCAGGAATCACACCATGTGCCTGAGAGCATTGTACCAATGCCTCTTGAAGTCAAACATGTTGGTGCTGCGACCACTTTCCTGAAGAGCCTGTTCCAGTGCTCAACCAGCCTCTGGGTGAAAAAGCTCTTTCTTGATACCCAACCTAAACCTCCTCCTACTCAGCTTCATGCCATTTCCTAAAGTCCTGTCACTGGTCATGTGAACAAAGAGATGGGTACCTGCCCCTCCTCTTCCCCTCATGAGGATGTAAAAGGCCACAGAGAGGTCTTCCCTCAGTCTCCTCTTCTCCAGGCTGAACAGAAAAAGTGACTTCAGCTGCTCCTCATGCACCCTCCCCTCAAGGCCCTTCACCATCCTGGTGGCCCTCCTGTGGTCACTCTCTAATAGCTCCTTATATTGTAGCACCAAAACTGCCTCCAGGACTTGAGATGAGGCCACCTCAGTGCAGAGCAGAGCGGGACAATCCCCTCCCTTGCCTGGCTGGCGATGCCCCCCAGAACAGGGCTGGCCCTCCTGGCTGCCAGGGCACTGCTGACTCATGTTCAACTTTCCACTGACCAGGACACCCAGGACCCTTTCTGCAGGGCTGCTCTGCAGGATCTCATTCTCCAATCTGCATACAAAACCAGGGTTGCCCCGTACCAGGTGCAGAACCTGGCTCTTGCCCTTGTTAAACTACAGATAAAACATACTTCACTTTTTAATCTTCAAAACCTTATATGGAATATACCTCTTAGGAGACTTCATTTTTTGCAGTTGTGACAAACCATATCTGTATTATTACAGTTGTCTGCTGCACTGCTCCAAATCATGCAGTTCCAGAGACATCTCATGAAAATGTTGCTTTTCTCCCAAGATCATTATGAACTCTCACAAACTACTGAGACCCACAATTATTAAGTTTACAGTATGTCAACCATTTTAGGTAAGTGGTAGCCTGTAGCTCCTATTGCAATTGAATAGAAATAGAAATTCCCTATACTTAATAAGTAAGTATACTTAATAAGAAATAAGTTTATTCACACAAATGTTAGAGAGAAAGAATGCTCCACTTTTCTTCTATAATGCTATGGTTTCCCAATCTTTTAAAATAACCTTTATAGAAGAAATGGAAGATCATTGCTTTTAAAGAAAGTTCACCATTTGTAATGGCAAATTCCATACTCTTTACCATTCTGGACTACTTGTGTAGTATTAGCTATTGCTGTGATAGATAGCAAAGCAATTGCTGTCCTATAATTAGGGCAAAACTAATTACGAATTTTTTAATGCAGTGCCTCTACTGTCACAAAGATATGACTGGCTAACTGAGACAATAGCACTTCGAGTTGCTTTAAAAGACACCCATTTTTCACTGTGAGGAATACATCATGAGCATTTATATTTTAATTTTTTTTGGTCATCCTCAAAAATGCAGTAATTGTAAATATATGTCAAAATTGTTGAAGAAACTGAATGCTGAAGAACATGGAAAATATAAAGTCATTTATGCATTAAAAATTATTCTAACATTTTAGGGTATATAATAAAAGAGTAGTTGACTGAAATTACTCAGGGACACTAGTGCTAGTATATTTGTCTATTCTCAAGCCACAGAGAAATAACATCAGTCTTTATAGTGCAGCTTCCTTCAGCCTTCCAAGTAAGAATTCTCATGAGAATGCAAATGAGTCTGTTTTAGTATTAGATGCTTAGGAACTGTTTCCAAGAGAAAGTTTTCCTGAGAAAAAGTATGCTTCATATTTGGACTAAGCCAGAAATCAGCCTGGTCCTAAATTCTGGGCCACTATATGCAAACAAACTTTGAATCTTTTTCCCATCCAGATTTTTGTGCTTCCACAAGTTTTTAAAAGATTTAAAAACCGAAAACAAGACTAAAAATAGCCTGTCTCATTAGGCAATCTAGAATTTTGAGAAGCATGCCCTCAGCTGAGGTCAAGAGGTCTAGATGACTGCCTTCTTCAGATCACAAACGAGATTAGCGCTATTATCTCTACTATCTACTCTATTTCATTTACTTCAGGACTGCTTCTGCTCAGAACAGAAAATCAAAGAGAAAAGAAACAGGGAGGAAAGCTTCCAAAGAAAAATAAAGTGGTTGAAAATACACCAGAAAGTGAACACATCAAGTCTACACAGATTTTAAAGTGACTGTGCAATGAAACATGAATCTACACTCAACCATTTTGGAGACTTAGATGTGCTCAGAACTTAACAGAGATGGTGCAGAAGTCCTTCCCTTCATCAACCAGTAGTCCACATGTAGTTCAGAAGAATAAAATCTGATGCAGATAGAGTAAGTTATTTAATAGGAACAATGGTAGGGCACCAATGTATAAATAAAAGCACAAAGGTAATACAAAAACAAATTAAGATGAGAATAAACTGGTTGAATGACCAAGAGGTCTCCACACACTGTGAAGTGAAGGGTCAAAAAGTCTCCATTTCTCACTAGTAACAAATAAGGATGCTGAGGTCTAAGCAGATGTAGCAGCTTGCTTAGTCCTACAAGAGGATAAGCAGTTTTTTCACTTTAGTACCTCATCTACTGCAATATGGGTTTCTGATTTACAGGGAGCAATAATCCTCAAAGATAATGTAATTTGATAGACCTAGAAAACTTTGGTGTATCCAAATTAAAAGCTACAACATTATAATCTTCTGTTGCTTCAAATCAGATCTGCTACTGCAGCTAACTATACAGAACAATTCAAAACCAGGTAATAAAACCCTTCAAAAGAACCCCAAGGAAGCAGCATAAAGTGAGAAAATAATCTTTGCAACTATACGTGTCTCCCCCCTTCACGCCCCTCACCCC
>VXBT01000040.1:30541-42434 GCA_013400235.1 Oriolus oriolus | reverse complement strand
TAAGACCAGAAAAAGGCATCAATGAGCCACATCCATTTGGCATCATCTGTCCCTTGCTGGAGCCTCCCACTTAGGACAGAGTCTATCTTTAATGAGCTGCTTTGCTCACCAAGGCTTCTGCTAAGTGTAAACACACAAAGGGATTGCCAATAACCTCTGATCTTGATAGTCAGTTTGATTACTGTTTGAATTTATGAGCTGTTCTTCTGAAGTAATTCTGTCTGATGTAGTATCAGCTGCTGATACATAGACACATTTCCAAAATACAACTTCATACTGGCTTGCCCAGGTAAGTGTTGTCACTCTCTCCATCAACAGATGATGCATTAATGCCATATGAATGCTGTATAAATGCTGCTCTCAATGCGTGGTTGGGGAATATACGTGGAGTCAACTGAGCTCATAAGACTTTAAGTAATTAACTCTGCTAGCGCATCGGATTTATTTATAACCGTATCACTTGAGGGACAGTTAAAATTATAGGTGGAACACTGGGGAACAAAGGGAAACAGCAGGTACAACATGGTTTTTCTCTTGAGAAAATCTCAAAAAGCAAATAATCAGTTGTTCAGATTTTGTGAATGGATTGAAAACCTTACACAGCTTCCATATTGGAAAAGTCAAGCAGGCATTTTTTGGCTTCTTGTGGAATAAGTACCGAAAAATAACAAACAAAAAAAGAAAAGTCAGCTAAAACACTTTCTTGAATAGAAAAATGCATGTAGTTTTCTTTTTGGGTTATATAAGCTTTTAATTCACCTCACATTTTTGCCAATTTTCAGTGAAAATAGTGGTTTTAAAGTGAAAAGCCATGAATGATGACATTTATAAAAATGTTGACTGCAAAATTTTGGGAAGCTCAGAATCATTATTGTATTTCCTTGTTATGCTGACCTCCTCCAGGTAACTTTAATATTAAAACTCATCTTAGTTGTGTTGGGAAACCCTCTTCATTGGGAGGGTTTTCTCCTACATCAGGCCTGGGAGGACACATTGCCCTGAGTGACAGGTGAGACCATAAAAGGTGCCAAGCATCTGCAACCTAATTAAAGGTAATTGTCTGTTGCATCTTAATGATGTCCAGTGTGACCAACATTAGGTTTCTTCGGGGTAATTAGAGATGAGCTGTGTTTTCAGGCTTTGGAGCTCAAATTCTGAACAGATTTCATTTTGGTGTCATTTGTGTCAGTCTTGCCTGGGGCAACAGGGAATCTCTCGTTACTCTGTCTGTAATCTTTTGGACTTGGGATAAGTGGGAGTTTTGTTTTGCCTTTGCTTTTGTAGCAGTGCCTGGTGATATGTGAAGTTTTCATAGACCAAAGAGCTAAGACCAGGTTTACTGGAAGATTCTTTGATAAGGAACCCCAAATTCACCAAGACCACTGTTTGCAGCACCTTCGTGTCTCATGGAATCAGAGAATATCCTGATTTGGAAGAGACCTAAAAAGATCTTCGAGTTCAACTCCTGGCCCTGCACAGGACAACACCCAGAATCCCACCGTGTGCCCGAGTGTGTTGTCCAAATGCTTTTTGGTCTCTGGCGAGGATAATTCATTAATTCCTGGCCGTGACTGTGTCTTACCCCTTGTTCTACACTCCCAGTCAAAATGTTGAGGTGTTTCTTTGCAGTCCAGTAAACTAACTAGTTTTTCCAAGTAAATGTTGCTTCTTTCAGTATATTTTTTCCCTACAAATAGCAAAAATTCACGAGATTAGCTTATGTGTGCTTATTTACGCATTCACAAACCTCGCAGTGGCGTGCTCATTTTGCAGAGGAATTGATGCAGCACTGGAGGCAGTGCAAGGCTGCCAGCCCTGAAAAATGAAGTGCTTCAACTACTGCAAGGCCTCAAGACTGAGGTTTCTTGGGCTAATTTTGCCTGAACCTCTATTGAACTGCCTGGAGCTCTATTTTTTTGCATGGTGTAACCACGTCAGTAATTTTTCTGAAGACCAGATGGCTATACCTAATTTATTTTACTTTCGCTTGTCTTTGTGAGATACAAACAGAGTTTTTTGTGTAGATAACTGTAACAAGCCATTAGTCTTCTGCAGAATGAGATATTTTTGAGTGAGATGGTGGTGTGGTAGCAGGGCTCTTGCAAAATGGGGGTGTGGGATGTGAAGAAGAGGAGCAGCCATGGCGTGATAATGCACAGGCAGCACCTTGGAGCTTGTGGCTATCAACAATTCATCAGTGATCACCTAAACAATTGGAAACTGGGTAAAGTCAGCTTTTTAGGGTAAAAAAGAGAACAAAGAATAAGTATATAGCTATATTGTGATTATTGACGGGTTTGGGGTTTTTTTTAGGTTTTTGTTTTGTTTTGTGGTGTTTTGTTTTGTTTTGTTCTTTTTGTCTACTTCTTTGTTTTTTGGGGTTTTTGTGTGTGTATTTTTTGGGGGGGTTGTTTGTTTGTTTGTTTGTTTTTTAACACTTCTTATTATTTTCCTTTAAATAACAGCTCTTTGGTCAGGCTGATATGATTTTAATTATCCTGATACAAAATTCTTGATTTTGCACATAAGTGAACTCCTGTTCTTGGCCATGACAAAATTTTGAGTGTAACTCAGCTAGGTCTGTAATCAGGGATATAATCTTGATTAAATTCTCATGTAACAATTGGGGTTTCGCAAGGAGTGTAAATCCTGCCCCATGTGATGGGCTTTAGATCTCTACGCATTTATAGTTGCCACTAATTGTATAATAATTGAACCATGAATGGAAATAGAATTAAATTAGTCAGTTTATGTGTTGTGGAGGTTCTATTTCTCTTACCTGTTTTTAGACTTACAGAGCTGTAACAACCAAGGTTGTCATGCCTGAGAGCACCATTGTGAAGGGGAAGAGGAGCACTGGGATTGCTTTGAGAAAAAAACCAGGAAACTCGGGAATTCTGGGATTAACCTAAATGATATCATTTTGTATTTATCACCTCCATTTCACTCAAATGAACAGATCATGTACTGCATTCTTTGTTTTCTTACCCCTCCCTGTCAATCAGCAACACAAAGAGGGATAATTTCACTTCAGCCCTGGTCACTGTGGCTGGGAGATCGGGAGTGAAGGGTTTTGGGATGGTGTAAAACAGGGGTGTGGTTCATGCTGTGGCAAAGGCAAGGCCCTGCAGATCCAAATTGTTTTCAGGAAAGAAGTTTGAGAGTCAACAGGAACCCATCTTTCTTGGATTCCCCCCACGGTGAAGACATTAAAATATAATCTGATGCTCACAGCTTTAAAGTTTGGGATGGCAAACTCAGTGGAAGGAAGAGCTGAGAACAAACAAGGTGGGAATGGAAGAATGGAAAACCATGGAAGATTTGGAGGAACCCACCCTGAAAGCACATCAGAAAAACCTCAACCAACCAACCAACCAACCAGCCAACCAACAACAAAGGAGATGTGGCTGTACTTTATGGCATGGGATCTTAATAACTATAAGGACTTGCAATTTTTGCTTAACAGAATAAGGGAAAGGGGGAAAAAAGAAGAGATCTCATGCAGGTGGTGAAGAAAAGAAAACAGACAGAGGTGAAAGAAGTTGAAAAGCTCTCTAGAAGTTAAAAAATTATAAAATTCAACAGTTGGTTGTTTTGCAGTAGTTTGCTTTTCTCTTGTAATTTATTTAACTGCCTTCTTCGTAAATATTCACTAAATTAATTAATTAGGGCCTTAGTAAGCAACATCAGCTTTGGGTTCAGGTTGGTGGGAGGGAAACCTTTGTTCCTTCTGCATGCAGAATTCTCAGAATTCAGATATGAGGTGTCTGAGAATGATCTGACAACTCTCCACACAGACACGATCTGCGCTTTTGCATTTTTATCTGGGGAAATTTCATTTACTGGCATTTTTTTTGAAAGCTCCACATGCCAAAGTGGAATGCAGTTGCATTTTGAAGGTGAGTTTGTTGAGTGGAAGGGGATTGTTCTCCTATACATGGTGGAGATTTATGGCTGAATGGTATCAAATGAACAGCAGCTTTCTTCTTCAAATTTTTTGCTGCTAATTCATGGATGAACAGAAGTTAATGATAAAACTCTAGATATGAAGTTACAGTAATTTCTCTCTTATGGGCTGCATTTTTTATTTGGGGCTTGGTTAGCACCAGCTGGATTGTGTCCAGTGGGAAGTAGTGTCCTTAGAAGTGGGGGTGGCAACTAGGAAAGTATGTTGGTGCCATAGAAAAATTATATTCCTTTATGGGCTTTTCCCACAAGGAATTTAATGTAAAGGCACCAAGTCACTGCCCTTCATTACTGAAGGATAAAATTCATTGGTAATAAAGTAAAAAAAATAAAATTTCAGTGCTTCTAAAGAACATCCTTTCTGCCACAAATGTCCTCAAACCCCTATGCTGTTTAAAGTCAGCAATTTAGGAAGTCGGACGGACTCAAAAATTTCAAGGAAATGCTAGGAGGGAGACAGAGAGGAAGCGAAGTGCAGAACAAGGTAAAAAAATGTTCAAAATGGTTTGTTCTAATATCAGGAAATTCTTCCAGATGCCAGAAGTTGCTGAACAGCATAATCCTGAGTGAAAAACTGAGGCACAGCTGTGAAGATGCAAGAAGATTTTCCAAGATGGTGATTTGCAGCAGCCCTACAAAAGATATACCCAAAGCCTAGGTGAAGTCTTGGCAGTGAAAAAAACAACTAGGATTTGTCAGTGGAAAGGGAAAATTGTTCCACAATCCTAAAGTCGGTTGTCAGAAGCTTGAAAAGCTGAATATTTCATGGTGAATACCTTATGAGTAATATTATGAGTATATTTAATGTGCAGAATGTCTTTACTGCTGTCACTTCAGCAAGGGAAAATATGAAACCCTTTTGCTGGAGTGTTCTTGCTCTCAAATGCCCTTTTCAAGATCTGTATCCAATTTGTTTGTATTTCTTTTTCTGTTTGTTGTGGTTTAACCCTGGAAGGCAACTCAGCCCCACAAGTCCGCTTGCTGGGGAGATAACTGGAAGGGCAAAAGTGAGAAAAATTTAGGGTTGAGGTAAAGAGATTTCAACAGAGAAAGCCAAAACCAACAAGCCTTTGGTTAGGATATTTGTTCTCAGTTTATATCTACTTTCTGCAAGTATTCAGTGATTAATCATATTCTCCTTAACTCTTGTTTTCTAGGCTTCAAATGCACTTTTTTTATCCCCACAAGGATAGTTACAGTCTCCTAGCAGTCCTTTCTGCAGGACCAACTAAATTGACCTTGACTAGAACTGACTTGAATTTTATTTCAGTGACCCATATGAATGGTCTGTAGAGCAAAGAAGAGCCTGCTTCATAAGTTTCAAGGAGAACAATCTTGATGTGGGCCAGGCATGAAAATACACATTGAACAGCAGCATCCTCAGCACTTCCCGGAGTATTTGTTCTTCATGGAAGCAGTAGGACGTTTGTGCAGAGATTATATGGACCTCTTTGATTCCTGAGGACTTTCTCAAGGAGGGTTCACAACTCAGGCCTGATTTATCTGAGCAGGTTCCAGAAAGTTCTGTTTTGCTCTGCTTTGTGACAAGAACCGGGCCTTGGCAGTTGTATTTACAGAGAAATAGAGAAACGTGGTTAGTTGTTATGGGAACAAGTATTTTTAAGAAGTGCCTCTAACTCAGAGCACTTTGTAGGCCAGCCTTTTAAGCACAAAATGCTATCCTGAGTGCTGTACCAATCACTGCTTTATGGAGTTTCAAACTGTTGCCCATCATCCTTATGACACTTTTTAAAAAGATGTTGTGTACATATTTCTCTCACAGCCTTAAAGTCTTGTTGCATTGGTTTAAATACTGCTTGCCAAGAAAAATGGATAAAAAAGTGGACTATTGCACTCAACGACATTTTTTATCACACAAGGTACCAGAAAGGTATTACATTCAATATGTATCAGCACTAAAAGTAAGAGAAAAGCATTATCACTCGAGAAAATTCTCTTCTCAGGGAATTATTCTTTGTGAAAAGAAGTTGTAATGCTGTGGTGAGTCTGTATTGTGCCACCCAATATTCATTTTAGCATCTTCAGGATGGTTGCATCCTCTGTGGCACAGTGCCATCCTGTGGGCCCCAAGGTGACCCAGGGCAACCACGGGGAGGTAACAGTGCAACCTGTGGCCAAAGCCTTTTTTGAGAAAACAGTCAGGTCTGACTTGTCTCAAAAGCCGATTTTTTGAAGGACAAGTACACTTTTGGTGGTATTTGTTCAAAACTGCTATGGGTGGTTACATGCCTGTGGTCAGGACACAGGTCACACATGTGAGAGAGACAGGGCTCAAGGCTTTGCTGTGGTTCACACAGAGTTTTTCCTCACAGCTCATGCTAAAACAGGAAAGTCGCATCCTAAGGCAGATTCAGGAGGTTTCACATCTCCCTGAAGCTTTTTCCTCCTTAGTCATATGCTTGTGAAATGACTCTGTTGTGTTGAAAGCTTCCTTGTGCCAAAAATATTTCATCTACCTCCGGCAAAATTATCTTGCCTTTTAGAAAGGACAAATTTCCTGGTGAGGAGGTGCAGCCTTTTCCCCTGGAGGTGGAATCTACATCCTTGCTTTTAATTTTTTGATGGGCCTGGGACAAGGGATCCAGCAGGTCTTGGGAAGCTTTTGGAACAGCTCTAGGAAAGGCAGGAAAAAACCCCTTCTGTCACCCTGAGAGCTCATTCAAGGGTCTGTCTGATGCCTTTTCCTGGTCTTAAAATTAAGAGAGCTGAATACAGTTAAGAGGGAAAAAGGGTTTTACCTCGGTGTTTATTGAAGGACCCTCAGGGGCACCGAAATGCACATCGAAATGTACCCCGAAATGCCCCCCAGAGAAATGGCCCCCCACGATGTGATGTGTGTGCAATTATAGGCCTTGCTAATTAGCACATCTATCAAAGATTGCCCAGGGAGGGACTCCAGCGAGACCCCTCAGCGAGGAACCTTCCCCTGGCTGGGCCTGGCTTTGTTTACAGAATGTGTTCTGGAGAGGCCCTCGGGGTCTGGGGTTTCCAGGGTGTTTGGGCTCTTGGCTTAACGGGATATTGGGTCTGAGGGAAGTGATCAAACTTGAAGAATTATAACTGTGTGGGCTAAAAGCACTGAGAATACATAAAAGCTGTTTAAAAGAGTGTATAAAATGGGTATAAAAGAAAAAGCATAGAATCATCATGGCATCAGTGTGGTATCAGGCATGTGAGCTGCACACTCTGTGACCCCAGGTGGATAAAGGCAGTCCATCTGATTTATACACGTGCAAACCTAATGCTGCTCAAAGCAGAAGTGTTGAGTGAATGCTCTCTGGTGACCGTTTACGAAGGCAGAGTGTTAAAAGTGTTAATGTGATCAATAAAAAGGGAAAGGGCCTGGGAGCAGGACTCAATCTCAGCAGTCGAAGCTTTACAGAACATTGCCACTGAAATAAATATTTAGTAACTCTGCACTAAAGGTGCTATTCTTTTGACAGGATGAGTTTCATGCCTCACAGCACAAAAGTTATGAGATTTCAGTCAGTAATCAAATAACTATATTTTCTTCCATGGGAAAAAAGACATTGCTTCTTTTCCCCTCTTGACACAGCAGTGATTAAAAGAAACGGTCCTACCTTCTACGCCCTCTGCCCTTGGTGCTTTCCGATTTTGGGCAAAAAAGAGTGAAGTAGGGGGGAAAAAAAAAAGTACAGAGAGAGAATAGGAAGAGGTGAAACAATGGGAGAAAATGTGTGTTAACCACTTGAAATTGGTGTAGGTGTGCAATAGATGCCGCTGCCTGGCACTATTACGTGGTTTGAGTTGGAGGTCAAATTGTGGCTGCCTGAGCTTAAAAATGCTCCAGAGCTCATGATGAAGATCACAGAGAATGCACTGAGACTTAGACAAGAAAGGTATTTGGGTATAACGTCAGTTTCAGTAAGAAATTAGATCACTTTTTTCACTACTACAAGACTACTTCGTCACTTATGACACGTAGTTGCTTTGTAGATATTTTTTGTTACTAACTCATTTTACAAGTTTGTTTTTGGACTAAATTCAGACCACTTTACATAGAGCTTCCAGTTATGAGAGCGAGGTGGTGCAAAACTGTGTGTCAACAGCACATAAATAATAAAATTTTGGGAAGGTTTCGGATGAGAAGATGGAGATTTTTTCAGCTGAGGACTTTGGCAGGTAAGAGAACTCTGGAGAAGGCACATCCTTGGCGAGGTGTTCCTGCTGTGATGCAGCAATGAAACACCTTAATACTGTTGCCTCTTAAAATGCCTTTCTGGCTGCTGGAATCCTCCAGGTGAGTGGTGCTGCACATGGACCTTGAAATGATATTTCCATGAGTGTTTCCACAAGTGTTTCCTACTCATCAGCCTCCAGGGACTGCACCACACCCACCCCAAGGGCATTTTTCTCCAAGTCATAAAATTTTCTCAACTACGAAGGGCAAAACTGCAAGGGCATGTTTACCTGATAAAAGGCTACCTGTGTCAGATGTGTGGTTGGGAAAACGCTGCTGGAAACCAGCAGGAGAGAGGGGGCAGGGACAGGGAAACCTGTGCTGGTGTGGAATAAATTGTTTCACACCAAGTAGCTCAGAACTGGAACGTGGTCTGGGAGAGAGAAGGAGTGATAAATTGGCATCTGAGTGTCCTTGAACTCCCACAGTGTGACAAGTCATCTTCCCGGAGATGGTGAGGGAATGCCTCAGAGCGGAGCACAGCAGAGCCTCCTAAATAAATAGCATAACTAACTGTATTTTTAATAATATATATGGGCTGTGACCATTAGCAAATTACTTTTGTTTCTCATCTGAACTCAGCGTATTTCAGACATTTAAAGCTCAGAAATAGCTTAAAATGCCTTGAATTATATTATTGTTTGGTGTCTAGGAAAAGCTGGGAGGATGACTAAATACAGGGAGTGTTTTGGTAACAATGCGGTAATTTTTGTTTTGGTTTGAGTTTTTTTTTCTTTTCAGAATTGAAAAGCTATTATTAGAAAAACAACCAAAACAATAGCTTTTTAAAGTAATTTCTGAAAACACTTCTATCAGTGTGATTCTGAAGTCATGCCCCACTGGCAGCCAGAACTGGGTTCCAACATCACTTTCAGCTGGCTTTGTGCTTTTTAGAGGCACTTTTGACTCCCTCCAGTCAGGGTAATTAGATCGAGGCCAGCCTCAGGTGTGCTGTGCTGTTATCTTTTCCTGTCAGCAGGTACACCCAGGAAAAAGAAAACATTGAAGTGTACCTGTTCTCAGATGGGGTCCCACATGTACTCTGTGATGCAATGAAGCGTTTGTCTGGTCGATGAATTTCAGCACATCTCCTGCTTAACAAATCATCACTAATTTCATGTTTTATGGCTTATCTCCGAAAACTCCAAGGGAAAAATCACAGCTCCAAGAAATCCTTGGTGAGGTTTTCATGCATGTTCAACAATTTTTTTTTTTCTGTGTATTTTTTTCTCGATCAGCAAGAGAAACCCTTCACTATTATTTCAATATTTGTTTGCTGGAAATATTGCCTTAGTTCCCAGGAGGAGAATTTCTAGTGCAATATCCCAGTAGTGAAAATTGCTGTCTTGGTACTTGACAAAAGTGTTGATTTATTTATTTTTACTTTTCAGCTTCTTAAATACCCAGATGAGTCCTGCTTTTAAATGTAGTGGACATGCTGGAGTGGGGAGTGGAATCCACAGAATCTGTCACCCTCTGTAGTGATTTATATCACTGTTAGCTAATTAATATTATTTTAGCTGATTTGTTCATGTGTTGGGTTGGTGGTTTTTTTTTTCGTTTTTGGGGGTTTTTTGTTTGTTTTTTGGTTTGTTTTTTTTGGGGGGTGGTGGGGATGGTAAAAAGTAAATTCTCCTGTAATAAAGGAACACATTGTTGCCTTCATGCCATTCAACATATTCCCTGCATTTTTCTTCTGATTACTCATGTGGCTGTTGTGAGCATGAGGTTTAGTTGCAAATATAGAGAAATACCCCAATATATTTTATTTTCACGAAATACATCAAAACATCTCAGTTAAATGAATGGTCCATTGTAGGATGAGTTATATATTAAGGTTGTTTTCTAGTAGCTTAAATTATTTTTTTTGTAGAGTTTATTTATTCCATAGTTGCAAGGAAAAGGTCTTCTGCTTTCTTGCCTTTTCTTTTTTTGGCTGAGCTTAAAAATCCCAGCTGTCATGCTGAGGTAAACACTACAAAAATATATTTTAGAACACAGTGCAATTTTCTCTGTCCCTTTACTGTATTGACTTTTGTAGAGGGAAAAAATGAGAAAAAAAAACCCTGCACAGGACATGGCTAAATATCTTGTAATTTAGAAACAAACAAACAAACAAACGAAAAATAAAAGGGAAAAGACATATAGTCAAGAAGAAAGCTTTTGAAAGCACAAAGTACTGGCCTCAGATTGCTCCCACGGAAAGTGCAATTATTGACTTCAGTGAATGCTGAGTGATGTTAGCAGTCATACAGCTCACATATTTTTATTTTTCAAGCCTATTTTTCTTTTTTTTTTTCCCTTTTGAGAACTACAGTTACCTGCTGTAATAAAGAAACACAAAATTGCATTTGAAAATCAAGTAGATGGGGTGAACCCCGAGATGATGCAGCGAAAACCTGATGTGTGCCTCAGGTCCTGTTGGCTCCAAATTCTGCTACACGTGATGGGGACACAACCTGGCCATGTCACGCTATAGGTTGTAAAAAGTAGTTATTTACTGCAACTTTGATTTTGGTTGACTGCACCAAAACCTTTCTGAAAGGATCTCCTCAGCTTTATCACAGAAGTCACACTGGGCAAATTTTGTCTCAGTCAAATAAATTTGGTGTTTTGCAGCTGTCAAACAGAGCTCAAGTAGAGCACTTTGGAGTAATTTATGAGCAAGCAGAAGTACCATATTCTGGTTTTAAAATGATGTGTATTTCAAAGATTAAATCTCACGAAGGTCAGGGGAGCTTCATGCCCATTCATGGCTACAAAGAACTTTCAGCTTTCCAAGGGTTTAAAATTCTGGTTTGTTTTTCAAAAACAGGATAGAAAACCCCGCATCTGGAGCCCTTATTCCAGGTTATATTGCGTTACTTCCTTGCCAAATGGCCCTCCCTGATGGCTCATGTGTTTCTTTGCTGAGCTAGAAGTAGGTTGGACACTCTTAATTACACACATTTGTTACTTACACTCCTGTCAGCATTTCAGAAATCCACAGAACTATCCTGAATACACATATTTGTAAAAGAGTGGTAACATTTCCGTATTTTCTAAATTCACCACTGTCCCTTTCTCCTTCTTAAACCTGAATACTGTCCCCTTTCACCAATATATACTGGTGAATATATATTTCACCAATACAACATTCTTCTACAGTGGGCTTATGGGTCCTCCACGTTCAAAATAACTCTTTTCACTTGTTTTACATACAAACCATCACCAAACTTCTTTTAAGCCTTCATCTAAACTTGATTTCACAGCAAACCCGTTCAAACTGCGCTTTCCAGACTTCGCCTTTCGTGTCGTAATTGCCTGAATCTTTCCCAAATTATTCAATCTTTTTTTTCTCCAATCCTGTCTTTTTCTTGCATTGAGGCTGGTCTCAACACACAGTCACGCACAGAGCTAAAAAAAATACTATTTTTTTCTTTCTTGTCCGATTTTTTTGTCCTTGCTTGTTCCTCAGACTGGGCACAGTTTGCCCCTCTGGGCTCGGGGGATAATGGCTGTGGCCATGCTCTGCAGGTAGCACAACCCACAGGTCTGCTGCGGGGTCATTTTGCTGCTGGAGACAGCTTCCTGCCTTTGGAGGAGACATAATGCACATTGTGTAAAACACCAGGTGACCCAAATCAGCCGGGATATTATTTGCTCCTTCACAGTTGCTCCTGCTTGTTCCGATATTGGCATTGCTATCTTATTTTCCTTTTTTTT